>JARQOD010000006.1:402377112-402520990 GCA_033576555.1 Oophaga sylvatica | reverse complement strand
CTCGTGGGGCCCATATCCAGAAGTGGAGGGACCAGGTCACAGTGGGGGAGCCGGCCTCCAAGACTAGTGGAGGACTACAAGACTCAGCTGGCAATCCAGAGGTTGAGGTAGCTGTATGTACCTCAGCCACATCCACATTCATTCACCGAAAAGGCAGCCATATAGGAGCAAGGGGACTCAGAGAACGTCACCCGAAAGGTCCGCGGCTGCTGGCTTGGGACACTGTTTGTGAAGTGCTGGGCAGGAGTGCGGAAACCAGCACAGTGAGACGGCCAGGAGAGAAACACACAGAAGGGAGTCCTGGAAAGGTGTATCCCAATCTACTTAGGAGTTTGCTGGGCCCCTCACCTGGAGGACACGGTACTAAGCGGGCATCTGTTCACAAGTGAACTGTGAGTAAAGCATTGGAAACTGCACCTTGCTGCATCCTCTGAGTCATTCACGCGTCACCCACCCTGCCCCGCAACTACCACCATCATGATCCCCACTGTCTTTAATTCTAACTCTGCCCTGGGGTTAGTTCTGCCTGTGGAGAGCTGAACATCTTTGCTGCACTACCATCAGCCCCAGAGGATCTGAACTGCAGCGTCGGCTACTCCACAGTTGGCGTCACGAACATTATATCACAAACTATATTTTCCCCATTTATTTTACATGTTTATCAGTTTTCATGGGATGCCCAGGGCCACGGACTGGGTCACTGCTGCCGTGACACTTCCCCTTTAAGAAGTGGCCCGGTATCGGGTATCCCACAGCTCAGGCGGGCGCTCCACAAGCCACTTTGTAAGGTGCAATTTTAATAGGATCCAAATCCTTTATTAGGCTCTGTGCTTAGCTTGTGTGGTCCTTATGGGAAAGTGTAATGTGAAAACTGAAGCAGATGAGGATATGGAGAAGGCAAGACTGATGAGGATGGCAACTGTAGTTTATACGTCATTGGGGAGGACATCTGTATTATTAGCACCTGAATCCTGATCCGTGCTAGACAAGTGATACTAGATAATGTCCATCCAGGCCATAAAGTCGCTAATAGGATTGGAAACAAGATATTGGGTTTTGGCACTGCAGGCAATCCTAAGAAGGAGACATTTAGGAAGACAGGCCCTTCTGATATCCTCACATATAATTCTTCTCAAGACAGAAGTCACAGGGAGAGAAAATTGAAGTTTAATAAGAATTAATGAGCTTTATCCAAACTGCTTGTTGATCCATGCAATCTTGGAGGGATTAAACCATTCTACAAAATTAATGAATCTCTTGGGTGAATATAATTAAACTATATGAAGCAATCAAATATAAAATGACCGCAACTAGATCTGCCTGAAAGAACATCTCCGAGTTTTCACACGTAGAGGATACGCTGCAGATATTGTGTCCGGATTTGCACGCAAAAAAAATCAACAGTGTTTTACAGTAGAAGCAGAGTGGGTGCGTTTTTTTAACAGAATTTTATAGGGAACCTGTCACCACCATTTGTCTGAAAAATGTTTGTAAAAAAATGTGTACAGTCATGGCCAAAAGTTTTGAGAATGACAAAAATATTATATTTTCACATGATCTGCTGCCCTCTGGTTTTTATGTGTGTTTGACAGATGTTTTTTATCACAGACAGAAATATAATAATTGCAAACATATGAGTAACAAAAGCTTATATTGACAGTTAGAATGAGTTAATGCAGCAAGTCAATATTTGCAGTGTTGACCCTTCTTCTTCAGGACCTCTGCAATTCTCCCTGGCATGCTCTCAATCAACTTCTGGACCAAATCCTGACTGATAGCAGTCCATTCTTGCACAATCAATGCTTTCATTTTGTCAGAATTTTTAGGTTTTTGTTTGTCCACCCATCTCTTGATGATTGACCACAAGTTCTCAATGGGATTAAGATCTGGGGAGTTTCCAGGCCATGGACCCAAAATCTCTATGTTTTGTTCCTGAGCCATTTAGTTATCACCTTTGCTTTATGGCAAGGTGCTCCATCATGCTGGAAAAGGCATTGTTGATTGCCAAACTGCTCTTGGAGGGTTGGGAGAAGTTGCTCTTGGAGGACATTCTGGTACCATTCTTTATTCATGGCTGTGTTTTTAGGCAAGACTGTGAGAGAGCCGATTCCCTTGGCTGAGAAGCAACCTCACACATGAATGGTTTCAGGATGCTTAACAGTTGGCATGAGACAAGACTGGTGGTAGCGCTCACCTTGTCTTCTCCGAAAGAGGCGTTTTCCTGACGTCCCAAACAATCGAAAAGGGGAATCATCAGAGAAAGTAACTTTACCCCAGTCCTCAGCAGTCCACTGCCTGTACCTTTTGCAGAATATCAGACTGTCCATGATGTTTTTTCTGGAGAGAAGTGGCTTCTTTGCTGCCCTCCTTGAGACCAGGCCTTGCTCCAAGAGTCTCCGCTTCACAGTGCGTGCAGATGCACTCACACCTGCCTGCTGCCATTCCTGAGCAAGCTCTGCACTGCTGGTAGCCCGATCCCGCAGCTGAAACACTTTTTAGAGATGGTCCTGGCGCTTGCTGGTCTTTCTTGGGCGCCCTGGATCCTTTTTGGCAACAATGGAACCTCTCTCCTTGAAGTTCTTGATGATGCGATAGATTGTTGACGGAGGTGCAATCTTTCTAGCTGCGATACTCTTCCCTGTTAGGCCATTTTTGTGCATTGCAATGATGACTGCACGTGTTTCTTTAGAGATAACCATGGTTAACAGAAGAGAAACAATGATGCCAAGCACCAGCCTCCTTTTAAAGTGTCCAGTGGTGTCATTCTTACTTAATCATGACAGATTGATCTCCAGCCATGTCCTCATCAACACCCACACCTGTGTTAATGGAGCAATCACTGAAAAGAGGTTAGCTGGTCCTTTTAAGGCAGGGCTGCAATGATGTTGAAATGTGTTTTGGGGGATAAAGTTCATTTTCTAGCCAAATATTGACTTTGCAAGTAATTGCTGTTAAGCTGATCACTCTTTATAACATTCTGGAGTATATGCAAATTGCCATTAGAAAAAGTGAAGCAGTAGACTTTGTAAAAATTAATATTTGTGTCATTCTCAAAACTTTTGGCCATGACTGTACATAGGGAGAGAACTGTCAACAATCACCCGTATGGGAGAAGCCAGCCGGGGGCTGCGCCAGACTAGTTATGTCTTTCCCTTTTGCCCTCGGCTTCAAACTATATTTTTTCTGATTCATGTTGCTTGTGGTTCGGGCAGCATGAATTTAATGATCGGTTCCCATTACATCTAAAGCGTGTCTATTTTTTATGTAGATTTTCACAGCAAATTTTCCCCTTTTGCAATACATAGGATGATACCTGCAACAATTTGCAACAAAATCTGCATGATTCACTGGTAATTTTTGTGCAGAATTAATAGCAATTTCCATAACGGAATTATTTGGATTTGGTTGCAAATTTAGCTGCCATTCCACTGCAAAATCTGCATTTTATTTCACAGATTTATGGGATATCTGCATTGAAAATCTGCAGAATTTACATCCAATCTGCAAGCAGGTCAATTATGGATAGGATAGACATTTTTTGGCTTAGGTGCTACTGTAATAGGCTGTGGATTTTCGCACACGAATCTGATGTATTTTCTCTTTGTGAACATACCTTACAAACACAATAAAGAATGATGTGGGATGTGTACAAGACCGCCATCAGGATTACCAGGTTCGTCGTTGTTACAATGGAAAGAATCAGGGCAGAGAAATGCAGTACGTGCCCCCTGGCAAGAGCTCTATGGTGGGAGTGGACAGAAACAATAAATGGGAAGGGACTCTTAGGAGGGAAGGCCGAGAGACTAGGTGGCAGAGGAGAGTGCTGGGGGAACACACAGTGGCAGGGGCAAAAGGAGGGATGGGGTAGATGAAACCTGATAGTGGCCCAGTGGAGGGGCAGCAAGGAAACAAGTGGACAGGATCTCTGTGGAAGGAGACAGTAGGAGTGCAAGGACTCTGTGAAAGGGCAGGTAGGAGCCCAACCTTAACTCAAATTGAATTTACACTCCCAATTAATTCAGACTTCAAACCCCTAAATAAATTCATACTCCAGACCAGACAATAAAGTTGATTTGATCAAGAGACCAAACCCCAATATGTATTCAGACCTCCAACGAAATCCTAAAATTAATTCACATCCAATATGAGACCTCCTAACTCTTTTTTAGATTCCAGACCAGACCCAGAAATTTTGTGCATGAGATGTAGCTTTCATGGTTCCTTTAAAAGTCGTAGAGACAAATAGTTGGACATTTGGAAAAGTTTTCTATAGCCCAGCAACCTTCACCGTACGATTGCCTGTATAATTTAGGCTTAATGCTCACTGTCTATGTAGATGTAGACTGACTTGAAAATGGTTGCCGGAGTCCAGCCAACTGGACTCATTTTCTCCAGTTCCACAAGCTCACTGTCTTGGGGTAATCCTTTACTCTGATCTCTCCTTCAAACCACATATCCAAGCCCTCTCCACATCCTGCCAACTTCAACTTAAAAATATTTCCCGGATCTGTACATTCCTCAACCAAGAATCTGCAAAAAACCCTAATCCATGCCCTCATCATCTCTCGCCTTGACTGCTGAAACCTCCTGCTCTGTGGCCTCTCCTCTAACACTCTCACACCCTCCAATCTGTTCTAAACTCCGCTACCTGACTAATCCACCTGTCCCCCCCGCTATTCCCCGGCCTCTCCCCTCTGTCAATCCCTGCATTGGCTCCCCATTACCCAAAGACTCCAGTTCGAAACCCTAACCATGACATACAAAGCCATCCACAACCTGTGCCCTCCATACATCTGTGAGAAAATGGAAAACGGTCTTAGGAGCGCAGGAAAGAGACTCAGACGAGAGATGGGGTTAAACCACAACGCGTTTCGACGGACGATCCATCTTCATCAGGTAGATGTCAAAACATCCACATGGGCCCTCCTCGTGTCCAGAACAATAATGGCGCTACCGGCCATACTGCCTTGATTGTGTGTGCTGTAGGGACTACACCTATATGAACAGCTTAGGACTTTGAGAGTGCAGAGAAAGCTGTGACACCGGGACCGTGGTTTTTAATGGAGTCAAATGACCCTCTACAACATAACGTCACATCAGAAATATAAATGACACATGGTAGGTTGTTATGTTTCGGTAGCTGAGGAGTGCAGGTAAAAAAGGCAATACACCAGAGCAGTTGGAATCTATGAGATTGCAGTACCCTGACTAACCACCACAACTAGAGGCAGCCGTGGAGCGTTCCTACGTTGGTCCTAGACGCCTCGTCACAGCCTGAGAAACTAACTACACCTAAAGATAGAAATAGGAAAGCTATCTGCCCCGGAGCAGAACCCCAAAGATAATAGAAAGCCCCCAAACAAGTAATGGCGGTTAGACAAGAAGAAATACTGACACAGAAAGAAAATAGTATGAGCAAACGCTGGGGCCCAAACTAACTAAATAGAAAAGGATAGGAAGGGTACTTACTGCAATCCCAGAAAACCCTGAAAAGCACCAACTCTACTAATTTCAAAATCACCTGAGATCACACGACCTCTACCACCTAAATTAGTTCTCTGGTGTAACAAAATCAAAACAGCAGCCACTGAAAAAACTGGAAAAAGCAAAAGTACAAACATCAGTGGCTGAACTAAACTGAGAGGGCAAAAGCCCCCGAAGGGGACCCAGAAGGCCCCCAAAGAAGTGCAGGACAAAATGCAAAAATATAGTACAAAAACAAAAAGAAGAAAATGTCTTATCTGTTAGCAGGAGATGCAGACACGACACAGCAGGCTACAAGGGAAACAGGAATGAAGGATTCAGACCAGAACAATTGATCACCGGCAACCCTGATGGGAAGGTGACTCCCTTATATAAGACCAGTCAGTAACACCTGATTCCCAGTCCTCACAATCTTCACTGAACAGACCAGTACCGCTTGTAACCACCAGAGGGAGTCTCTGCTCAGAACTCATCTCAAACCCATTCACAACAGTACCCCCCCCTTGAGTAGGGGTCACCGAACCCTCATTTGAGCAACCAGGTCGGTCAGGATGAGTTCTATGATACGCACGGATGAGTCTCCTAGCATGGATGTCCGAAGCAAACACCCAAGAATTGTCTTCCTGACCATAACCTCTCCACTTAACCAAATACTGGAGTTTCCGTCTAGAAAAACGAGAATCTAATATTTTCTCAACCACATACTCCAGATTGCCCTCAACCAAAACAGGGTCAGGAGGCACAGCAGCAGGAACCACTGGCTCAACAAACCTCTTCAACAAGGACTTGTGGAACACGTTATGGATCTTAAATGTCCCTGGAAGAAGCAAATGAAAAGAAACAGGATTAAGAATCTCAATGATCTTATAAGGTCCAATGAACCTAGGCTTAAATTTAGGAGATGCTACTCTCATAGGAATATTCTTTGAGGACAACCAGACCAAGTCCCCCACTTTAAACCGAGGACCATCAGTCCTATGCCGGTTAGCAAACCGCTGGGCCTTCTCCTGAGAGAGGGACAACCTCTCCACTACCTGGTCCCAAATCAGTTGCATACGCTCCACAACAGAGTCAACACCTGGACAGACAGAAGCCTCCGTCTGTCCTGAAGAAAATCGAGGGTGAAACCCAGAATTACAGAAAAACGGAGACATCAAAGTGGCAGAGCTAGCCCTATTATTAAGAGCAAACTCAGCCAAAGGTAAAAAAGAGACCCAGTCATCCTGATCAGCAGACACAAAGCATCTAAGATAAGTCTCCAATGTCTGGTTTGTTCTCTCAGTTTGACCATTGGTCTGAGGATGAAATGCCGAGGAGAAAGACAATTGAACACCCAGTTTAGAACAAAAAGTCCTCCAAAATCTGGAAACAAACTGGACTCCTCTGTCAGACACAATGTTCTCAGGAATGCCGTGTAAACGAACCACGTGCTGAAGGAACAACGGCACCAATTCAGAGGAGGAAGGCAACTTAGGTAATGGCACAAGATGTATCATTTTGGAAAACCTATCACAAATTACCCAGATGGTGGTCATTCTCTGAGAAACAGGAAGGTCGGAAATGAAATCCATAGAGATATGGGTCCATGGTCTCTTGGGCACAGGCAATGGCATCAACAAACCACTAGAGCGAGAGCAAGGCTTGGAGCGAGAGCAAGTCCCGCAGGACTGCACAAATTCCCTGACATCACGAGACAAGGTAGGCCACCAAAAGGACCGACTAACCAAGTCTCTGGTACCAAAAATTCCGGGATGCCCAGCCAATGCGGAACAATGAATCTCAGACATCACACTCTTTTTCCACTGGTCCGGGACAAACAATTTTCCAACAGGGCAGCACTCGGGCCTATCCTCCTGACACCCCTCCAGAGCAAGTCTCAAATTGGCGAGATGGCGGAAAGAACTACACCCTCTTTCAAAATAACAGAAGGATCAGATAACTCAGGAGAGTCCGCAAGGAAACTCCTCGAGAGGGCATCCGCCTTAACATTCTTAGTGCCAGGAAGAAAGGAAACCACAAAATTAAAACGTGTGAAAAACAAGGCCCACCTGGCCTGTCTAGGATTGAGTCACTTGGCAGATTCCAGATAGACCAGATTCTTATGGTCCGTAAGGACCACCACCTGATGTTTGGCTCTCTCCAGCCAATGTCTTCACTCTTCAAAAGCCCACTTCATGGCCAATAACTCCCGATTACCCACGTCATAATTACTTTCAGTAGGAGAACATTTTCGAGAGAAAAAGGCACAAGGGTTACTTTTAGAGGTCTCTGGATCTTTTTGGGACAAAACGGCACCTGCCCCAATTTCAGAGGCATCAACCTCCACCTGAAATGGCAGAGAAACATCAGGCTGCCGTAGAACAGGAGCAGAAGTGAATCTCTGCTTAAGTTCCTGAAACGCAGAGACTGCCTCAGGAGGCCAATTCACCACATCAGAACCCTTTCTGGTCAAATCAGTTAATGGTTTAACAATAACCGAGAAATTACCAATAAATTTACGATAAAAATTGGCAAAACCCAAAAATCTCTGAAGAGCCTTTAATGAAGTAGGTTGGACCCAATCACAGATGGCCTGAACCTTGACCGGGTCCATTTCAATAACAGATGGGGACAAAATGAATCCCAGAAATGAGATCCTCTGTACGCCAAAAAGACACTTTGATCCCTTCACATACAGAGCATTCTCTCTCAAAATCTGGAACACAGTTCGAACATGTTTCACATGAGAGTCCCAGTCATTAGAAAAAATCAAGATATCATCCAAATAAACAATCAGAAATTTGTCCACAAAATCCCTGAAAATGTCATTCATGAAGGACTGGAAGACGGAAGGAGCATTAGTGAGCCCAAAGGGCATCACTAGGTACTCAAAATGCCTTCAGGGGTATTGAATGCCGTCTTCCATTCATCCCTGTGCTTAATGCGAATAAGGTTATACGCCCCCCTGAGGTCAAGCTTGGTAAACCAAGTAGCGTTTTTCACCCTGGAAAACAGGTCAGAAATCAAGGGTAACGGGTATTGATATTTCACAGTAATATTGTTCAAGAGACGATAATCAATACACGGCCTTAATGAACCATCTTTTTTGGCCACAAAGAAAAAACCGGCACCTAAGGGTGAAGAGGATGGTCTGATATGACCCTTCTCCAATGATTCCTTGATATAAGACCGCATAGCGTCATGTTCAGGTACAGACAAGTTAAAAAGGCGACCTTTAGGGAATTTACTACCCGGCACTAATTCAATAGCGCAGTCATAGCTCCTATGGGAGGCAAGGATGCAGATTTACTTTCGCTAAACACATCAGAAAAATCAATCAAAAAGTCAGGAACATCCTGAGCCTGGGGGGAGGCAGAAAAAACAGGAGTGTTGGTATTAACACATTGGCAGCCCCAACTGGTTACAGACACAGTTTTCCAATCCAAAACAGGATTATGAGACTGTAACCAAGGGAAACCCAGCACGATAATGTCATGCAGATTATACAGAACCAAAAATTTGCAGCACTCCTGGTGATCAGGTTCAACCCTCATTATCACCTGAGTAGAAAACTGGGTTTATTCTCAGCCAAAGGGGTAGAATCGATCCCCAGTAGGGGAATAGACTTCTGTAGGGGTATCAAGGGAAACCCACAACGTTTAGCAAAATCATAATCCATCAGGTTAATAGCTGCTCCAGAATCAACGAAAGCCTGAGCAGAAAATGAGGACAGAGAGCATATCAGAGTGACAGTTAATAAAAACTTAGTCTGAACACTACCCAAGACAACTGAGCGTGCAAAACGTCTTCCCCGCTTAGGGCAGACTGAAATAGCATGAGAGGCATCACCACAGTAGAAACCTAACCCATTGCGCTTTCGAAACTCATGACGCTGTGCCCCAGACACCACTCTATCACACTGCATGGGTTCAGAAGCTGGTTCACAAGGCAACACCATTCCACGCATACTTCTCCGCTCACGCAAACATCTGTCAATTTGAATCGCTAATGACATAGAATCATTGAGACCAGAGGGGACAGGGAATCTCACCATAACATCCTTTACATTATCTGACAGACCCTTCCGGAAAAGGGCTGCCAAAGCATCGTCATTCCATTTGGTCAGGACTGCCCACCTACGGAATCTCTGACAGTATAACTCAGCGTCATAAGGCCCCTGATTTAATGCCAACAAGGCTTTTTCAGCTTGATCAGTGACATTAGGCTCATCGTACAATAACCCCAAAGCCTGAAAAAATGCATCAACATCACTCAAAACAGGATCCCAGGTGTCAGGGAAAAAGCCCAATCCTGAGGATCGCCGCGCAGGAGAGAGATGATAATTTGAACCTGCTGCGCTGCGTTCCCTGAGGACTTAGATTTTAAGGCAAAAAACAATTTACAATTATTTTTGAAATTCTGAAACTTAGCTCGATCCCCCAAAAACAAATCTGGCATGGGGATCCTAGGTTCCACAACAGGCAACCTAGCAAGATATGCAGCAATACTCTGAACCTCAGTGGCAAGCTGATCCACACGGCCAGACAACCGTGCAAACTCCATTGAGAGAAAAGATCCTCCCCAGCACCCAGAGATACAGAGGGAAAAAAAAATGCAACAAATAGAAAAATATCTCTGACAACTCTGACAACCTTTTTTCTTTCACAATATTTTTTCCCTTCTGTGAGTACCATACAATTTTCAATTTTTAGGCCGGTGATACTGTTATGTTTCGGTAGCTGAGGAGTGCAGGTAAAAAAGGCAATACACCAGAGCAGTTGGAATCTATGAGATTGCAGTACCCTGACTAACCACCACAACTAGAGGCAGCCGTGGAGCGTTCCTACGTTGGTCCTAGACGCCTCGTCACAGCCTGAGAAACTAACTACACCTAAAGATAGAAATAGGAAAGCTATCTGCCCCGGAGCAGAACCCCAAAGATAATAGAAAGCCCCCAAACAAGTAATGGCGGTTAGACAAGAAGAAATACTGACACAGAAAGAAAATAGTATGAGCAAACGCTGGGGTCCAAACTAACTAAATAGAAAAGGATAGGAAGGGTACTTACTGCAATCCCAGAAAACCCTGAAAAGCACCAACTCTACTAATTTCAAAATCACCTGAGATCACACGACCTCTACCACCTAAATTAGTTCTCTGGTGTAACAAAATCAAAACAGCAGCCACTGAAAAAACTGGAAAAAGCAAAAGTACAAACATCAGTGGCTGAACTAAACTGAGAGGGCAAAAGCCCCCGAAGGGGACCCAGAAGGCCCCCAAAGAAGTGCAGGACAAAATGCAAAAATATAGTACAAAAACAAAAAGAAGAAAATGTCTTATCTGTTAGCAGGAGATGCAGACACGACACAGCAGGCTACAAGGGAAACAGGAATGAAGGATTCAGACCAGAACAATTGATCACCGGCAACCCTGATGGGAAGGTGACTCCCTTATATAAGACCAGTCAGTAACACCTGATTCCCAGTCCTCACAATCTTCACTGAACAGACCAGTACCGCTTGTAACCACCAGAGGGAGTCTCTGCTCAGAACTCATCTCAAACCCATTCACAACAGTAGGTGGGTGTCCTGTTGCAAATTTGTCCTGGGATCCAGGAGCTTCAGGTTACACCTCTGGAAGTGAGATCTATATTGAGGGACAGAAGTGAAATGAAGGAGATGTTATATATAGAGCGCAGTGATGTGTAGTCTGAATGCTGCCCCAGTGACACCCATCTTGCCATTTTTTCTATATGACATAATCACTCTTGGGGGCCAGTGCTATGTAGTAGGCGGCCAAATTACCAACAGCTCCGATAGTGACAGTCGTGAGATTTGTGCCGATCTTTCATACAGTATTCCCTATGCAACATTAAAAGTTATACAAGATTGTAGATAACACATCTGAGCCTTCGGTCAGACATATATATCGGGGATATTACCCAACATATACCCCGAATCAAAGTCTCCATTTTACTTGGACTCCTTTATGGAATATATTCTATGGTGGGATGACTCAACATAGAAAAGTGAAGTCAACTATGCTGACTATTCTATTTCCACTGTAAGAGATAGATATACCTGCAAATGACAGCACAACAGAAGCCAATAGGACATTCTTCTGACCTCATTCGTGGCCATGGACTATACATTTGGAGCCCCATTTAGGGGATAATCCAGGATCTGCTTTTTGTCATGTATGCTATACATGATGTGAGCAATGCTCTATATGCATGGGCTACACAATATATTCCTGTAGGCACTGTTCACACTGGGTGTTACTTTACAATATGTATTAAATGGATAACAGACAACGACATCATGATCAAATTGGTAGAATGAATCATGATCAGTTGGATCCATTATTTTTTTTACTCTACTGACTTATTCATACTTTGACATTTTTAGGACACAAGTCCATCGAGTTGAACCTATAGCCTATTAATTCAGAGAAAGGCAAAAGCCCATGGGGCATATGCTATGTGACCCATATTAGGGGAACAGTACCTCCCCAACTCCAGATACGGCAATCAGACTAGTTCCCCATCACAGAATCTAGTTCCCATAACCTTTAATATTATATTTTTTAAGAAAGATAGTCCCTCTGCTCTTACTGTAAAGAACATGCATCTGTGACTTTGATCAGACCTTCTTTACTCTAGACATAGATGTCCCCTTGTCACCGTCGTAGGCCTAAGGCCGGGATCACACATGCGACGAAGTTGTCCGACACTCGCATGTGAAATCCCAGCTCTGGCGCCGGCATTCGGGAGTGGAGTGTGCGGCTGCATGTAGTTCTATGCAGCCGCTCGCTCCACTCCCGAGTGCCGGCGCCAAAGCTGGGATTTCACATGCGAGTGTCAGACGACTTTGTTGCATGTGTGATCCCGGCCTAAGTGTAAAAAGCTCCTTAGAGACATCTCTGTGATGTTCCCTTGAGAGCAGGTTGCGGTATGCAGGGAGGAACGAGGGGCAGAGCAAGGGTTAACAAACTTACTTTAAAAATGGGATACTCCACGCAGGGAGATAACTAGTTAAATGAGGGCGTGAATAGTTAAATGGAGTTCAAAACAGTTCAATCACAAAGAAAATGCAGGGTCAAGGAACAGTGGATAAGGTAAAGGCAGTTCTTCGGGGTAACTTATCATGTCAGTAGTTCCTCAGGCTATGGGAGCAGCAGGGAAATCAATGGCTGGTGCGGTGCTGGTCTAACGAGGTCCTGTGAGCAACAATGATCTGTCTTCTGGCGGCAGCGGTCGGTCTCCGGTACCTTCCTCTGAGCCCCTAGTCCATAGTTTGATGCAGCAGAGACAGAGGTCACAGCACTATCCGGGTCCAATGTAGACTGGCAAGTATATACTGGCAACTCAGAGCGTAAACGTCTGTCCCGTACCCGGTTTCTCTTAGGCGGCACGCACGCTGTACTCACGGACACGGAGCGTTCGGCACCTTGCTCTCTGGTAGTCACCGGGTACACTGCACGTCTCTCTCTTAAGTCCCCACTGGTGGTGGTGGGGGTAAACCAACGCAGGCCTGCACAGTGCTGGTGTTCAAGGGATGGAGCACTCCTCTTTCCCTGCTGCGCGCTGTCTGCTCCCGCCAAAACTGACTACTTACGCGCGCGCTGTGGCTGCTGCCTCTTAGCCATGCCCCCTGCTTCCTGGTGCAAAGGTTTGTCCAGTCTCTTATTCTTTTCCCCGTACCACAGAGGAGACAGCCCCAACAGTTCAGGACCCGGCACAGAACAAGTACCCACGGCCCGGTCCTCCTCCTTACACCCTCATTGTACATTGTAAGAAGATAAGATTGCCCCTAAGACTTTATTTTTCCAAACTGATAACTTTATGTCTGTTAGCCTGTCTTTATATTGCAGTTCACCCATTCCCTTAATAACCTTGGTCGCTCTTTTCTGCATCCTCTCTAGTCCAGCTTTTTCCTTCTTTTACACTGGAGCCCAAAATTGTACACAGTATTTTGAGTGGGGACGCACTAGTAACTTGTATAGAGGCAAAACTGTGTTCTTGTCATGAGAATCTATGTCTCTTTTAATGCATCCTATGATTTTATTTGCCTTGGCAGCAGCTGCCTGGCACTGGTCACTAACATTCTGTTTGCTGTTCATCCTATATGGTTTGTCAGCTACAATGTGTTCCAAATTATTATGCAAATAATATTTTCTCAGATTTTCCCAAATTACCTATATGAATTGCAGTCATTGTAATTTTCCAGTCAAATAACTATTAGAGTACAATTGAAAGGTTTTTGTACAAACTGCCTATGATAACAGTATATTTTTTAAAAAATAAAACACTCAAACTGCACTCAAAATGCATGTTCCAAATTATTATGCACAGCAGAGTTTTCAAACTTTTCATTTAAATAAAGAACAAAAAAATGGTCATTTTTGAAATTATAAGCATTAGCAGGTTATTACAAACTGAAATCAAACACGATGAAGTGTCTTGGCAATGTTGATTGTAGTCATGCCTTGACCTAAACACTCCACAATGTTGTTGTTCTCCAGCAGCCGACACATCCTTTTTCTTTCCCATTTTGGCAGAAAATGTAGGCTGCTTAATAATGTGGGACAGCCTTTAAGTAGTCTTGCCTTTCTTTGGACACACCTGCTAAATAAATAAGCACAGGTGTCTGCAATTGCTTACAGTGATATAAAGAGCCCTGACACACATCACCATCAATGAGTTTAACTGACAAACAAAAAACTTCTTACCTTATCACTCCTAAACAATTTTTGCATAATAATTTGGAACACAGTGTATATGTGTACAAACATTCATTGCGCCAAATGAACGTTGGATTTACTGTGAAAGTTAACTCAATCTCTGCCCAGTGTCCCTCCTCCCTGTTACTGCTGAGATCTCATACTGCTCAGTACAAGCTGCAGTTGTCAGTCAGACTGGGTGGTGAGAAACTGAATGCATACGGATTTATGATCTCTCTCACTATATAGCCAGATTCATAAAATGCTAATTTTAACATCAGAATTATCCAGGCTTTCTGACATGGATTTTTAAAGTAAACACACCTTTCACATCAGTCTAAAAGATATTTTTAAGAATGTATGCAGTTTCTATTGTGAAATCTGACAGATGAGCTTCAAATTCTGTCACATCTGCGCTATGGATTCAATTTTTTTAATTCCGTCAGAAGAACAGAATAATGTAATTTATAGCCGTGAAGGATCCATAATGATGTAAGTGTCCTCCCTCCAATGACTACAATAGCTGGAGAAATGATCACTGATACAATTGCTGACGCGTTACACAACTTTTATTACTGAACTTTAGATGCCATTGCTTTACATGGAAGAGCTACTCGCTATCGCTCATTGTTGTTGAATGTCTGCCAAAAAGACAATTTCATAGTTATAAATATTGGTTCGGGGTAAACATTTCTTGACATTGATGATGACAATGATCTTTCTGCGCGAAGCTATGAATACGCCAAACCCACTTTACTGTCAATGCAAACTTAGGTTCCCAGTAATCAGTGGCAGGACAGTCCAAGAAAACCGAATGCCATACCATATGTTAGTATGTTTTTATCTTCGTGTACAGCAGTAGAGTTGGATCGTAATCTGGGACCCAGAATAAACAGCCTAGAAAGGTGTCCCACACTTGACTGACAGCTGCCACCCACCTGTTAGTGCAAGTCACCTGTGATGTGAGGCCTATACTAAAAAATGAACAGGGTTCAAATGGTCGTTTTCGCCTCCCTTGGAAATCATTAGAGATGAGTAGATCTTTTGAAATTTTAATTTTCAAGGTTCTGCAAAGTTGTCCTAAAAATTTTGATTAGCGGTGAATTTGTGGCTAATCATAGGTAGTATAATTGGACAGAAAAATAAAAAGAAGAGAGAGGGGAGAGAGGATAAAGACAGGAGTGAGGGGGAGAGAAGAGGGAGAAAGATGGAGGAAAAGAGAGAAGAGAGAGGAGGGAATAACTAAGAGAGGGGAGAGAGTAAGAGAGAGGAGAGAAGGGAGAGAGCGAGAAGAAAGAGAAGAGACAGGAGAGAAGACAAAGAGAAGGAAGAGACAAGAGTGAGAGAGTGGATAGAAAAGATGAGAGAGGCAGGAAAGATAGGGATGACTGAGAGGAGACATTCTTTTATATTGCTGTTTTATCAATTTATTAATTGAAGTTCTGACCTCATAATATTATTCTATATATACAGTATTTTAACCCTTTTGTATTAATCTTATTATGTATTATTTCTGGGCTTCTCTGTCTTGTCCCCTTTTTTTCTAGTTTTTATGTGTGCTGCCGATCAAAGGAAAATCTCAATCGCTGGCAATAGAATGCAAAAAGTGGAACCACAATCTGTGCATGTGTCGACCTGGGACATGAGATAGTTCTTGCCATCTCCATGGATGCACCTTACCTCCACCCCCTTCCCAGGGACTAGCACATGCAAACATGTGGCCCTTGTCAGGGTCACCAAACTCCCTAAGTCCAGAAGTCCCGCCACTTGGACACCGTTCACAGTCACCTGGCATTCCTGAGGCCCCTCGCCAGGATGAGGGACAGCACTGCAGGTAGGATAGGCGAAATAGGAGTAGCACCGGCCTACGCTGCAGTCCATTGGCTGTGAGGTCAAGGGACAAACAGCTGATATCTAATCCGGTACTCAAACAGCTCCAACAGACAATTGTACGAGATGTAAACTTTGAACCTGGCTCTGACCCCTACTGGGTCTAAGTTCATAGCAGATTCCAAAGAATCAGGTGCAGGATAAGCAATGAGCAAATCTTTAACCCTTTCACTCAAACCTGCTAAAAACTGACTTTCCAGCGCTGGGTCATTCCACCTGACCTCTGCGGACCATCATCTGAATAGGGTGCAATACCTCTCAGCATCACCAGAACAATGTTTAAGCCGTCTTAGCTCTGCCTCAGCTGATGTGACCCTATCCGGATCATCATATAACAACCCCATAGCAGTAAAAAATGCTTCTACTGACGTCAAACAAGGATCATTAGTCGGTAATGAAAATGCCCAGATTTGGGGATCACTTCGCAACAAAGACATAATAATCCCCACACGCTGTGATTCACTCCCTGAGGATCCAGGTCTAAGCCGAAAATATAGTAAACATGCATTTTTAAATGTAAAAAATTCCTGCCGTTTACCAGAAAAAAACTCAGGCAGTCTTACCTTAGGCTCTTCACAGCGAACTCCAGGACAATTACTCACGTGTTGTTGCAGGCTGGCTACCTTCACAGTTAACCCTTGCAAGTATTGAGTAAGTTCTTGGACGCTGTTCATATTGAAGTACTCCGGGAGAAAAAAAAGAAAAGATATCCTTTTCCTTTTTTTTTTATATGTGCTGGCTGGACATACTGTTGTGGGTCTGCAACTCAGAAATAGAGTGGGGGGGTGAATCTGGCCCTGCACTAGGACTAGTCTTGATCCCTATGATGGAGCGGGCGACCTATTCCTTGCGAATAGACCCACCGACGATCCTAGTCTAGACTCAAGCGAAGACCTGAAGGTGAGGGAAAGGGATCCCTGAAAGATCTAGGGACTGGGAACAAAACACTGGCAACCTCCTAGCAAGGAAATAGAGGAAGCTGCAGAAACAAAAGGAAAAAACGAAAAGACTAAGCAAGCAGAACTAGAGTTCCCAGAACTGCACAAAGTATAGCACAAAGCTATCAAGGCTCCTAACCAGAACTCAAGCGGATTAACACTGATGTCCAGCAAGGACTGGGAGGCAGGTGCAGGGTAATAAAGGGTGATACAATCACCTGACCAACGACAAGCCCAGCACCAGGGGAAAACAGACCAGCAGCCAGAAACCACAGCAAGATGGCGGATAGTCAAACTGAATAGATTCTAACACTCAGGGAGTTCTACATAGCCAAGTATCTTTCCACTAGACTCACAGTTCAGTTGCATTATGGGGATCTACTTGGGCAACCCAGCATTGCACAGGTTTCGGTAGTGAGTAGATAAATGGGTCCACCACCACTTTTTCCACCATCTGTGCTGGAGAGCAGGTCTCGTGCTGCAGCCATTTTTTCACCTTGTGTAACAGATTGAACATCTGGGACCGGGGAGGCTTGTCCCTTTGGTAGCACCAGAGGCAGTCCCATTGTGCTCAGACTGCCATAATTTCTGCCTACACTTTGTTGTCTTCTTTGGCATCCTGCAGGGCAAGGTCATAGTACGCTCTCTGCGGTTCTTCCGTAAGGTATAGAGCTAGGACCTCTGCCCATTGCTCTGAGGGCAGTTTCTCTCTGCCACCCTCTCAAATACAGTCAGGAAAGCCTCAAGGTGATCGTCCAGAGTCACCTACTGTAAGGCCTCCTATACCATTCGCATCATCCGGATACCTTCACTTTGGCTGGCAGGTGATATAGTCTCCCTGGCCCAGACAGTTTCTGTCAGGAGAGCCATCTGCTGCTGATGCTGCTGCTTTAACTCTTTTTCCTGTTGACACTGCTGGATTAGGCACTTGGTTTCCTGTTGGATCTGCTGCTTCTGTATCTGCTGCTGGTGGTGCTGCACCTGGACTAATTGCTTAAAAAGCTCCTCCATGCTTTTATACTGTGTTCTCAATGCTGTAGCTGCCTCTACCCAGTACATTAAATCTTTACACTATCTCTGGTAGGCATTTGGCCTGAGGTAGTGTGGCGCCCCTGAGGGTTCAGCCGCCACAGAGGTATTGCACCTCATCCAGAGGTGTGGTACCCCACTCTCAGGTAAGGAGGGAGCACCACCCAGCACTCTAACACCTGCACAAAACACAGACTATAGCAGCCGGGCACCCTGGACATACCCTAAGGGAGGATGGTCTCATCCCAGGCTGGGTAGAAAAGAGTGTTGGCAGGTGGGTGGAGAAAGCAGTAGGAGGGGAGTGAAGCTTTGAGAGCGGGAAAGAGACTGTAGAATCAGAGAGAGTGTGAGGGGAGCTCAAGCTGCTAGCAGCTTGTCTCCAGATGGAAAAAGCTAGATTAAGAACGGAACAGAGAGAAGCTTCTGGAAGGACAGAAGGTGTCCTAGGGGCACGGATAGTGAGCATTCCATCTGTGGGGCCCGATCCAATAGTGGAGTGAACAGGTCGCAGAAGGGACACCGGCCCCTAGCCTAGCGGAGAACTTCAAGACTCAGCTAGCAAGCCGGAGGCAGGTGCATCTTTAGGTGCCTCAGATACAATCCGAAGTTATCTTCTCCGAAAAAATAGCCATAAGGGAGCAAGGAGACGCAGAGAGGACGTCATCCGACAAGGTCCGTGGCTACTGACTTGGGACACTGACTGCGAGGTGTTGGATGGGAAGGAAAGGTGGAAAGTCAGCATAGTGAGATGACTGAGAAAAGAACATATTGAAGGGAGTCCTGGAAAGGTGTATCCTGAACTACCTGAGAGTTTGCTGAACCCCTCACCTGGAGGACATGGCACCAAGCGGGCATCTGTGCGCACCAGAACTGTGAGTAAAGCTTGGAAACTGCACCCAGCTGTGTCCTCTAATCATTCCTGCTTCACCCATCCAACACTGCTACAATTGGGCAATTGACTCCAAGGCTATTTCATGGACAGGTGTGGGCAATCCCTTCGTTATGTCATTCTCAATTAAGCAGATAAAAGGGCTGGAGTTGATTTGAGGTGCGGTGTTTGCATTTGGAGGGTTTTGCTGTGAAGGAAAATGCGGTCAAAGGAGCTCTCCATGCAGGTGAAACAAGCCATCCTTAAGCTGCAAAAACAGAAAAAACCCATCCAAGAAATTGCTACAACATTAGGAGTGGAAAAATCTACAGTTTGGTACATCCTGAGAAAGAAAGAAAGCACTGGTGAACTCATCAATGCAAAAAGACCTGGGCGCCCACAGAAGACAACAGTGGTGGATAATCGCAGAATACTCTCCATGGTGAAGAGAAAACCCCTTCACAACAGCCAACCAAGTGAACAACACTCTCCAGGAGGTAGGCGTATCAATATCCAAATCTACCATAAAGAGAAGACTGCATGAAAGTAAATACAGAGGGTTCACTGCACGGTGCAAGCCACTCATAAGCATCAAGAATAAAAAGGCTAGGCTGGACTTTGCTAAAAAAACATCTAAAAAAGCCAGCACAGTTCTGGAAGAACATTCTTTGGACAGATGAAACCAAGATCAACCTCTACCAGAATGATGGAAAGAGAAAAGTATGGCGAAGGCGTGGTACAGCTCATGATCCAAAGCATACCACATCATCTGTAAAACACGGCGGAGGCAGTGTGATGGCTTGGGCATGCATGGCTGCCAGTGGCACTGGGTCACTAGTGTTTATTGATGATGTGACACAGGACAGAAGCAGCCAAATGAATTCTGAGGTATTCAGAGCCATACTGTGTGCTCAGATCCAGCCAAACTGATTGGTCGTCGTTTCATACTACAGATGGACAATGACCCAAAACATAAAGCCAAAGCAACCCAGGAGTTTATTAAAGCGAAGAAGTGGAATATTCTTGGAATGGCCAAGTCAGTCACCTGATCTCAACCCAATTGAGCATGCATTTCACTTGTTAAAGACTAAACTTCAGACAGAAAGGCCACAAACAAACAACAACTGAAAACCACCGCGGTGAAGGCCTGGCAGAGCATCAAAAAGAGGAACACAGTGTCTGGTGATGTCCATGAGTTCAAGACTTCAGGCAGTCATTGCCAACAAAGGGTTTTCAACCAAGTACTAGAAATGAACATTTTATTTACAATTATTTAATCCGTCCAATTACTTTTGGTCCCTTTAAAAACAGGGTGGCACATGTTAAGGAGCTGAAACTCCTAAACCCTTCATCCAATTTTAATGTGGATACCCTCAAATGAAAGCTGCAAGTCTGAACTTCAACTGCATCTGAATTGTTTTGTGTAAAATTCATTGTGGTAATGTCTAGAACCAAAATTAAATAAATGCTGTCTCTGTCCAAATATATATGGACCTAACTGTACATCTAAAATGAGTTAAAATCTGGTGCTGGTTAACATTTGCATCTGTAATCACCTTTTCTTTCCCATTGCACAGTTTTTTAAAGTCAGAGTGTATAGCTGAAAACAATATGTACCTCCTATTTGTGGATCAAGTTTTGGCCAAAAAAAAATTAAATAAAAGGCATTAATTTTAGCAGATTATGGATCTATTCTCCACACATTAGGTTGTCGGTCATTGCAAAGAATCGTCCCTGCACATTTTATTATCTAATGTACATTTACCTTGTAATGTCTTCACATCCTGTTCCGTTCAGATATGTCCGGATCCCAGAATTCCAAGCGGCGGAAGTTCACCAACCGCCATATTGGGACACCCTAGTGATGAGTGTCTCAATATGGAAACTGCTGGTGGTACCAGCCTGTTGCGTGGTACCACCAGCGGAACACCGTACGCACCACACACACGCACTGTATACGCCGTATGCACCATAAACGCACAGTATATGCCGTACGCACCACACACACACTCTGTATATGCCGTATGCACCACACATACACACTGTATACACAAAGATGGCAGCGGTCTGATTTACTGCGCCTGCGCGAATTCCACAGTGAATCATTCGGCTAATCCCGGTGGCAGATGCGCAACGTGTCTAAAGGCAGAGGAAGCCGGTCACATTAAAGGGGTTTTCGCACGAACGAAAGTTAATTTTAAAAATTGTCTGTCTCTGACCATGTACGAGGCATACCACATCTCCTGGGCAGGGGAGGAAGCAAAAGACAATACTGACATTACAGCAGGGGATCACAGAGGATTCATTTTGTGAGGTAAAATATTTCACTGACTGTTTTTAAACAATATTTTACCTCACAAAATGTATCCTCTGCGATCTCCTGCTGTAATGTCAGTATTGTCATAGAGCATAGGGGGAGACAGCTCAAACGGGACAGCACATGAGGGGAGAACACAGCACAGGAAGGAGAGAGGCAGCAGACAAGGGGGATAGCACATGGGGTAGACAGGTCAAAGAAGAGAGCACAGACGGGAGAAGTCAGCACATGAGGAAAGAGAGAGTGGATAGGTGGGTCAGCACATGGGGGGAGAGATTCTCAACGCTGCAAAGCCTGCCCCTATCGTGACATTACCGCCCTCCCGATGCGATAGCATCGGGCCTCCATGTAGTAATTAATATCACTTTACCTTTGCAGGAAAATAAGCGTTTCACCTGGAAAACCATGCGCGATGATCGAGAGAGAAGCCTGCTAGATTAAGCTATTCTTGAAAAAGAAGTCTAAAGACCACTGCGGCTCAGGTTCACCGCAGTTTTCTTCTGCTGCAGGGCTCATTACAGTACAGATAGCAGAGCTCTGACTTGTAAAGAGCCATGTACCTCTATGGGATCCATCACATGGTCAAGAAACATTTTCAGCCTCCAGAAGTGAATAATGAAGGCACATATTGAATTACTGCAAGCAAAACTTTAGTAAACTGGGTGGAATTGATTCACAAAATATATTAGAATGTTGTAGAATTTCCTGTTCAGAAGAAATAAATTTTAGTTGCTGAAACCAGAATAAACCTTTAATCAATACAATGAAACATCAGTAGCAAAGCACGGTGGCTCAGTGGTCAGCACTGCAACCTTGCAGCGCTGGGGTCCTGGATTCAAATCCCACCAAAGACAACATCTGCAAGGAGTCTGTATGTTCTCCACGTGTTTTTGAGGATTCCTTTCTGGTTCTTCGGTTTCCTCCCACACTCCAAACTCCATACTGATAGAGAATGTAGATTGTGAGCCTCAATGGTGACAGTGATTATGTAAAGTACTGTGGAATTAATAGCGATTATATATACATTAAATAAAACATTTCTTTGTTTAGGACATATTCAGTTGGCATTCTTCTAGGATAATCTATTCCATATCCACAGAAGCTCTGCGCCACTTACAAACCTTCTATGTGTACATAACAACCATGTTGTGCTTTCTCTATTTTTCCCTAGATAAGTTTATTTTCAGAAAATCTAGTTACAGTAGGTGCCATTTATTCTGCTTGTGCAATGAAACCGTAATCAGTTTTCAGTTGGACAGAAAAGGTCATAAAGAAGGAAGATGTATTTGTTTTGCAAAGGATTGTGTTGAAATGTAAATTGCGGAATATAAACAGGATATCAGGCCATATCTCATGTAATAGCGTACTATTAATCTAATAAAAAAAATTGATCTTTTTTTTATCCTCTTCTGTTAATTCTGTGTGTTTTCCAAAAGCTGAAACATAAAATTGTCATCAAGGCGTTTCATTTAAGAGTCTGGATAAAACAGACATTCCCTAACAAAGTAGTTATTTCCTCATGTCATATCTTGAAAATGGGGTGTTCAGATAAAGGAAATACCTCTGATGGAGGGCTTGCCATGTCCTTCTAGGACAGCTCACCTATCTTTAGTCCTCATCTGGTACTCAACTCTAACCTGTACCTCCAAGTAACTGGTAGCATTCGACAGTGGGTACACCCTGGAACACTGCCTCAGCAGGTGGGCAAAACCAAGTGAGGGTAGCCGTTGGTTTTGAGGCTCACATTGACTTTAAGGGTTTAACTATCCATGCATGTGAAGGCTCAAGAGCACGTGCAGCTGAAGATAGGAGAATCTTTGAGTCAAAAAAAGCAAGCTGTGTGCAAGGCACAAGTGATACCTACTGTTCTGGGCACATCTACTTACTTATGTCATGTATGTGGACGAGCCTTCAGGGTTCAGATTGGCCTCATTGGTCACCTCCAGACCCATGGCCATTGATCCTCCTCTAAACCCTGAAGTCATGGTCATCCGTCTTAAAGGGGCCGCACATGCCGTTTTACAGTGTCCCCAGCCAATGGCTGGGAGACACTATTTAAGGTACCTCCAACTGCCTGGGGGTACCTGTGCAACATTGTTAGTTAGTTCACCAACATGCTTGCTAGTTCTCAGGTCCCTGTCCCCTTGTTCCAGTAGTGTCTGTCCATTCCTAACCTCCTTGCTAGTACCTGCCTTGTCAGTCTGTATTTCAGATGGAACCTGCCTATACCTGCCGTGCCAATATGTATATGAGCACGACCAGCCATAACCTGCCATGCCAGCACTTGTATATCAGCCGTACTCTCCTACTGGGCCATTCCAGATACCTGTGTCTTAGGGATCGGCTGCCACGCATCCTTGGTCTGTCCTGGAGTAGCACCTGGTGTTCAACAGGAGCCATGCCGAGCCTTCTAAAATAATCTGGAAAAATTTACATTGCCGAACCAGACAGGAAATGGTTCTTCTGTGGGTTATCTAATTTGGCTGGCGATGCCAGACAGAATAAAACAGCTCTCCCCATTTCCCAACATTACTGGTGCTCGACCATGCGCAAGGACACTGCGGGCTTAGTCTCTGCCGGTCCCTCTTGTACTCAGAACAAGAATCTGAAACAGCTTCCAACTGGTCGGCTACTTCCTTTCCTTGTACCATCTGCTCCTTGGCTCCAATGCAATGAATTTCATCACAGACCTTCCGGTATCATCTGGGTGTACCATCATCTGGGCGGTTGTGGATCGCTTTTCCAAAATGGCCCATTTCATTCCACTGTCCTGTCTCCCATTTCCTTTGGTGCTTGCAGAGAAGTTCATTCTACATATTTTCCATCTCCATGCATCACCGCTCCATAATGTCTTGGATAGCAACGTTCAGTTTACTTCTAGCTTGTGGAGAGTTACATACTACTGGATGTTACTTTGGATTCCTCTTTGGCCTACCATCCTCAATCCAATGGCCAGGTAGAGCAAGTCAATCAGATACTGACCAACTTAACGCCCACCGCAATGTTTGGGGCGAATTCTCATACAACAACCATAAAAGTGAATCCTCTGCCAAATCTCTTTTTTTTTTTTGTGGTCTACAGTCAACATCTCAGTATTATGTTCCCTGTTTCTACTACCTCCGATATTCCTGCTACTGAATCCCACGTCAAGGGCTTTTCTAAAATTTGGGAAGACACCAAGTCCACCTCTCTGAAGTCCTCTGACTGGATGAAAAGACACGGAGAAAAGACGTCTGGATCTGCCTCTGTTTCGTATTGACAAGGTCTGGCTGTCATCTAAATGTATCTGTCTCAAGGTACCCTCGTATAAACTAGGCCCTCTCTTCCTTGGTCCTGAAACAGATTAAACTAGTAGTTTACAAGCTCACACTCCCAGCCTTCTTACGGATCCCCAATTCTTTTCATATGTCTCTCCTCAAGCCAGTCATCCTCAGTCCTTTTTCTTTTCTTTTTTTTTTAAAGATCCTTATAAAATGTCTGCTTCAGTCAGCACTGAAGACGTTTTGAGGTAGAGAACATTCTGGCAACCAAGCGGGTAAGATGAAAAATGTTTTTTCTTGTGGATTGGAAAGGGTTTGGCCAGGAAGTCCCCCCCATGCAAATTAGATTGTTGTCCGATCCTGCAAAGAAATTTACTTGGTGGATTATGCCCTTAATATCTTCCCTAAACGGAACAATCACTCTTTGATTGGGCTTATTGCTATTCTTCAGTTTAGTTTATCCATTAAATGTCAGAGTTGAAGATATTTCGGAAATTACGGATCAAAAAATTCTCATGATGAAGGCTCTTTCAGTTCTACTTTGAAACAAGCTTAGGCTGCAAAAGGAACAACATTGGCAAGACGTCTGCCAAGTTGCTCAAGTATTTATTTTCGGACTATGACTTCATAGTTGCCAACTGTCAGTCTTTTAATCAACCATCTGTGTGCCCCATATAATGGAACAAAAATTACCAAAAAAAGACAAAGGAACCTCTAATCAGTGCAGCATTGACAAGTACCACCGACGGAATAACATCTACAAACAAGTTACTGTTCAAATCCACCCGTGAATATGGCAGAATTATGGATCCATACAAAAGTCTGATTTGTATGTAACCATAATTAGGCACTGATAAACATCTATGGGAATATACAGTACCTCTATGTCAGTGAATTAATGTGATGCTCCACTGAACACCATATTATAGCGATGTTCTTACCTACAAGCATTGTAAAGTAGCATGCCTAAATAATAAAGGGAGCATACTGTGGTACCTAATGTTACCCAAGGAACTTTGTGCCTCCGTACAAAGGGTCAAGGACAGATAGATTCATGACAATGCTATGATTTTTTGAATTAATGTTAAATAAAAGTAGAAAAATTGAGGCCAATTGAAAAAAAAAATTCAAACAATTCATAAGTGATATTCTAGGCTACATCTTCTTTGGACGGAGCCCAGATCCAGGGAATTAGGTCAGGGTCAGACATGCGAGAAACTCTCACGAGACTCGCATGTCAATACCCGATACTGCCGCAGGCACTTGGACAGGAGCGTGCGGCTGCATGTATTTCTTTGCAGCCGCACACTCCGGTTCGAGTGCTGGCGGCAGTGCTAGGTATTGACATGCGAGGTTCTCGCATGTCTGACCCCGGCCTTAGTCTGAATCCCATATGTAGAGTCGGGAAGGATGTTTTCCCCAAATATGGAGCTATTAGCATCTGCTTCATGGGGTTTTTGCCTTCTTCTGAAGCAACAGGTTAGGCTATAGGCTGTACTCATTGGACTTTAGTCTACCATCAACCTTAAAAACTATGAAATAAACTTCATAAGGACCCATGTAAAAATGGTAAGAATGAGTCATAAGTAGCAATAATTAAAAGGTATGGATAATAGGTTTATATCCAAGAAAGCACATAATAGGGTTATATAGTTCTAAGTCACCAACGGGATATTTTGCACAAAAGGTACAATGTTCTTACATCTGATTGGGGCTCAGTGATTTCTGTTCTCAAATGCAGCGGTTACTGGCTATACTTACGTCCATGACCATTGGTCAGGTATATCCCGGTATTGTTCATTGGTGCATGGGAAAATAAGATGTCTCTTCCGGAACTCAAAGTCAAAGTATAACAATATGATGCAGTCACACCCAAACTCTTCATCTCAGGGAGTTCAAGAGCTCCATTTCCATATTATTAGTATCGTTAATGGTACATGATTATTGAGAGGGCCAAGGAATACAAAACTCCAGAAACACAGCTTTTTGGTCAAACAGGAACACGAGTTGCCGTTGTTTAAAATTAAAGAAACTTTCAGAATGTTGTAAAACAGTTAAAAAAAAAATGTAAACCAGACATTTGATCACTGCAACCAATCATTGGCAGTAGCGGTGATGTGTTGATCAAAACTGTGGTCATTAACTGGATGCATTAGTCATTGACATTGTGGTCACTGCTTCCTCCAGACGGAGCAGGAAACCCGTACAGACTCGATAAGGAGGTGATGGTAGATTGGAAAAATAAGTATTAGGTTTTTTAAATCCTTTAACATCTTTCCGAGGGAGAAAGGGTACAAAACTGTAGGAACATTGAGGACGGGACAGGAACTAAATGCAAAAGTAAATTGCTTCTATCAGCAATTATCTGATGTTGTGTCCCGTTGAAGATGATGATGAAGAAGAACCATCATCATCTCGGGATGCACTTAGGATTCCTTCCCATCAGCAATCTGTCGCAGCTGCTCTACATCTCGTATGTGAAAGCACTGGTGTATGAAACTAGTCCAGCAATAAGCGATTAAATAATGCATGCGTCTGTGAACTCTTATTTATTTGCAATAGCCCCAGGTAAGACCACAAAGCACCATGACAATAGTGACACACTACATCCAAACGTGCAGGAGATAGGTCATACAGGTACACCCCGCACTGGGTTATTAGGACACAGACCGGATGGGTTTTGTATACAGTTTGTTTTTTTGATTTCCATGTTTGACCTTTGAATCGTCTTCACTCACACGAAAGGACAAGATATATTAGGAGCAGAATGCGATCACAAGCTTACTGCTAATTCCCTGCCCAGAAGCGGCGGCAGCCTGCCCGTCAACAGATTGCTGCAACACACGAGACATAGCAACATGCTCCAAAGGAAACGGTTAACTGTCCGCACGTCACTTACATAAGATCATTGCTAAAGCAGAGGACAACTGCATGTAGGATTTTATATTTGGCAGCAATGTGATTTGCCCTAAAGGGACATTGCCATCTTGGTAAATTTTGGCATACTGCATGGCTATAGTATTACATAACTCCTTCATCCCCGTTTTTTCCTACCCTTCTGCCAGGAGCCATAACTTTTCTACTTTTCCATCCATGCAGGGCTTGTTTTTTTGTGGCAAAAGTTTTACTTTTGAATGACACCATTCATTTTATCATGGGGAAAGCAGAAAAATTACAAATGCTGAATTGAAAAAAAAAAAAAATGCAATTTCATAATTGCTTTTGTTTTTCTTTTATTTACCATGTTCACTATATGATAAAAGTGACCTGCTATTATGATTATTCAGGTTGTACGAGTTGGCAGATATCAAACCCAATGGCTCTCTGAGATCACATCAAGTGTGCGCCCCCGCCCCTTGCCGGCACCGTCAGACGGACTTTGGCATTTAACAAGTTAACAGCTGTGGGTGAAGCATCGCTCCTCCCAGTGACTGTTAGGGTATGTTTCCATGTAGCGGAAACCAGGGCCGGCGTCAGCACCCGGCATACCCGGGCAAGTGTCGGGGCCCTTAGTCAGGGCCCCAGCAGCAGCCGGCACAATACTTACCTCTCCCCATGCCTCCTCAGCTCCGGGATCCAGGGTGCACCTGCAGGGCGCCCGTGCTTCCTCTCACAGCAGCGCCGCTGGATGACGTCATCAGTGGCCGGCTGTGGCAGAGTAAGCGTGGGCGCCGGTGATGCTGCGGCCTGGACAGCCTGCGGTGCGGACAGGTGAGATGTGGTGTGTGTGTATGTAGTGCGGTGCTTTGTGTATGTGAGAGTGCTGTGGTGCTGTCTGTGTGATGGTGGTGGGGGGAGGCAGTGATGGTGGTGGGGGGAGGCAGTGATGGTGGTGACGAGGCAATGATGATGGGGAGGTGATGATGGGGAGCCAATGATGATGAGGATGGGGAGGCGATGATGATGGGGAGCCAATGATGATGATGATGGGGAGGCAATGATGATGATGGGGAGGCAATGATGATGATGGGGAGTATTTCCACAGCGCCCTTTCCTGAGCCATAACAGTGCAGAACGCAGAACAGTGCAGAGGAGAGCTCCATATTTAGTATGGAGCATTATATGGGGTCCAATATTCTTTATGGAGCATTATATTTGGCCCATAATACTGTATGGAGGATTATGTGGTGCCCATAATATTGTATGGAGGACTGTACTGTCCAGTATGTACTGTGCTCTATGAGGATTTTGCGGTTTCTGAGCTATTGTAGAATTTACAATAGATATCAGTCATGTAATGGAAGAAGTGAAGTATTTGGCATTGTACTATACCCATATTTCTCTGCCGTATCTGTGCATCATGAATCGTGGTCTGTGTTAAAGGGGCCCACTGAGACTCTTTTGCCCGGGGCCCATAAAAACATGGAGCAGGCCCTGGCGGAAACACTTAGTATTAGCTGCGGATTGAACGCTGCGTCCTACCGCAGCGTTAAATCCGCAGCTGCCAGATGTTCCTGCATAGTGGAGGGGATTTTATGAAATCCCGTCTCTATTATGCGTTCGATTACCTGATTTACATAATTGGCAGTTGGCTTTCACACCTATACAGCTTGGAGTAGGACAACATATATAAAAAGGATGATGTGATCTAAATACTCATTTGCCTAATAATTCTGCACACAGTGTAAACCACTTATATGGGCATAGAATGATGAACAACGTGCTGCCTTTATGTCTTTCATCTGATTGGTTGTTGCAGAAAAATCCTCTTCTCTTGCTCTGTAAATGAATTGTTCCAAGGACATCGGCCATGATATGTCTTTCCTGCCTCAACACTCCATTTTCATATTTTGCTCCTTCCATGATCCTTTCTCTGATTGGCCGGGGTCACACTTGTGAGTGCAATGCGAGTCTCTTGCCTCAATACCCGGCATTGCCGCCGGCACTTGGGACCGGAGTGTGCGGCTGCATGTATTTCTATGCTACTGAACGCTCTGGTCTGATGTCGGGTAATAAGGTGCGAGACTCGTGCGAGTTTCTCGCAAGTGAAACCCCAGCCTTACAAGTCTATAGCTGCGTGTGAAACATCGGACTGCACTCTGATGTCATCCCAGTGCAGTCCAATGTACACGCACAGAGACCATGGAGAAATTAAGTTCCCCATCTTCTCTGCACCTGTGATGTGTATTTTATATTTTTATTAAACGCACTAATAAATATTTCACATGCAGAATTTTTTTTGTTGCCCTAGAAATCTCATGCACACGTTTGATTTTATTTTCCTGACTGAACTTGAGATTTGCGGCAATTTCATGCATATTTAGCAATCAGAAAGTGCATTTTTCTCTTTTTGCAGATTTTGCTGCCTTTTTTTGTGAATAAAACATGTACTATAGACAAATCATATTGATTTTGCACCAAAAACATTTTTTTTACTGCCAAGAGGGTAGGTTTTGGTTACAGAAAAAAAGAAATGCAGCAAAAACACTAAAAACACTGCGTGTGATCATAGCTTAAGAGCGACATCACTCCCGAAAAGAATTGGGACCAATAGTCTTAAAACATCACTAAAAAAAAAAAAAAAATTAAAATGTTACTAAAGTTTTACATTATATGGCTTTCTATATACCCACTCTGGTTTTTGCCGATTACATCAAGAACAGGACATTGCGTCACCAATCATAGCTCGCCACGGTGACGTCTCATCCAAAGTCATAGCTCATCAATTGGCCGCTCCACTCAGATACCAGGATCGTGCATGGACATCACCACTTACTGAATGGACAGGCTACATGTCATATGGGGATGCTACAGAACTCAAATGATGAAAAAAGTCAATGGTCATCTTTAACATTTGTCCCATGTCGGTAGCCCCGAAAGAGACTTTTGGTAATTGATAGAGGTTCGAACGAGGGAACCCATATAGTAACTAAACGCCATTACGTGAATATGTTGGCACCCCATCACTCTACAGCCAATACGTCCATCCCAAGACTGGCTGTCAAAAGCCTTCCCGATCTTGCATTATGCATCTGAAATCATCGGCACTGTGTAGAGTCACCATACGGCCATGCACAAGGCCACATTCCCAATGCCTTATTGGATCCAGGCAGGCTTTAGGAAAGGCTTCCTCTATTTGTCACAAGAGGCTCTTACCGGATTTGGGCTCCCATAGGTCTGTTAAGCCCTTCCCTTTCTACTAGAAGTAAAACTGCGCAGTCTGACCGTTCGCCTGTTCTGCCCCCTTTCCAGCTGCATAAGATTGAAATCTGACGTCGTGTGAACGCAGTATGAGGGCACCGAGAAAAATATATTGCGCGTTAGTATGTTGTAGTCTGTTCGTGTATACCTTGGTGAAGGACAAGGAGACGCGATACAGGTCATTCTAGTTATAAAAGTTTTATTTTAAACAAATTCCAAATACAGTAAAAAGGAGAATACAGGATCTTTTAGGAAAGTGCTACACAAGATATAGTAATATAAATCTGTAGGAAAGATCTTCAAGGCAATACAGGAAAGTGGAACCCGAAATAGAGAAACCCAGAAATACAGGTCAAAAAGGAATAACAAAAAAAATCTTATTAATGACTTCACATTCTGCAGCAATTGATAAGTGTCGTCTTTAAAACATTTTCATAGAAAACATAGAAAAAGTATTAAAATGGAAGGTGCCAATAAACAGTCTGCACCAAACAGTGCGGATTAAAGTTTCCTTGCGGATTAGCATTAAGATATTCAGATCAGCCTTACCCCTCCGGAATAGAAGGGGGACGCCGTATGTACAACGTGTAACCCAGAGTGTCATACCAAGTTGTGCCAAAAGTTATCCATCCTTGAACCAGACGTCTAATTGTAGCTTACCCATTTAAAATCAGGGTTCAATTGGGGATCAGACCATGTTCTAGGGCAGATGGTGAGAAATAGTACAGGATTCGGTAGCCGCGGTGGTCAGATTACTAATCCACCACCTCACTCCAAGTTCCACTCTCAGGAAAACTATGCAGCAGATAGAGGATTGTCAAAAAGATCCCCTTCACCCTTCCCCGAATGTAATCCTCATTGTCTCATGGACTTGTCTGGACCATAATTAGTCCATCCTTGAATCGGCCATCAAGCCAATTCCATATGTGTGGGTACTAGGTGGGTCAGTCCCCCGCCTATCTAACATTACTGACCTATCTTTAGTATGGGGAGTCAACGAATATTCCAGAAAAATACCCTTAAAGTTAGGCCACTAAAGACCATCAAATCTGCAATGCTTCAATTTCCAACTATGGACCACCACCACCATAATCGGCCCATATTCTCTGCCCAGCTGGCATGTAAGGCACAGAAGATTGATGATTGTTATCCAAATGGTATAACGAGTATATGGGAGAATGGATGAGCTTGTGTACGCTGCTCAGGAACAGTACAAAAAATACTAGAGTGCATAGTTTCTCAGGAAAAACAGCCATCTTGGATTTGGATGGAAAGGGACATTATGCAGGGAAGGGTCAAAAGATGGTAATGGACAAATCCCAAGAGCCAGGTAGCCAATGCTACCGTTTGATTGCTATAGGTGCCTAACTTATTGGATTCTTGGGACAAAAAAATAAAAGTAAAACAACCCTAGCCTGCCTTCTGGTAGGCTACAACTCGCTCAAGACCTAGATTTGGCAAAATGATGCCAAAGTAAAACTTATAAAGGGAATCAGATTAGTTATGGGGTGCAGGTACGATCAAAGGATCCCAAATCTAACAAACCCCTTTACTGTAATTATCATCTGGTCTATTAGGACGTTCAGAAACAAAAACTACTCATAAATAACTCCAAAAAGCTAAACTTCCTCTATAGGTGGATAAAAGATATAGCCGGATGCAATAAATGCAGGACGTCTGTCACCTAATTCCTGCAAAAATCTAGTTCTATAGAAAACCCTACATGCCGACAGGCAACACGTCACAAACACGGAAACTGTAAAGATGTAGTTAAGAAACCCCCCTCAGCGCAGCAGAAAGATCACGCACACCGCAAATCATAAAGCGTCAGCAACACTCATCATTAGGGTTTGAGCTTCAGAACACTGATAATAGCGCTATCCTGCATTCTTAGAAACCCAACTTAAATCATTCTCCCAAATAAGAGAAACAAATGTTAGACAGTCATTTTGTCACATAGGGGTTAACAAGCAAGTGTATTCCAGAGCTGCATTCACAATTCTGCTTAAAGGGGTTATCCGGTCTAAACTGAAAAGTCTGCAGTCACCGTTTCTGAGCCGGGAACGGCCGTGGTGTATGCGTTATGCATACTCATGACCACAACTCATCTGGTGGGCGCAGCCTCACTCAACACAAGTGTATAGAGCGAGGGCGTGCTCACTAGACAGGCGCAAACCTGAAGTATGCATATCGCATACATTACCATCAGTCCTGGCTCAGAAACCGGTGAATCCTCGGAGCGCACAGTGCGTGCTCCGGGGGGATTCAAAAGTCTGCAGTCACACGGAATAACTGCGGGCAGACCATTTTAGACCGGACACCCGCTTTAATCACAGCTGAAATATTCCACAAGTGGTTACCTGGAGTCAAGCATTTAAAAACCCAACTCATCTCTTCAATTCTCTGCCAAACCGGCACTTATTCTGCAGCGGTGTGCCAGCCCGACGGTCTTTATTTAGAAGACCGCTGCAGCCAATCATTGGTTTCAGCATTTTTTTCTTGTGCTTACAGCTGAGCCATGATGCCAGGAAAAGCAACCGACTGGCTGGAGTGAGTGATCAAGTGGCAGCCTGGAATCAGATGACCACAGGACGTCTTCACTTGGCTCTGAGAGGTGAAGCCCGCAACATGGCCGGTGAAAGCTAAGGCCAGGGGTCCGTATCCTGGCTGCCTGTAGACAGACTGGCGGACCACCAGAGAGCAAGGCTTATATTGGCAGAGCATGGAAAAGTTGATTACTGTGTATTTCTATTGTTTTATAGCATTTACTACTGTATTTATTCACTATTTAAAAAAAAAAAATAAAAAAAATATATATATATTTATTTAGTAAGGCTTAGGTAATTAAAAAGTGGAAGAAACCGGAGACCCAGAAGAGAAGTGCAGTAACGATATTAATGGAGACCTGAGTGCAGTAAAAGCTTTCCTGTAGCCGGCACGCACGGGAACTTTACAGCTTGCATAGTTGTCATATTATTAGCTCAGCAAAATGGCAGCGTACATCAGCGATATCACCGCACAGACTTTCCTTTTATTAGAGTATCACGAGTTACATTGAAAACGCCCAAACAAGACATACAAGCTTGACAAACAAAATAAATTAAAACCAAGGGGTTCATCTTTGGGAACGCTCATAAACCCCTATACCTGTGCTAGTGGCCGATCTTTGGACAATGTGAACGGCTTCTGATCATCTTTAGGGCCGTGCCTGTGCTTATTAACATTTAAGAGGGATTGAGGAGATTGGAGGAAGGGAATCTGTCACCGGGTTTATTTCTATGTAATGTGAGAGCAGTATAATGTAGAAAGAGACCCTGATTCCAGTGATGTGTCACTTACTGGGCTGCTTGCTGTAGTTTCCATACAGTTTTTTTCTACTGCAGATTTAGGAATGTGAGCACTGTAATACCCCGCCCACAGCTCTGAGTGGCATAAAGCTGCCAATCAGTGGTGGGGGCGTGGTTGGACCAAAGCTTGTCCTCTCGTGATAATCTCCTGCTGATAAAACACTGATTTTATTGAAGCCTAGTAAGCAATATAATGCTGGAATCAGGGTCTCTGCCCCAACATCATGCTGCTCTCAAGAGTATATAGCAAAAATCTACAAACAAGATTCCCTTTAATCCAACCTCTTTCCTTTGCAGGAAGAATATGCTGTCAAATAAGTCATAAGGGTTAGGGTATAAAATGCCTGTCTTTGGTTTTGCACATCATCAGACCCATTACTTTCTGTATCGTTGTCGTTCTCAGTATTTTGTGCATTTACTAACTATACAACAACACAAATATATAAAAATCCCCAAAGCTGTCAATTTCGAAAGGCTTCACTTTTACGCATTGCTTAGATTTGATAGAAAAATAGATCAAGAAAGCCCTTACATTGCTGCCGCCATAGAGCAACCACACAAAAAGAAAAATGTATTTAAGACGACAAAGACCGTGAAAATATTCTGGAAGATGATAAATCCACCACTGAGCTCTGATCTGGTAGTGAGAAACTCAATCGGCTATGCAAAGGGACGCTGGGCACCTGCAGCTTATACACGGCTGTATTACCGATCTATGGTGTACAGATAATTATACTGCAGACCATACCGCAATAACAATAAAAAAGGATGGATAAAGTATTGCCGTAGTATTGGCCGCTAAGTGTGGTGCCAATATTGTGCCGTAAACCGAGTGTCTAAGGCCTGCAAGCATGACATAGGCTCCTTTACTGGCTACGGGCTCGCCGTGTGCATGGGGACCTTTGGGCTGGAAGCACGCACTTCTCTCTCCCACCCGGAAATGCAGTAGTTTTTGGGCAGTCATAAGGGATTTTTTTTTTTTTAGTTTATCATACATGTTTCCTGATTTACTGCTCCCATCCCATACAAATCCATATAGCAAAAAAAAAAAAATAATAATAATAATTCACCTGCCAAATCTTGTGCTGTAGGTATACCAAACCTGGCATATTTAGTAGAAAAAAAAAATACACATTTTAGCTTCAAAATCTGCCCCTTGTGAACATGATACCACTAATAAAGGATTTATCCAACATTATAAAAATGTATGAAAAAAAAAATCTGTACGTGTACTTGCCTATTCTTTCCCCAGTGTAAACCCTCCAGCGGTGTTCCCCCTTTGTGTGTCCATGTTGCTGGCACACGGCCGTGGCGCTCATGAGTCGTATTAGTGGCATCGTGGCTCCCATTGCCGAGCGGTGATAACAATACGGCACACAACCGCTGCGGCTACAAATGGGGCACAGCGTGCACTGCATGTAAAATTCACCGAGGATCAGCGCTGGATCGACAGGGGAAAGAATAGGAAAGTAGCGGGGTTTTTTTTGCAAAGAAAATGGTTTCGCCTTTGGCTCTGTTCACACAACGCAATCCATGATATCACCGCCACTCGCCAGCTCTTAACAAAACCTGACAGTGTACCCGACAAGAGTAAAAACACTAAAGTATAAATCCAGCCTTACAGACTTGTGCATCCCCAGCAATGATTCCCGAAATAATTGATAGTACAGCAAACTAACAGGTCCTGGTATAAAAGGTGCAATCTCCCCGTCAAGTACACAAGTAACATTTCCCAATTTCAGCGCTGAAAGGCACGTGGCAGAAATTCTTTGATCACCCCTAGATCAGTATAAAACACAAAAAAAAAAAAAAAACAAACTAATTTTATAGCTTCAGAAAATCTCTATAAAACTATCTGCACGCTGTGGGGAAGAAGCAGAAAAACAAAAAAGGAACAATAAGATTGTAAAGTTTTTCTTGAAAGAACCAAAATGATTGTTATACCAAGGCACGTGTAGGTTAATATTCTCCGGTAAAGGAGCATCACTGATTTTGGGGGTCGTCAACTGAAAACCAGGATATATGCTCCCCAGTAAAAAGCAGCCAAATTTCATTTTTTTTTTTTTACTTCCTCTCCCAGTAAACCGTCCTTCCCGAGAGAAGCCGTAGTCGTCCCCTCAGTCACTGCTGTCGTCGTCGTCGTCATCGGACATTTGATGAGACATTTGGGGGGAGCTGGAGAGAGAGTCTGATCGGCCGGGCAGACAGGCGGGTAAGTCTCCGTTAGACAGACGTTCGTAGCAGAAATCACATACCCGCACGGCCTTAGAAGCTTGGTTCGGCAAAAGGAACTTTTTCTCAGAACAGGGTCCGCAAACAACAAATCCACATTTCCGGCAGTGGTGCCTCCGGTTCACGGGAGTAAACTTCACTTTCTTGCAGCGCATACAAGTGGGGGCTTCCGAATCGGGGATCCAGACGGCGGCATGCTCGTTATTTGGGGTCTTCCCGCTTTTTGAAATTAAATCATACACGCATTTATTGATATGGTTCATCCATTCGGATTTTTCCGTCGCCGTGGCCGCGTAAACGGCAAACGATTTGGTGGGGGTTTTGATGAGCCACCCGTTCCGCAGCTCTCCCTCGTCCTGGATGGAGTCAATGGTGACGTTCTCCAGGGGAATGATGTGCTGCTTGTTGTACTTCTTCTTCTGGATAACGATATTTCCGTACACCAGAATGTCATTGAACAGGAAGAACTGCCTCGCCTTTGGCTTCTTTCTGCAGAGCTTTGTCAAGACTCCTTCTCCGATCAGAACCCGGCCGTCGATCGCCAGGGGTTGACCGGCTGTGCCGAAGCAGCCTTCAACTACGTTTATACGCCTTGCGTTTGCTTCACTGTTTGCTAGACGATCCACCATCTTCTACGCAGATCTAAAAAGGGGACAAAAAAAATAATTGTCAGTTTTTACAATATAGGAGTTCTTCAGCCACATTAACAGGCGGCTGGGTCCTCAAGAGTGAAGGAGGCTGTCTGAAGAGGATATCGGAAACATGACCAACCCCATCAACAACAGGAGCCCCGTAGAAATGTTCTCCTCTGACCTTTGCTTTAGGAAACCCAATCAGTGATGAGCGAGTGTGCTCAATTAAGGTGTTATCCGCCATGCTCGGGTGCTAACCGAGTGACCTCAGCGTGCTCGAATACTATGTTCCAGTCCCCGCGGCTGCATGTCTCGTGACTGTTCAAGAGCCGCAACACATGCCTAACAAACAGGTCTACTGGCGGCGAGACATGCAGCTGCGGGGACCCGAACATAGTATTCGAGCAAGCCAAAGACAGTCGGTTAGCACCCGAGCATGGCGGATAACGCCTTTTCCCAGCACATTCCCTCATCACTAAACCTAATGGATGACCATTGCTGATGTCAGTGTGATTTTGGAGTACAGGGGTCACATACTTTAGTTTGGTTCAACTCTAAAGACTTGAAAGCACTTGATGGAAAACTGATGGAAGACCATGTCTTTTTGAGGCAGTCTGTTCTTAACCTCGCCTAGAAAAACTGTTGAAAAGAATGAACATACGCCATTCCATGTCAAAACATACATAATGGAAGACAAAAAAAAGAAAAGCCAATGGCGAAACTGCAGTAAACCGAGCCAAGCCACCAAAGAAGAAAAACTTCAGGAAAAAAACTGCGGCTTATAAAAAAAAAAGGTTTGTGGGCACAGACTCCTATTCTGCCTCTGTCTGCTGCTCTCAACCTGTTAAAAGCCAATCGCTAACAGCTGCATTTTCAGTATGTGGTCCATAGGGGGCGCCGTGCTAAACGCCCACTGGCCCTCCTGCAACACAATCACTGGGTGCTGATGGGTCGCCATGATAGCTTGGAGCCTGTTGATGTCCATTGTGTGCCATTATCCTAATCAGAAAACAAAGAAAAAAAAAAATGCAAGTATTGCGTTTTTGGTTTTTTTTATTTTCGGCCACCAGAAGAAAATGCAATAAGGAGTGATCAAAAAGTTGCATCAATAAAGTCATCTTGCCATGCAAAAAAAATAAAAATTCCCTACAGAGCACCATCGACTGAAAACGTTTCAGGTCTTGGAAAGTATGAATTTTTTTTTACAACTTAAAAAAAATAAATAATTAAAAAAAAATTGGGTACTGCCTAATAAGGGAACCTGTAACCAGAAAAAAAACGATATTAGCCTGCAGATATGGCGTTAAGCGGTGACTGAACCGACGCTGGCCCCATGATTGCCGGGTGGGGGGGATAAAATTCATTTTCTCCCTGCAGCGGTCGGGTAAGTGCCGGCGCAATAACGCCATTAGTCTGCAAGTTAACCCCATATCTGCAGGTTAAATGGCGTTTTTGTTTGGCGACAGGTTCCCTGTAGTCATACCCGTCCTGGAGAGTTATATTGTCAGATCAAATTTACCGCATAATGAATGTCCGTAAAAATAAAACCCAAAAAACTATTGCATTTCCCCTAATTTTTCAGTAGGTCACATTGGAAAAATGAGTTGCTTCATTCAAAATTACAACTTATCCCGCAACAAGCCAGCCATCAAAAGTTTGTGATACCAGAAAAAAAAAAAAAAAAAAAGTTACAGCTCTGGGAAGAGTAAAAAAATTAAAACGCAAACAAATAAAAAAAAAAAAAAGAAATCACAGAAATTCAAAAACTGAAATCCCTTGGTCTTTATGGGGTTAAAGTCTTTCCTGGCTTGTAGGTTAGTAGGTGCTTCACAACTCTGCAGAGTCTTTTCTTAGAACTTGGGTGATTTTTCTGTTCTTCCTGGAAATGTATAAATAGGATGGCTTGTTACCCTGAGCCCCTAGAAGGAGCGCCATCTACAGTCCATATTAGATGTGCAGCCATGCAATTCAGCGGATGCCATATGATGGAACATTCCCACACCATTAGTTCAGAGTTTCACTAAAGTTTCCCCAGTGTTTTAGGAGTTTCCAGGTTCTTCCATGGGATTTACATCCAGTATCAGTATCCACTGTTTATTTTCACCATTTCACTACATGGCAAATTTTTTTTTTCGCTCCCCTTTCTTCACAGAATCATAACATTTAATTTTTTGGTCAATATGGCCGTGTGAGGGCTTGCTTTTTGCAGGACAAGTTGGACTTTTGAACGACACCATTGGTTTTAACATATCGTGTACTGGAAAAAAAATTCCAAGTGCGGTGAAATTGCAAAGAAAAAGTGCACTTAGTTTTTGGGGTTTTTTTTTTTACCATGTTCACCAAATGCTAAAACTGAGCTGCCATTATGATTCTCCCGGTCATTACGAGTTCATAGACACCAAACATGTCGAGGTTCTTTTTTATTTAAGTGGTGTAAAAAAAAATTTAAAAAAAGAAAATAAATGCCTGCAGCGTCTCCGTTTTTCGTGATCTGGGGCTGGGTGAGAGCTTATTTTTCGCGTGCCGAGCTGATGTTTTTATCGATACCGTTTTTGTGTAGATATGATCTTTTGATCACCCGTTATTGCAATGTAGCAGCGACCAAAAAAACGTAGTTCTGGCGTTTGAATTTTTTTCTCATTACACCATTTATTGATCGGGTTAATTTTTTTTTATATTGATAGATCGGGCGATTCGGAACACGGCGATACCAAATACGTGTATATTTGATTTTTTTTGTTTCATTTTAAATGTGGGGTTATTTGAACTTTTAGGTTTCTTTTTAATATTTAAATTTTTTTTTTTTACTTTATGCATGTTTCAATAGTCTCCATGGGAGACTAGGAGCTGCAGTTCTCCGATCGCCTGTGTGTAGCAGAAATGCTCACTTGCTAATGCTATGACAACCATAGAGGTCAGCTGCAGACCTCTGATTGTCATGCCGACACATCGGTGACTTGCGATCGCGTGACGGGGTCACCGATGGGCGGGATTTGCAACGTGCTTCCGGTAAGCGCAAGTTAAATGCCACTGGCAGAGATTAACAGCGGCATTTAACTAGTTAACAGCCACAGGTGGATCGCGATTCTGTATAGATCAGCTGTCATGTGCCAGGAAAGGTGCGGGCTCAGCACCGGAGCCCGCACCAAACAGGGGGAGTCTGATGTAGGCGTACTATTACACCCAATGTCGGAAAGAGGTTAAATAAAAAGAGCCCCAACACCACTTTGTGCTGCACCCAGGACAGTTTCCCTATAGGCGAACGCTACACAGCAATGTGTACTGCAACATGAACATTACATCTAAAAGGGCATCTTTCAGGAGTTTTTTGCTAAGCAATCTGAGAGCAGCGTGATGTAGGGGGTGAAGACCCTGATTCCAGTGATGTGTCACTTACTGGACTTACTTCTCCCTGTATCAGATGCTATCTGGTAACCCCAACTTGGACTTAAAGGGGTACTCCAATTTCCAAAATCCTATCTCAATATGTAGTAGGTATGATATTAGCAAATATCTCCAATTAGAAATGCAGTATAGTTCTTCTGATTTGCCATGCTGCTTACCTGATGCTCACGGCATTGCATTAACTTAGGTATCCATGGTTACTACAGCCAACAACTGTCACTGTGAGTGGTTGTAACCATGAATACCTAAGCTACTGCAATGCCCTGTACATGAGGTGAGCGACGTAGCGAATCAGAAGAACTATACTACATTTCCAGTTGTAGCTATTTGTTAATACTAGTACTACACCTACTACATATTGGGATAGGATCTTGGAGATGGGGATAACCCCTGAAACAAAAGTTAACTCATTATGTGACATTATTTTGCTAATATTTCTTCAAAAGTAGAGGTGAAATTCAAAAATTACATTGTGTGCTCAGCTCAACAAGAAAGTTTGGAGAAGGGTCCTCTTTAGAGGGTATAACTGCTCAGCTACAGTGTGGATAATAAGTATTTGATACGCTGCCAATTTGGAAGTTTTCTCGCCTACAATGAATGGAGGGGGCAGTAATTTTTATCGTAGGCACACTTCATCTGTGAGAGACAGAACCTTAAAATAAAAAACAGAATATCAGAGAATACATTTCCTGTAGTTCTTGACCAAGTTTGCACACAGTGCAGCAGGGATTCTGGCCCACTCCTGCATGCAGATCTTCTCCAGAGGATCACACTCCACCTCCAGACTTCACTGGTAAGAAGATGCCAAAAAGGGAACAACTTCTGCTTAGTAAAATTAGTCACACATTACGCAACAGTCAGCCCACTAATTTAGGCAGGACCAGACAATGATTTTAGACGGCGCTTGCTTTATTTCGACACATGTACTTTTTTTTTCAGTGGGAAATATTTCACTACTAGGGAAGAGAAGACCTGTGGATGTTCGGGTCCGTCGGAACTTTATGAAAAAGTTCGGGTACATGAATCGGGGGCCTGAACATCCGGCGGTTCACACGATGTCATCTGTGTGACAGGTGGGAAACAAAGGCTCTGACCAGAAGTAACCTTACTGGTGTTACCACCGGTCACAGCGCAGTGGTTCCCACGTTATGACACCGATGACAGCGCGTGAGCCAGCATCTCTGACCAGGGGTGAAAAAGGATTACCGCCAGTCAGACGTCGACTGATGACTACTACTCTCATCAGCGTATGCCTGGTCTCGCTGAAAGCAGGTGTATGCTGATTATTAGAGTATTCACCAGCCGACACCTGAGCATAGTGAGAAATATGTCAGCGAGATAATTAGTACAGTGCATGTGTTGCGTACAGTACATTTATTTAGCTAAGAAAAAAATGGAATGGGGATCTCCCTTATTTTTCCTAACCAGCTGAGGGAAAGCAGACAGCATGGGTATGGTATTATTCTTGGAAGGGACAAGTATCCATGAAACTTCCCTGGCTATTAATATCGGCTCACAACCAGTAAAGGCTATGCAGACAGCTATTAAAATGACATGGGGTCCCCCTATGTTTAATAACCAGAAAAGATATTAATAAGGCCTGTAAAGAAGGCAAGCTCTGCATGTGTTGCGCCTGTCGAACAGCCACGAGACATGCAGCTGTGGGGACTCGAACATATTTTTCCAAGCATGCGGAAGTCACTCGGTTAGCACCCGAGCATGCTCAGATAACACCTTGGTCGAGCACGTTGGTTCATCATTACACAGGATACAGTGGTTTTATCCAGCATTGTAAAGTGTACTATTATGCTTAAAAAGTTGCACTGGCATTGGTAATCTGCGACCAATCCATCATTGAGATGTGACATGATAAAAATGGAGAGGAGGCGTTAAGTGAGTACGTTAAAGATTTGGCGCAAATGACAATTTTTGATAAATTTGTGTTGGGCCATATTATTAGTGTTAGGCCGGAGTCACACTGGCGACAAAATCGGACGACTGCAATGCGATGAAATATTGCATTGCAGTCGGACCTATGTTAATCTATGGAGCAGCTCCCAGTATCAGATTTTTTGTGGTCCGTTTTAAACGTCCGTGTACAATCGCAGCATGCTGCGATTGTCACCGATTGTCGGTCGACAATCGCCAATGCAAGTCTATGGGAGCGATGAAAAATCGGATTACAAACGGACCACACTGTGTGACTTGCGATGAAATCGCATCGGTGTCCTTTAGAAAAGCCGGCAATTCATCCCCGGCTATACTGTAAAATCACACTGACAGCTTTAATAAAGACTAGAAAGAATAGATATATACACTAGAACACACATTATATATATATATATATATATATACACATGTCATTGTGACATGTACATATACATATATTTATAGTTCCTAGACTTCTACATACTGTAATAGCCGCTAATTCAATTGCCGGGTTTTGTGAAATCACAGAAGCCGACATGAAATGATACATTGTTTCCACACATTTAACCATGTAATTTCATGTATTTTTATATATGTTTGAAACATACAATTACATGTGTGTATTTGTGCAAAATTTCAGACATGTAGGGGTTAATTAAAGGTGTAATTTCGTTGAAAAAAAATGCGTGGGCTCCCGCTGTATTTTCTCCACCAGACAGACAAAGCAAAGCGAGTGGGGGCAGATAATAATAGCCTAGGGAGGGTACATTTTTTTTGTGCCCCCCCTGGCTACTAACATCTGCCCCCAGACACCCCAGAAAGGGCAAATCTATAATTAGATTCGCCCTTTCTGGCACTTTGCCCGTCTATTCCCATTGCCCTGTAGCGGTGGCGAATGTGTTAATCTCACCTTACTGTCACCTTAGTATTGAAAGGTGACCTTAAGGCAGGTTAATAATTGATAGCTGTCAATTAGACAACTATCAATTATTAATCCTATTGAAGTAAATAAAAAAACACACACTTTAAGAATAAATAATTTTAATGAAATAAAAACACATTTTTTTGACCATATTTTATTTTACACTTAATCCGTGCGAAGCCATTGATCTCCTAAAATAAAGAAAAAAAAATTAAACAACATTATTCTTACCTATTCCGCCGATCTGTCACGTCCCACGCTGTAATCCTTCACAAAGGGTTAACTAGCTTTGAGCCAAGCAGTGCAAGTAATCCTGCATACTCAGCTCAAAGCTCCTGAATGAATAAGTTCCTCTCCTGGCGACAGGAGAGGATGTGTTTCATGAATGAAGCTTAATTGATTGTGTCCACTTTCCCTTTAGGTCAGGTCACTACAGTTAAATTGCCAATAAATCAATTAAGCTCCATTCATGAATCTATTCCTCTACTTTCGCTGGGAGAGGAACTTATTCATTCAGGGGAATACAGGTCTGAGACAGCATTATTAGCTCTCTGCGACCTGTAACCTGTTAACCCTTTCTGATGGATTACACCGTGGGACCTGACTGTACATCGGATTGGTAAGTATAATTTTGCTTTTTTATTTTATTTTTATTACAGGAAATGGTTTTAGCAGGAAAATAAAATATGGTCAAAAACTGTGTGATTATTTAATTAAACTTATTTTTTATTAAACTGTGTGTGTTTGATTTTTCTTTCATACAATAGGATTAATAATTGATAGTTGTCTAATTGACAGCTCTCAATTATTAACCTGCCTTAAGGTCACCTTTCAATACTAAGGTGACAGTAAGGTGAGATTAACCCATTCGCCACCGCTACAGGGCAATGGGAATAGACGGGCAAAGTGCCAGAAAGGGCGAATCTAATTATAGATTTGCCCTTGCTGGGGTGTCTGGGGCAGATGTTAGTAGCCAGGGGGGGCACAAAAAAAATGTACCCTCCCTAGGCTATTATTATCTGCCCCCACTCGCTTTGCTTTGTCTGTCTGGTGGAGAAAATACAGCGGGAGCCCACGCATTTTTTTTCAACGAATTTACACCTTTAATTAACCCCTACATGTCTGAAATTTAGCACACATATACTCATGTAATTGTATGTTTCAAACATATATAAAAATACATGAAATTACATGGTTAAATGTGTGGAAACAATGTATCATTTCATGTCGGCTTCTGTGATTTCACTGAAGCCGGCAATTGAATTAGCGGCTATAACAGTATGTAGAAGTGTAAGAATTATAAATATATGTATATAATATGTCAAATGACTATATATATATATATATATATATATATATATATATATGTGCTCTATGTGTATATATCTATTCTTTCTTTTGGCATTTAAATACTATTCTTTTGGATCCATTATATGTCAGTTTTGCAAGCCTGCGAGAAAATCTCGCAAGTCGGATGAAAATCGGATGTTACAAGGTACACACACATGCGATTAAATCGCATCTTTGAAGGAAAATCGGATGCCGAAGGATGTGTGATGTTTTTATTTTGATCCGATTGTCGACCGTCTAAAACGGACCGATTTTTTGTGGTTGTGTGTGACTCCGGCCTTAGGGGTACGACAGCTCCAGTATGAAGATCAGACAGCTCCAGTCAAATCATTTACAATTTTACATTCATTTCCATATACATTGATCTCCCTAAGGGGCATGCAAGCATTTGTTTATCAAATCACATGAGCAAAGCAATGTCTGAAAAAGCAGAAAAACAAACAAAAAAAAATACTGAAAGACAAGTATTGGTGATCAGCCGTCCTAAATATCTTATGCTATCAAAAATATAAATTTTGATGTTGGAGGAGCAGGAGAAGAGCCCGGCGAGCAGCAGACGGGTAGCTGGACCGTGCACGCACCTCTCAGCTGCTTCTGCACAGACATATCACATGAGACAGCAGTGACAGATGGAGACGCGGAGGAGCCAGGGCTGACATACTGCATGTAATCATTCACCAGACGTGACCCTTATAAGCTCATCTATAAAACACTATTAGGTTAGCTAAAGCAAGAAACAAACCTGCAGCAATAAAAGTGACATTAGCCGGCTGACACCACTCGCCGTTCCCAACAGATGACGTGTAGAGAGCAATGGAGGAAACCAGGCAGACAATATGGCCTTAAATTTTGCAAAAGTGAATGTGAGCTCTGATGCCGTGACTTATCGCCTGCACTGATCTGTGCAGTACTTGTGGCTGCCACCTTTCCACATCCTCAGCTTACATTCACTGGCCCGACAGTCTGCTGACGCAAAAAGCCAGCCTCCTAGGAATGGGTGATGCTGTTACTTTGTGTCAGGAGACCTAAGGTCGGGCACAGAAATGCAGACATTGCGCGGACTGAATAATACAGCCGCTAGAAGTATGAAGTTGGCCTAAAGGCCACCACATAGATGAGAGTTGGCCGACCATCTGATGTGTATGGGGCTCTCCTAACAGGCGATGACAAAGAACAGAAGGATCAGCCACTGGGATTTCAATAGTCGATCCTTCAGTTTTCTCCTGTCTCCCTGTTAAAAACAGGTGAACGCTCAATCGAGCTAAGCGCTGGGGGGAGACAGGAAAAATGGCTTACTGCCGAACGAACAATCAGCCACCAGCTCTCAGGTGTCAACGAGAACGTGCCCCTGTAGTGGGCGCTATACACGTAGGCCCAGAGAACGTACCCCTGTAGTGGGCGCTATAGACGTAGGCCCAGAGAACATGACCCTGTAGTGGGCACTATAGACGTAGGCCCAGAGAACGTGCCCCTGTAGTGGGCACCATAGACGTAGTCCATGAGAACGTGCCCCTTTAGTGGGCACTATAGACGTAGTCCCTGAGAACGTACACCTGTAGTGGGCGCTATAGACGTAGGCCCAGAGAACGTGCCCCTGTAGTAGGCGCTATAGACAGTCACCGAGAACGTGACCCTGTAGTGGGCACTATAGACGTAGGCCCAGAGAACGTGCCCCTGTAGTGGGCACCATAGACGTAGTCCATGAGAACGTGCCCCTTTAGTGGGCACTATAGACGTAGTCCCCAAGAACGTACCCCTGTAGTGGGCGCTATAGACGTAGGCCCAGAGAACGTGCCCCTGTAGTGGGCGCTATAGACGTAGTCCCCGAGAACGTGACCCTGTAGTGGGCACCATAGACGTAGTCCCCAAGAACGTACCCCTGTAGTGGGCACTATAGACATAGGCCCAGAGAACGTGCCCCTGTAGTGGGCACTATAGACGTAGTCCCCGAGAACGTACCCCTGTAGTGGGCACCATAGACGTAGTCCCCGAGAACGTACCCCTGTAGTGGGCACTATAGACGTAGTCCCGAGAACGTACCCCTGCAGAGGGCACTATAGACGTAGTCCCCGAGAACGTGCCCCTGTAGTGGGCACTATAGACGTAGGCCCAGAGAACGTACCCCTGCAGTGGGCGCTATAGACGTAGTCCCCGAGAACGTACCCTTGTAGTGGGCACTAAAGACACAGTCCCCGAGAACATGTCCCTGACGTGGGCACTATACTGTAGATGTAATCCCCGAGCACATGCCACTGTAATGCATTTCCAGGTGAAATTACTTCACTAAAATGCCAGCTATTTTTTCTTTCCTGGTTCGTTGTCGCTGATGGTTTTCCCGTCATTTTTTGCAGTGGCTCCAACGCCAGTGTCCCTTTTCCTATAACTTCAACTATAAAAAGAGCTTGTGGCTTCCACATGACAACGTCCAAAGAATGAGCACGTCACTTCTTTTCACCACTTCACAGTGTGTGGATAAGATTTCTAACAGTCACATCCACTTTTTCCCAACAAAATTGGATGGAGGCTCTGCAGCACGTCCAACCAGTGTGAACAACGACAAGGAACGTACTCACACATACGGCTCTGATGCAGTATTTTTTTTTTTGCCAGGAGTAGATACAAAAAGGAAGGAAAAGTAAAGATGAAAGAACGATTATTCTCAGTTTTGTTTCAACTTCCGTCTTTGGCTCAAAGAAATGCATTAAAAAACAACTGAGGACTCTCAAGTCTAAATATTTTTCCAGTTAGCCATTAAAAGGTATCAACCACTGAGGACTCTCAAGTCTAAATATTTTTCTATCTACTGGCTAACACGGTACGAAGATACACATCTTTCCTATATTAAAAAACAACGGCATATGTAATGATATATGTCCGGGGTGTGAAGAGGCGGTCGAAAAACTGCAGTCAGCTCGGGACACGTGCACACCTGTTGTGGTGTCTTTCTGAAGTCGAGTGACAACATCTAGTAATAACTAAGGTTTATTTCCTTATGTGGCTGGAAAACAGAAATGTGCAGAAAAATGTCACAAATCCAGATCATCTGCTCACACATCGGAGGGAGATCCGGAGCCGACCTGCTGTCAGTCCTTCTCAGCGGCCTGGGCGGACTCATCCTCACGGCCCCGTCCGAGCACAACTAGGGCCCCGCTCAGATGTACACTTCATAATGCGAGGCCCCAATTCAGCACTGGTGTTTCTCTGCTTTTCTGGAGTAACTTCCTTCTTTTTTAGTCCCTTCAGTGTCTGCCCATTAATCATACCCAGATTCATCAAATGTCACTTTTACCAAATGTTGCATTTTTTTAGTCCTTGGAGCATCTCACTCCGGGCCCTCACTAGGTTGTCATATTTGCCACTTTTGTTGCTAAAAAGCCACCATAGCTGGTCAAGGACAAAAATAAAGATTTTTTTAGTTGCCAAATTCATGAAATGCGAGAATCATTTGAAGAATTTGATGCAAAAATCAACAGCAGAGAATGTGACTTTGCAAAAGCAGTAAGGGTCACCGAGGGCACCATCAGACTGTTCAGGTCTTTCCCTACAGTCCTCCCTCAACCCCGGGGCCTTGACCCTACAGACACTCATCTAACCCCTCCCCCGAGAGGGCACCATTGGACTGTTCAGGTCTTTCCCTACAGTCATCCCTCCCCCCAGGGGCTGTGACCTTACAGTCCTTCAACACCGGACCCTACAGACAGTCCTCATCCCCCCCCCTCCGAGGCCCTGAATCTACAGTCCCCCCCCCACGGCTTTGACCCTAGGGTCACCGCCCCATCTCCCCTCTCGGGGCTCTGACCCTACAGTCCCCGTCCCCCCCTCTCGGGGCTCTGACCCTACAGTCCTCGTCCCCCCCTCTCGGGGTTCTGACCCTACAGTCCCCGTCCCCCCAGCTCTTCATACTGCCTCCTCAGGAGCGTTGCCTTGTATCAGTGACCCATATGAGGCAGCCATCGTGTCCCCGGGCTCAGATTCTTGCTGCTGGCGATTTGGGCCGGATGAATCTAGTGACAAGTTCCCTCCAAATCATCTGGGGGTGATAACTTCCACTATAATCAGCCACACGGGGACCTGTGACTTACCCGACACCGCCGGCTTCTACATCGGAGATGAGCGGTGCCAATAACATGACAACCCCGTGTACAGGCAGAGATGAGAGCACGATCGGCAGGAACATCACATGTATCCCGTCCACTATAATAGGAAGCGCCTCGGGCTGGTGTACGGGGTCTTCTCGCCATCGCTCACCTCCGATGCAGACATAAGTATCACCGGAAAACCCCTCCTACAGGGTCACATCACACAGGGACCGCCGTACTGGGATCACTCACTGCCTGTGAACGCACAGGGGTCCGCGCACGCTCCGCTGCCTCCATTCACTTCTATGGGGCTCTGAGCGGAGCAGCCAGGAGCTCCCATAGAGATGAATGGAGAGAGCCAACACGGGGCCCCAGGTAAGGTACAGGGCCCCAAGGTGACAGGTCCTATAACACACGGGACAAGAAGACATAGCTTCCCAATGATTTCTCCGCGTAACACCGACCCCAACAACAGAGGGGCGACCACCGTTCCGGGGGACCACCGACCAATCACACCAATGTCACCGGCGCTGAAATGGTCTATGGTACAAGTCCAGGAAGTCGGACGATTGGCATCAGGCGACATTCGGCCGATATTCCAGCCTCAGGGGAAGTTTTGAACCAGAAGACGTGACGATAACATGGCCACCTCGGTGCTCAAAAAGTTGCGTCGCCCGCAGCGGGCGGCACAAGGCGCCTCTTCCTGCCTCCACAACTTACCCGAGGCTGCTGCACACAGTCCGCCGCCTCCGTACGCTCCGGTGACCGCCGGGATCCCGGGGCAACGTCTCCTGCACCGAGTACCGAGGAGAGAAACGCGAAGAGCCCGGATTATACACAGCAGACGAGGACTCCCGGGAGCGGCCACTCCTCTGGTCACGTGTGCCCGCGCCCCGCCCACAGCACAGCAGGAAGAGCGGCGACCCGGCACCGCCCCTCACTGGGCAGCCACCAGTGCGCAGGCGCGGAGCCCGGCCGCCGTCCTGTCTGACTGTGACCGCACTACGTCCGAGCAGGCGGCGCCATAGCGGGGGAGGCGCCAGGGCAGTGACACTGTGACTCTCCCGTCACACCCAGGGCTGCAGCTGCTCCTGGAGCGGTTACGGGGCAGAGTTAGCACATGACCCAATTATCACACCCTAAAGTGACAGCAGACCCCACGAAAAGTGAGAACGAGCTCAGAGCAGCTGCCATGGCAACCAGCCGATCTCCAGGGGTCCAAGCTGGTTGTGCCTCCCAAATAGCACCCTAAAAAACTTCACCACCTCCCCCACTGCTCTCACACCATGACAACTCCCTGATCATTGTTTTTACAAAGTTTTTCAAAGAAGTAAAATGTAACGTTCCTTCTGATGTAACGACTATCGCTGTTTAACCATTTTAATTCTGCCATCGCTGATTTACTGTTACGCTCCTAGGTGGCGCACGTTATTCGTGGATCCACTGTGCCGCAGACCAGACTTACCCTGGAGGGGCATGACCAAGCCAATACATGACAGAGACAATACTTCTGCTTCTCAGGCATAGCAGGGTGGCACTTTGGACAAGTTCACACAAGACGGCCTCTCGGGACAAGTTAACACAGGATGGCCTCTTGGGACAAGTTAACACAGGACGGCCTCTCGGGACAAGTTAACACAGGAAGGCCTCTCGGGACAAGTTCACACAGGACGGCCTCTCGGGACAAGTTAACACAGGAAGGCCTCTTGGGACAAGTTCACGCAGTACGGCCTCTCGGGACAAGTTCACACAGGATGGCCCTCAGGACAAGTTAACACAGGAAGGCCTCTTGGGACAAGTTCACGCAGTACGGCCTCTCGGGACAAGTTCACACAAGATGGCCTCTCGGGACAAGTTAACACAGGACGGCCTCTCGGGACAAGTTAACACAGGAAGGCCTCTCGGGACAAGTTCACACAGGAAGGCCTCTCGGGACAAGTTAACACAGGAAGGCCTCTCGGGACAAGTTCACACAGGACGGCCTCTCGGGACAAGTTCACACAGGACGGCCTCTCGGGACAAGTTCACACAGGACGGCCTCTCGGGACAAGTTAACACAGGACGGCCTCTCGGGACAAGTTCACACAGGACGGCCTCTCGGGACAAGTTCACACAGGACGGCCTCTCGGGACAAGTTAACACAGGACGGCCTCTCGGGACAAGTTCACACATGAAGGCCTCTCAGGACAAGTTCACACAGGATGGCCTCTCGGGACAAGTTAACACAGGAAGGCCTCTTGGGACAAGTTCACGCAGTACGGCCTCTCGGGACAAGTTCACACAGGATGGCCTCTCGGGACAAGTTAACACAGGAAGGCCTCTCGGGACAAGTTCACACAGGATGGCCTCTCAGGACAAGTTAACACAGGAAGGCCTCTTGGGACAAGTTCACGCAGTACGGCCTCTCGGGACAAGTTCACACAGGATGGCCTCTCAGGACAAGTTAACACAGGAAGGCCTCTTGGGACAAGTTCACGCAGTACGGCCTCTCGGGACAAGTTCACACAGGATGGCCTCTCGGGACAAGTTAACACAGGAAGGCCTCTCGGGACAAGTTCACACAGGACGGCCTCTCGGGACAAGTTCACACAGGATGGCCTCTCGGGACAAGTTAACACAGGACGGCCTCTCGGGACAAGTTCACACAGGACGGCCTCTCGGGACAAGTTCACACAGGATGGCCTTTCGGGACAAGTTAACACAGGACAGCCCCTCGGGACAAGTTCACACAGGAAGGCCTCTCGGGACAAGTTCACACTGGATGGCCTCTCTGGACAAGTTCTCACAGGACCGCCTCCGGGACAAGTACACACAAGATGGCCTCTCAGGACAAGTTCTCCCTGTGCGGACAAGGTGGCCACAGGGATAAGTTCTCAGTTCGGGCCTGATTCAGCCCCCAGGGTGACAGACAGTTACTGCCGATTCGGCCACGGGGTATGGACACTGCCAAAGCGGTTACAGGAAGCAAGGTCAAACTATGGCGGACTAGCAAGAACTTTGAAAACAGAAGACATGAAACTCAGATTAGGGAAGAAGACCTGGGAACATACAGTTACCACCAACCACCTAACGGAACTATAGGGGTTGCTCAGCCACCACCCAGTAGGGGAGGGTGCCTTTTATACAACATGTCTCGCAACTATTGGCTGGGAGACACCTTGCTGGTGTATGAATATTTAATTAAATGCGTCCCAGCGATTGCGGGGTGCATGTACCATGTCTGCATTCCGACTCTTTTAACCCCTTCGCCTCAAAGCATGATTTCACCTTCCTAACCAGGCCAATTTTTACAATTCTGACCACTGTCAGTTTAGGTAATAACTCTGGAACGCTTGTGAGACTGTTTTCTCGTTGACATATTGTACTTCATGTTAGTGGTAAAATTTCTTTGATATGACTTGAGTTCATTTGTGAAAAAAACAAATTTGGAGAAAATTTTGAAAATTTCACCATTTTCAAAATTTAACTTTTATGCCCTTAAATAAGAGAGTCATATCGCTCAAAATAGTTAATAAGTAACATTTCCAGATGTCTACTTTACATCAGCTCAATTTTTGAAAACTTATCATTTTTAAGAAGTTATAAGGGTTAAAAGTTGACCAGCGATTTCTCATTTTTACAACAAAATTTGCAAAACCACTTTTTTAGGGACCACCTCACATTTGAAGTGACTTTGAGGGGCCTATATGAAAGAAAATACCCAGAAGTGACACCATTCTAAAAACTGCACCCCTCAAGATGCGCAAAACCACATTCGAAAAGTTTATTAACCCTTCAGGTGCTTCACAGGAATTTTTGGAATGTGGAAGGAAAAAAAATAAACATTTACTTTTCTTTCACAAAAAAATTCCTTTAGACCTATTTTTTTTTTACTTTTGCAAGGGTAACAGGAGAAAATGGACCATAGAATTTGTTGTGCAATTCATCCTGAGCAGGCCGATAGCCCATATGTGGGGGAAATCTGTTTGTACTCACAGCAGAGCTCGGAAGGGAAGGAGCGCTGGCTGGCATAATTAGCGGATGCCCTGTCGTGTTTGGAGAGCCCCTGATGTGCCTAAACATTGGAAACCCCTCACAAGTGACACCATTTTGGAAACTAGACCCCTTTGGGAACTTATCTAGATGTGAATTGAACACCTTGAACCCCCAGGTGCTTCACAGAAGTTTATAACGTTAAGCCATGAAAATATAAAAATCACATTTTTCCCGCAAAAATCTTTTTTTAGTTCCAAATTTTGTATTTTCTCAAGGGTAACAGGAGAAAGTGGACCCCAAAAATTGTTTTTGCAATTTCTTCTGAGTTCACCAATACCCCATATGTGGTCGAAAACTACTTTTGAGGCACAGTGCAAAGCTCAGAAGGGAACTAGCGCTATATTACAGTGCAGATTTTGCTGCACTGGTTTGAGGGTGCTATGTCACATTGGCAGAGCCCCTGAGGTATCAGAATAGCAGAACCCCCCATAACTGACCCCATTTTACAAAGTAAACCTCTCAATAAATTCATCTAAGGGTGCAGTGATTATATTAACACCACAGGTGTGTCACAGAATTTTATTCCATTGGGCAGTGAAGAAAGAATAATTTACATTTTTACCACCAAAATTGTGGTAGCCTCAAATTTTACATTTTCATACTGGGAAAACGGTACAAATGGCACCAAAATTTGTCTCACAATTTCTGCTGAATGTAGAAATACCCCATATGTGGCTGTAGAGTACTGCTTAGCCATATGGAGAGACTCGAGAGGGACCAAGCGCTATTTGCCTCCTGGAGCGCAGATTTTCCTAGAATAGTTTGCAGACTCAATATACACAGCCGCTAAGTGCTAGAGAGCAGAATCCCCCTCAAGTGACCCCATTTTGAAAATTATACCCCTTTGGGAATTTATCTACAGGTGTAGTGACGATTTTGACTCCATGGGTGTTTTCCAGAAACAGGCAGCAGTGGATGTTGCTGAGTGAACATTGCCAACTGCCGTTGTAATGACCAGTTCATTATGCCCAGCTCATGCTTCTGGAGACACGCACCTGTAAATTAGGCGGGCTCTCATCACTATAGAAATGCCAAACGTATGGGCGCTAAATGTGGTTTAGGTACATTGTGTTAGCTTTTCCAGAGCTTTTGTGCTACCAGTAACGTGGAAGCCCCCCATATTTCCGTTAACAGATGACAGATCTGAGTGGGGACTTGATTTTTTTTGTGGATTGAGTAGAAGCTTTTATTGGGAACATTTTGGATAACATTTATGATCACATTTATCCAGCGCTCTACGCTGACCACTTACTTTGGGGTTTCCATTTAACTCCTTACTGTCCATTGACGTGCACAGTCCGTCATGGCAAGGTGTCAGTTTTGGCACCATGACGGACTGTGCACGTCCTGCCTTTGAACTACCACTGCGTGTTTACACGCAGTGGTAGTTCAGTGCCGACAGCTGTCTATGACAGCTGAAAGGCACGGCAAGCGGTGCGGGGACCCATGCCGTCAGTCCCCGCACCCACAGCGCTATGATTGGTCAGTCAATCTGACTGACCAAACACAGCAGCGATCGGGCAGGAGAGGCTGAAATCTCAGCTTCTCCTGCCCGTTCAGTGTAGGAGCTCAGCGCTGCAGTGGCTGAGCTTCCTGCACTGACAGCCGGGAGCGGCGTCCGCGCCGCCCCTGGCTGTTAAACCCCTGACTGCTGCGATCGAGGGGGGGAGGCAGAGGATCAGGAGCTCCCTCTGCCTCAGATCGGCGTCCCCGCGATGTAATCGCAGGGCCCAATCTCTGCCTTGATGACCCCGGGGTTGTCATGACAACCTCCGGTTCATCTAGCTACGGAAACCCGCTGTGACCATGCAACCATACAACATGGTCACAGCAGCTTTCTCCATTGGTATATAATGCATTGCAATGCTGGAGCATTGCAATGCATTGTACCTGCAATCAAAAGTGAAAAAATTAAAGTCCCATAAAGGGACAAGGTAAAAAAAAACATTTTTTTGTTCAAAAATTTGTAAAAAAAAAATTAAAAAATAATAAAAAAATTCCCCTAAAAATACACATTTTTATGTAAAAAAACCCCAAAAGACAAAAAAATGCACATGTTTGGTATCGCCGCATCCGTAAAAATCCCATCTATAAAAGCGTAACCATAGTTAACCCCTTTAGTGAAAGCCGTAAAAAAAAACACAAAAAAGTAGTAAATTAAACTTTTTCCAAGCAGTATCATTATACCGCTTGGAAAAAGTGGAATGACACGCGATCAAAAAGACAGATATAAATAAACATGGTACCACTGAAAACGTCATCTTGTCCCGCAATAAACAAGCTGCTATACAGCATCATCTGTGAAAAAATAAAAAAATTATAGCTCGCGGAATAAACTGATGCAAAAATAATTATTTTTTCTATAAAAGTTTTTATTGTGTAAAAAACGCCAAAACATAAAAAAATATATAAATGAGGTATCGCTGTAATCGTAGTGACCCGAAGAATAAAACTGCTTTATCAATTTTACCACACGCGGAACGGAGGAAAAAAACAAAACAGTTCCTGAATTGCTGTTTTTTGTCATTCTGCTTCCACAAAAATCAGAAAAGGAAGCGATCAAAAACCGTTATGTGCCCGAATATGGCACCAATAGAAACGTCAGCTCGTCCCGCAAAAAATAAGCCCAAAGATAACTCTGTCAGACGAAATATGGAAAAATTATAGCTCTCAAAATACGGCGATGCAAAAATTTCTTAAAAAAAATTCTTTCAAAAAAAGCGTCTTTTAGGGTGTGACAGAAGCGAAACATGAAAAAAGGATGTAAATCTGGTATCGCTGTAATCACACCGACCCGAGGAATAAAGTCGCCTAATCACTAATACCACACGAGGAACGGCGTAAAAAACTAATTCTTCACCTTTTGTGGATTTGTTCATTCTGCCTCCCAAAGATCGCAGTAAGGCGATCACAGTGGTTTACCCCCACATATGGGGTATCAGCGTACTCAGGACAAATTGCACATCAACTTTTGGGGTTCTAATTTCTCCTGTTACCCTTGGGAAAATAAAAAAAATAGCGGGCTAAAAAATAATTTCTCCTGTTACCCTTATAAAAATAAAAATATGGGAGCAAAAAGATCATTTTTATGGAAAAAAATATGATTTTTTTTATTTTCATGTCTCTACGTTATAACCTTCTGTGAAGCCTTGGGGGTTCAAAGTTCTCACCACACATCTAGATAAGTTCCTTGGGAGGTCTAGTTTCCAAAATGGGGTCACTTGTGGGGGGTTTCCACTGTTTAGGCACATCAGGGGCTCTCCAAACGTCACATGGCGTCCAATCTCAATTCCAGCCAAAAAAGTCAAATGGCGCTGCTTCCCTTCCGAGCTCTGCCATGCGCCCAAATAGTGGTTTACCCCCACTATGGGGTATCAGCGTACTCAGGACAAATTGCACAATAACTTTTGGGGTCTGTTATCCTTTGGAAAATAAAAATTGGGAGTGAAAAGATCATTTTTTTGGAAAAAATATAATTTTTTTATTTTACGGCTCTAGGTTATAACCTTCTGTGAAGCCCTTATGGGTTCAAAGTTCTCACAACACATCTAGATAAGTTCCTTGGGGGGTCTAGTTTCCAAAATGGGGTCACTTGGGATTTTCCACTGTTTAGGCACATCAGGGACTCTCCAAATGCGACATGGCGTCCAATCTCAATTCCACCCAAAAAAGTCAAATCATTTTTGTGGAAAAAAATATGATTTTTTAATTTTACAGCTCTACGTTATAACCTTCTGTGAAGCCCTTGGGAGTTCAAAGTGCTCACCACACATTTAGATAAGTTCCTTGGGGTGTCTAGTTTCCAAAATGGGGTCACTTATGGGGGGTTCCACTGTTTAGGTGCATCAGGTGCTATCCAAACGCGACATGGTGTCCGCTCTCGATTCCAGCCAATTTGACATTCAAAATCTCAAATGATGCTCCTTCCCTTCTGAGCACTGCCGTGCGCCTAAAGATTGGTCTTCCTCCACACATGGGGTATCCGAGTACTCAGGAGAAATTGTACAACAAATATTGTGGTTCATTTTCTCCTGATACCCTTGACAAAATGTTAAAAAATTGTGTCGAAAGAAAAATTTTGGGGATAAAAAGTTAAATGTTCATTTTTTCCTTCAACATTGCTTCAATTCTTGTGAAGTACCTAAAGGGTTAATAAACTTCTTGAATGTGGTTTTGAACACCTTGAGGGTGCAGTTTTTAGAACGGTGTCACTTTTGGGTATTCAAAGTCACTTCAAATGTGAGGTGGTCCCTAAAAAAAATGATTTTGTAAATTTTGTTGTAAAAAATGAGAAATCGCTGGTCAAATTTTAACCCTTATAATGTCCTAACAAAAAAAATTTTGGTTCCAAAATTGTGCTGATGTAAAGTAGACATGTGGGAAATGTTATTTATTAACTATTTTTGTGACATAACTCTCTCATTTAGGGGCATAAAAATTAAAAGTTTGAAAATTGCAAAATTTTCAAAATTTTCCCCATATTTCCGTTTTTTTCATAAATAAACGCAAGTTATATTAAAGAAATTTTATCACTAGCATGAAGTACAATATGTCACGAGAAAACATTCTCAGAATCGCCAAGATCCGTTGAAGCGTTCCAGAGTTATAAGCACGTAAAGTGACAGTGGTCAGAATTGTAAAAATAGGCCTGGTCCTTAACCTACAAAATGGCTTGGTCCTTAAGGGGTTAAATCTCTGAATAACATGACAGATGAAACCCCCAAGGGATCCATTCACTATAATGAGGCAGCAGAGTTACTCTGGACTCCATCTGGCCTCTGTTCAGCGGTGTCCTTTTTTTCACAAGTGCACAAAACTGTGGCCGACGGCACTTTTATGCAATCCTAAAAAGACACTGCCGTATCACAGGTCAGACGGCGTCCACAGTGTCTCCATCTGCCTCATTATAGGGAATCTTCTGCCAGAGGTTCCGTCTTAATCACGTATTTCAGAGATTTACATGGAAACCCTGGTGTAGCGCTCAGCGTAGAGCACGGGATAACTGTGCGCCGAGCCTTACTGCGATCTTTAGCAGGCGGAATGAAAAAATCAACAGCATGTGAAGAATTGGTTTTATATATTTTTTACGCTGTTCCTCGTGCGACATAAGAGATTAGGCGACTTTTTCGGGTTTATATGTTTGGCTCCTGTTACACACTAAAAGACTCTCTGAAAACTAGCAATGTGGCTGTTTCAAGATACACAATAAGGAGGCACCTAAAGAAAAATGAGCGGCATAGTCGAATCGCCAGAAGAAAGCCAAATAACCCTGAGGAAAAGTTCACATACCCCATTTCTTAATACTGTTTATTGCCCCCTCTACATCAAAGACAGCTTGAAGTCTTTTGTGGTAGTTATGGATGAGGTTCTTTATTTTCTCAGATGGTAAAGCTGCCCACTCTTTTTGGCAAAAAGCCCCCAGTTCCTGTAAATTCCTGGGCTGTCTATCATGAACTGTACGCTTGAGATCTCCCCAGAGTGGCTCAATGATATTGAGGTCAGGAGACTGAGATGGCCACTCCAGAACCTTCACTTTGTTCTGCTGTAGCCAATGACAGGTCGACTTGGCTTTGTCTTTTGGATCGTTGTCATGTTGGAGCGTCCAAGTATGTCCCATGCGCAGCTTCCGGGCTGATGATTGCATATTTGCCTCCAGCATTTGCTGATAACTTTCTGCATTCATCTTTCCTTCAACTTTGACCAGGTTTCCTGTACTTTTGTAACTCGCACATCCCCAAAACATCAGCGATCCAACTCCATGCTTTACAGTAGGAATGGTGTTCCTTTCATCATAGGCCTTGTCGACCTCCCTCCAAATGTAACGTTTATGGTTGTGGCCAAAAAGTTAAATTTTGGTCTCATTACTTCAAATTATCTTGTTCCAGAAGTTTTGAGGCTTGTCTCTGTGCTGTTTTGCGTATTGAAGACGAGATACTTTGTGCCATTTGCGCAGTAATGGCTTTCTTCTGGTGATTCGACCATGCAGCACATTTTTCTTTAAGTGCATCCTTATTGTGCATCTTGAAACAGCCACACTGCTAGTTTTCGGAGAGTCCAGTATTTCAGCTGATGTTATTTGTGGGTTTTTCTTTGCATCCCGAACAGTTTTCCTTTCATTTGTCACAGGTCACAGGTGAGGATGTTACCTTTAGTAGCCATTCAAATCCATTTGTATCAACTTCTGTGCATGTTATTAGGCCAAAATCACCAGGGTATGTAAACTTTTTATCAAGAATAGAGGGGTTCCTACACCATATTTTTTAATTCTTTAAATAACTAATTTAAAATACCTGCGTGGGATCCCCCCCATTTTTGATAACCAGCCTTGCTAAAGCTGACAGCTGGAGGCTGGAATTCTTAGACTGGTAATTGGTCATGGATATTGACCCCACCAGCCTAAAAATAGCAGTCCGGAGCCGCCCAGAAAAGAAACATCTATTAGATGCGCCAATTCTGACTCTTTGCCTGGCTCTTCCCACTTGCCCTGTAGTGGTGGCAAGTGGGGTTCATATTTGTGGGGTTGATGTCACAAAAAGTCTTTTTTATTATAAATAAAACAAAACACACTTTTACTTTTTTTATTTAAAAATAACAAACACAGTTATACTCACCTAACACCTAATTCCACTGAACCCCCAGTCTCCTGTAATAAAACTACAATAAAAAATAATATCCCTCACCTGTCCGATGTTCTGTTCCACGACGTTATCCATATCTGGGGGATAAATGGCTTTCAACCTGGATGGTGCCAAGATGCGACCGTCCAGGCTGAAAACCACTGGTGAATAAGCTGCTGCGAGTGCATCATTCAGTGACCAGTGGTGATGTCATCAAGGTTACCGCCAGTCACTGAGGCTGTGTTCCCATCCGGGCTGAACTGTGGTGACCTCAGCACCGTGGGTAAAAGTCAGTGATGTGGTCACCACAGTTCAAGCTCAGTGAGTTCACTGCAGATCACTGTGAGAATTTCTCTGTACTTACTGTCCTTGGACATATGGATACGTAACATCACTAGGTGTTAGCTGATTCTGACAGCTGACACTGTTGTGAATGTGCTAGAAATGAATTCTGAGCAGAAGCTCCCTCTGGTGGTTACAAACAGTACTGAACTATCCAATGAAGATTGTGAAGATTGGCGATCAGGTGTTACTGACTGGTCTTATATAAGGGAGGTTCCCTCCCATCAGGGTTGCCGGTGATCAATTGTTCTGGTCTCATATTTGATTCCTGTTCACTTTGTAGCTTGCTGTTTCGTGCCTGCATCTTCTGCTAACAGATAAGACATTTTCTTCTTTTAGTTTTTTGTGCTTGCTTTTTGCATTTTGTCCTGCACTTCTGTGGGGGTCTGCCGGGTCCCCTCCGGGGCTTGTGCTCCTCTCAGTTTAGTTCAGCCACTGTTGTTTGTTCATTTGCCTTTTCCAGTTTTTTCAGTGGCTGCTGTTTAGTTTTGTTACACCAGAGAACTAATTTAGGTGGTAGAGGTCGTGTGATCTCAGGTGTTTTTGTAATTAGTAGAGTTGGTACTTTTCAGGGTTTTTGGGATTGCAGTAAGTGTCCTTCCTATCCTTTTCTATTTAGGAAGTTTGGGCCCCAACGTTTGCTCTTACTATTTTCTGTCTGTGTCTGTATTTTCCTCTTGTCTAACCGCCATTACATGTTTGGGGGCTTTCTATGTTCTTTGGAGATCTGCTCCGGGGCAGATAGTTTTCCTCTTTCTGTCTTTAGGTGTAGTTAGCTTCTCAGGCTGTGACGAGGCGTCTAGGACCAACGTAGGTACGCTCCACGGCTGCCTTTAGTTGTGGTGGTTAGTCAGGGTACTGCAATCCCATAGATTCCAACCTCTCTGGTGTACAGTATTTCCTTTTTTGCCAGCTCTCCTCAGCTACCAAATCATAACAGTATGACCGGCCCAAAAACTGATATTTGTATGGTACTCACAGAAGGGAAAAATAGTGTTAAAGAAAGAAGATTGTCAGAGTTGTCAGAGATTTTTTTTTTTTTTCCCTCTGTTTCTCTGAATGCTGAGGAGGATTTTTTTTTCTCTCAATGGAGTTTGCACAGTTGTCTGGCCGTGTGATCAGCTTGCCACTGAAGTTCGGAGTATTGCTACCTATCTTGCAGGGTTGCCTATTGTGGAACCTAGGATTCCCATGCCCGATTTGTTTTTAGGGGATCGAGCTAAATTTCTGAATTTCAATAATAACTGTAAGTTGTTTTTTGCCTTGAAATCTAAGTCCTCAGGAACGCAGCACAGCAGGTTCAAATTTTCATCTCTCTCCTGCGCGGCGATCCTCAGGATTGGGCTTTTTCCCTGACACCTGGGGATCCTGATCAAGCTGAAAAAGCCTTGTTGGCATTAAATCAGGGGCTTGAGGACGCTGAGTTATACTGTCAGAGATTCCGAAGGTGGGCAGTCCTGACCAAATGGAATGACGATGCTTTGGCAGCCCTTTTTCGGAAGGGTCTGTCAGAGAATGTAAAGGATGTTATGGTGGGATTCCCTGTCCCCTCTGGTCTCAATGATTCTATGTCATTAGCGATTCAAATTGACAGACGTTTGCGTGAGCGTAGAGGTATGCGTGGAACAGTGTTGCCTTGTGAACCAGCTTCTGAACCCATGCAGTGTGATAGAGTGGCTTCTGGGGCACAGCGTCATGAGTTTCGTAAACGCAATGGGTTATGTTTCTACTGTGGTGATGCCTCTCATGCTATTTCAGTCTGCCCTAAGCGGGGAAGACGTTTTGCACGTTCAGTTGTCTTGGGTAGTGTTCAGACTAAATTTTTGTTGACTGTTACCCTATTTGCTCCCTGTCCACATTTTCAGGCTTTTGTTGATTCGGGAGCAGCTATTAACCTGATGGATTTTGATTTTGCTAAACGTTGTGGGTTTCCCTTGATACCCCTACGGAAGTCTATTCCCCTACTGGGGATCGATTCTACCCCTTTGGCTGAGAATAAACCTCAGTTCTCTACTCAGGTGATAATGAGGGTTGAACCTGATCATCAGGAGAGTTGCAAATTTTTGGTGCTGTATAATCTGCATGACATTATCGTACTGGGTTTCCCTTGGTTACAGTCTCATAATCCTGTTTTGGATTGGAAATCTGTGTCTGTAACCAGTTGGGGCTGCCAATGTGTTAATACCAACACTCCTGTTTTTTCTGCCTCCCCCCAGGCTCAGGATGTTCCTGACTTTTTGACTGATTTTTCTGATGTGTTTAGCGAAAGTAAATCTGCATCCTTGCCCCCCCATAGGAGCTATGACTGCGCTATTGAATTAGTGCCTGGTAGTAAATTCCCTAAAGGTCGCCTTTTTAACTTGTCTGTACCTGAACATGACGCTATGCGGTCTTATATCAATGAGTCATTGGAGAAGGGTCATATCAGACCATCCTCTTCACCTTTGGGTTCCGGTTTTTTCTTTGTGGCCAAAAAGGATGGTTCATTAAGGCCGTGTATTGATTATCGTCTCTTGAACAATATCACTGTGAAATATCAATATCCGTTACCCTTGATTTCTGACCTGTTCTCCAGGGTGAAAAGTGCTACTTGGTTTACCAAGCTTGACCTCAGGGGGGCATATAAAATATTCGCATTAAGCACGGGGATGAATGGAAGATGGCATTTAATACCCCAGAGGGGCATTTTGAGTACCTAGTGATGCCCTTTGGGCTCACTAATGCTCCTTCTGTCTTCCAGTCCTTCATGAATGACATTTTCAGGGATTTTGTGGATAAATTTCTGATTGTTTATTTGGATGATATCTTGATTTTTTCCAATGACTGGGACTCTCATGTGAAACATGTTCGGACTGTGTTCCAGATTTTGAGAGAGAATGCTCTGTATGTGAAGGGATCAAAGTGTCTTTTTGGCGTACAGAGGATCTCATTTCTGGGATTCATTTTGTCCCCATCTGTTATTGAAATGGACCCGGTCAAGGTTCAGGCCATCTGTGATTGGGTCCAACCTACTTCATTAAAGGCTCTTCAAAGATTCTTGGGTTTTGCCAATTTTTATCGTAAATTTATTGGTAATTTCTCTGTTATTGTTAAACCATTGACTGATTTGACCAAAAAGGGTTCTGATGTGGTGAATTGGCCTCCTGAGGCAGTCTCTGCGTTTCAGGAACTTAAGCAGAGATTCACTTCTGCTCCTGTTCTACGGCAGCCTGATGTTTCTCTGCCATTTCAGGTGGAGGTTGATGCCTCTGAAATTGGGGCAGGTGCTGTTTTGTCCCAAAGAGATCCAGAGACCTCTAAAAGTAACCCTTGTGCCTTTTTCTCTCGAAAATTTTCTCCAACTGAACGTAATTATGACGTGGGTAATCGGGAGTTATTGGCCATGAAGTGGGCTTTTGAAGAGTGGAGACATTGGCTGGAGGGAGCCAAACATCAGGTGGTGGTCCTCACGGACCATAAGAATCTGGTTTATCTGGAATCAGCCAAGCGACTTAATCCTAGACAGGCCAAGTGGGCCTTGTTTTTCACAACGTTTTAATTTTGTGGTTTCCTTTCTTCCTGGCACTAAGAATGTTAAGGCGGATGCCCTCTCGAGGAGTTTCCTTGCGGACTTTCCTGAGTTATCTGATCCTGCTGTTATTTTGAAAGAGGGTGTAGTTCTTTCCGCCATCTCGCCCAATTTGAGACTGGCTCTGGAAGGGTGTCAGGAGGATAAACCTGAGCGCTGCCCTATTGGGAAATTGTTTGTCCCAGACCGGTGGAAAAAGAGTGTGATGTCTGAGATTCATTGTTCCGCGTTGGCCGGTCATCCCGGAATTTTTGGTACCAGAGACTTGGTTAGTCGGTCCTTTTGGTGGCCTACTTTGTCTCGTGACGTCAGGGAATTTGTGCAGTCCTGCGGGACTTGCTCTCGCTCCAAGCCTTGCTCTCGCTCTAGTGGTTTGTTGATGCCATTGCCTGTGCCCAAGAGACCATGGACCCATATCTCTATGGATTTCATTTCCGACCTCCCTGTTTCTCAGAGAATGACCGTTATCTGGGTGATTTGTGATAGGTTTTCCAAAATGATACATCTTGTGCCATTACCTAAGTTGCCTTCCTCCTCTGAATTGGTGCCTTTGTTCCTTCAGCACGTGGTTCGGTTACACGGCATCCCTGAGAACATTGTGTCTGACAGAGGAGTCCAGTTTGTTTCCAGATTTTGGAGGACTTTTGTTCTAAACTTGGTGTTCAATTGTCTTTCTCCTCGGCTTTTCATCCTCAGACCAATGGACAAACTGAGAGAACAAACCAGACATTGGAGACTTATCTGAGATGCTTTGTGTCTGCTGATCAGGATGACTGGGTCTCTTTTTTGCCTTTGGCTGAGTTTGCTCTTAATAATAGGGCTAGCTCTGCCACTTTGATGTCTCCATTTTTCTGCAATTTTGGGTTTCACCCTCGATTTTCTTCAGGACAGACGGAGGCTTCTGTCTGTCCAGGTGTTGACTCTGTTGTGGAGCGTATGCAGCAGATTTGGGACCAGGTAGTGGAGAGGTTGTCCCTCTCTCAGGAGAGGGCCCAGCGGTTTGCCAACCGGCATAGGACTGATGGTCCTCGGTTTGAAGTGGGGGACTTGGTCTGGTTGTCCTCAAGAAATATCCCTATGAGAGTTGCATCTCCTAAGTTTAAACCTAGGTTCATTGGACCTTATAAGATCATAGAGATTCTTAATCCTGTTTCCTTTCGTTTACTTCTTCCAGCGACATTTAAGATCCATAACGTGTTCCACAAGTCCTTATTGAAGAGGTTTGTCGAGCCAGTGGTTCCTATGGCTGTGCCTCCTGACCCTGTTTTGGTTGAGGGCAATCTGGAGTATGTGGTTGAGAAAATATTGAATTCTCGTTTTTCTAGACGGAAACTCCAGTATTTGGTTAAGTAGAGAGGTTATGGTCAGGAGGACAATTCTTGGGTGTTTGCTTCGGACATCCATGCTAGGAGGCTCATCCGTGCGTATCACAGAGCTCATCCTTACCGACCTGGTTGCTCAAATGAGGGTTCGGTGACCCCTCCTCAAGGGGGGCGTACTGTTGTGAATGTGCTAGAAATGAATTCTGAGCAGAAGCTCCCTCTGGTGGTTACAAACAGTACTGAACTATCCAATGAAGATTGTGAAGATTGGCGATCAGGTGTTACTGACTGGTCTTATATAAGGGAGGTTCCCTCCCATCAGGTTGCCGGTGATCAATTGTTCTGGTCTCATCTTTGATTCCTGTTCACTTTGTAGCTTGCTGTTTCGTGCCTGCATCTTCTGCTAACAGATAAGACATTTTCTTCTTTTAGTTTTTTGTGCTTGCTTTTTGCATTTTGTTCTGCACTTCTGTGGGGGTCTGCCGGGTCCCCTCCGGGGGCTTGTGCTCCTCTCAGTTTAGTTCAGCCACTGTTGTTTGTTCATTTGCCTTTTCCAGTTTTTTTCAGTGGCTGCTGTTTAGTTTTGTTACACCAGAGAACTAATTTAGGTGGTAGAGGTCGTGTGATCTCAGGTGTTTTTGTAATTAGTAGAGTTGGTACTTTTCAGGGTTTTTTGGGATTGCAGTAAGTGTCCTTCCTATCCTTTTCTATTTAGGAAGTTTGGGCCCCAACGTTTGCTCTTACTATTTTCTGTCTGTGTCTGTATTTTCCTCTTGTCTAACCGCCATTACATGTTTGGGGGCTTTCTATGTTCTTTGAGGATCTGCTCCGGGGCAGATAGTTTTCCTCTTTCTGTCTTTAGGTGTAGTTAGCTTCTCAGGCTGTGACGAGGCGTCTAGGACCAACGTAGGTACGCTCCACGGCTGCCTTTAGTTGTGGTGGTTAGTCAGGGTACTGCAATCCCATAGATTCCAACCTCTCTGGTGTATTTCCTTTTTTTGCCAGCTCTCCTCAGCTACCAAATCATAACATGACACCCAGCACTCAGTACAGGAGCAGAGTCTGCACCGCTCCTGATACTTTAACCCCCTAAATACTGTGATCGCAATATTTAGCAGGCATGCAGAGGGATGGAGCCCCCTCTGCACTCCAATCGGAGCCCCCATGACATAGTCGCAGGGACCCGATCATTGCCATGGTGACCCAATTTCTTTTTCTTTTTTTTTTTTTTTAAGAGATAGAAAAGTTTTATGTAGAACACAGTAAATACTCAGAAAAGAGAAGACAGAAGTAAGGCTTTATGTATATAAAAATTCTGGATCATTCCTCAATCAGATGGCAATGATCTACTGGAAGGAATTAAATCATTCCTCTGCCATTACCGGGGTGCAGCTTCCAAGAAAGTGGAGGGGATCGCTGGTGGTCTTCACATCGTCATCAGGCCTCGGTTCTGAAGTCTCCAGTAACGAGGGAGCTTGTACATCTTTTTCTGGGCTGCACATGAAGACGTCATTTGTCTCAATGTCCGTCTCAAGGTCACAGCTAGCTTGAGTTGTTTCGCTTGCTTCAAGGCCTAAACATTGCATAAGACCTGGAGACTCCGCTGCTCCCACATGGACGGCATGAGTGGGAACTAAATACTGCGTCAGGTCCACTACTGCAAGGACAGAATCAGCTTCTGTACGCTCCAGATTCTGTACTATAGGATCCGTTTCTTGGTTCTGCAGACTTTCTTCTTCTTTTTCAAATATTTTTATTAATTTTAACATTTAAATAACAGTAATATGTTACAATTTTAGAACATATGTTGATTTTACAACTAATAAATACAAAACAATTAACAGTAATGTATATCAGTTGCCGACTGACAATATTCAATTTAGCAGTTGAGTAATTTCAAGAGATAATAACAAGATATGAATTAGTAATAAACTATAAATTATGAAATTATAAATTATAACATCTTAACAGTAATAATTCCTACTAGTTTTATTAATAATCATTAATGACTTATAGAGGGTACCACAATCCAAAGAATAAGGTTAAATTAAACTATACAATATTACATGTTATTTTTCGGAGATAAAGTCCTTCCATGCCTTCCATCTTTTCTTATATTTGGGATAATAATTATTTGTTAAGGCGTGGCACTCTTCATACGAGTTATGTAACTCCATTTTGTCAATTATATCACAAATCTTGGGTACTGAGTCTTCCTTCCAAAGTGTTGCTATAGCATTCTTTGTAATTAGGAAGATATGAATAATTATAGGCTTCTTACAAGGATGAATTTCGTCTAACTCCAATGAGAGTATGGCCATTTGTGGTGTCAGAGTAATTTTTTTACCATTAATTTTGCTAACTATGTCGGAAATTTCTGTCCACAAAGGTTTAATCTTGGGACATTCCCAGAACATATGTAATATGTTACCCATAGAGCCACATTTCCTCCAACAGTTGGGAGACTTTCCTGGAAATATTCTAGCTAATTTGGCGGGTGTGTAATACCATCTAGAGGCTATCTTATAGAAAGACTCATGAAGAGAGGCACATATATTCGATGAGTAAGAAAATTTGAAAGCTTGTTTCCACTGTTCCTGTGAAATGGTTATATTTAACTCTTCCTCCCATTTACGTATGAATAAAGTTTTTTCTAAAATGTCTCCGGAGTTTAATGTGTTGTAAATACTTTTTGATGTCCAAAAGATTTTATTACCTATATTGTTAAGCAATAATGATGTAGAGTACGTAAGGAAGGATTTTCTTCTCAGGAATTTCGCTATACATTTTTTTAATATAAGCAAAATTTCAAAGTCTTTGGAAGAAAATCCATAATGAGATTTCAAAATCTTGTTGCTTTTGAATTGTAAGCTATCATGTAAATCTGAAACTTTAATAATTTTATTTTCTTTTCAAGACAATGGAATTTCCCTATTTATGATCATACCAAAAACCTTTAAAGTTATATCTTTAAGTTGTTCATATTTAAACCTTCTTCTTGATTGGATTTGGGGTTTTGCTAAACATTTCCATGCTAACAATGTCGCTGTAATTGTAGGGGAATTATTCTCAATATGTTTATTAGGTCCTAAACTATGTTGTAGTAAGCTTAATAAGGACATTTTGTCACATTGATGTTTCTCAATTTCACTCCAAACCGGACCTATATCTTTTTTTAGCCAAGGTAATGACTGTTTAATCAGAGTAGAGTAGAAATAGCTTATTAGATCTGGGAGAGCAAGTCCACCTTCTAATTTATCCTTGGTTAAAGTTTTAAAAGCAATTCTCGCTTTCTTTTTGTTCCACACGAAATTGTTGAACAAAGATTGTAATTTTCTGAGATATTTCAAGGGAATAGGTAATGATAATGCCCTAAAAACATACAATACCTTCGGAAGTGAAAACATTTTAAGTAATACTATTCTTCCGACCCAGGAAACTTCGAATTTAGAGTAATTGTTCAATTCACTTTGAGTTTTTTTTTTATAAATACTCAACATATTTAACTCAATTGTTTTTCTGTAGTCTCTTGCAATTTCAATTCCTAAATAGGTTATGGTTTCTTTTTCCCATTCAAATTTGGCTATATCTTTAATGCCTGATATAATTTTTTTGGGAAGATAAAAATCCAAAATTTTGGATTTGATTTCATTTATTTTGTAAAAGGAAATCATTGAAAAGCTCTCAAAGACCAAAACCACTTCTTTAATTGAATCTAACAGTGATGAAAGACTTAGAATGATATCGTCTGCGAACAATCCGATTTTATATTGGTTTTCTCCAATTTGAACACCTTTAATTTTATGATTTATTCTAATTGACTCGGCCAAAGGTTCCATAATTATTGCAAATAATAATGGCGATAACGGGCAGCCTTGTCTAGTACCATTAGTTTTCGTTATTTTTTCAGACAAGTGATTGTTAGCATATATTCTAGCTGATGGGGAGCTGTATAGAGCCATTATCATTTAACCGCCTGATGATTTAAACCAAATTTATAAAGTGTTGCTTCTAAGAATTCCCAATTAACCCTATCGAATGCCTTTTCTGCATCTAAGGCCAATAATAGTGAAGGAATTTTATTACCTTTAATTGAATGAATTATATCTAATATTCTCCTTGTCCCATCACTGGTCTGTCGACCCTCGATGAATCCCAGTTGGTCTCTGTGTATAATTTTCGGGAGTAATTTTTTTAGTCTAATTGCTATTATTTTTGAATATATTTTACATCCGAATTTATTAAGGAAATTGGGCGATAATTCTTTACTAATTCTAGGTCACCTTTAGGTTTTGGGATTAAAATTATATTAGCTTGAAGCATTTCATGTGGGAAGTTGCCTTCTATGGATGCCTTATTAAACAATTTTGTAAGATATGGAGCCAATATTGAACCAAAGGATTGAAAATATTCGTTAATATAACCATCAGGTCCTGGAGATTTCTTAATTTTAAGGTTTTTTATTACTTCTAAAACCTCATTTTTTGAAAAAGGGGCTGATAATTCTATTTGTTTGTCTAATAATTTAGGTAGGCTCAAATCAGATAAAAATGACTCTATTTTAGTTTTTTCAGGTATACAAGTATCATTGCTCAATTTGAGATTATACAGAAATTCATAATATTTAGCAAAGGCCTCTACAATTTGTTTAGGGTGTTCAACAAGAGAACTTTGATGTTTAATTTTATTAATTCTGTTTTTAACCCGGATTGTTTTAAATCTTTGTGCCATTATTTTGGTCGGTTTATTATAAGATGAATAAAAATTAGTTTTCATAGTCTTTGCAAACCTTTCATACTCTTTGAAAAGCAAGGATCTTAATTCACTTCTTAATTTAAGACTATCTAAATGAACTGCTTGAGACGGTATATTTCGTTTCTGCTGAATATCTTCTTTTAGTTTAAGTTCACCTTGTATTTTAATAATTTTTTCATTTGTTTTTTCTTTTTATATGCCATATATGACAACACCCCCCTTATTACTGCTTTATGAGCGTTCCACAGCAAAAATGGGCAAATGTCATCTTTATCATTATCCTCGAAGTAGTTCTTTATGGCAACCTCAATTTCTTTTTTCAAATTAGGGTCATATAGAAGTGTAGAATTACATCTCCATAGAAACTCAGAACCTATTTGTCTTCCTAGCGAAATTTCACATAACAATGGAGAATGGTCTGAAAATGTTTTCGGTAATATGTCAATTTTTTCCACCCGTGAAATTGAAATTGAATCCGTCAAAAAGAGGTCTATCCTTGAAAAGGTCTTGTGTACCTCTGAATAGTGAGAATATTCCAAAGAAGATGAGTTCATACATCTGAAGACATCTAAATATTCGTGTGAATACAACCAATTTCTCAGTTCTGGAATTTCGATCTAGTAGGGGCAGTGGAATCCATCGAACTATTGGGAACAATGTTAAAGTCTCCATTTATGATAAGAATTCCCTTTTTTACCTCTTGAATTTTTTATCAACCTCGTTAAAGAAGCGCATCTGGGCGTTACAAGGTGCGTATATGTTTACAATTGTTGTTAACTGATTATTTAGTAAACATATAATAATTAAATATCTCCCTTCTGAGTCAGAATATTCCTTTATTAATTCAAACGAAACGGAGTTTCTAATTAAGATAATCACTCCAGCTCTCTTTTTCTTATTAAGCGATTTGAATATATGAGGAAAGTTTTTATTCTCCATCTTCGTGTGTCCTATTCTAGCTAACTTTACCTCCTGGAGGCTTACCACATCTGCACGACTCCTTTTTATTTCTCTCCATGTGTAATACCTCTTGATTGGACTGTTTAAACCTCTTACATTCATTGATAAAAACTTAACCATACTAACAGTTCAACTCTAAATTCTATCTAACAAATTAAAATAAACAAAACGACGGAAAAAATCCAATCTCTGTTGGATATATAATTCCTTGCAGGGAAAGTTCATGGAAAAACTCCTGGAGAAATGTAATACCTATAGATGGAGGGTATAAAGACAAATAGCAAAGTAAACAAATCCATTTTACATTCAACCCTCTTTCCCTTTACCTTTTCCTTTACTTATTGAAGACACATAGGATAAACCTTCCTGTGGAGTATAAATAGGTGTGATTTTTCCTTCATGAGTAATTAACAGTTTTACGGGAAATCCCCATCTATACTGTATCTAATTTTTTTGGAGTAGCGAAGTTACCTCTTGAAAAATTTTTCTGGCCTGAAGAGTATCCTTTGATAGGTCTGAAAATACTTTTATGTGATCAAATGGGCGGGGCAACTGCTTATTATATCTGAGGTAATTGAGAAGTGTTTCTTTTGTGGGATAAAAGTGGAGTCTTAAGATGATGTCCCTTGGGGTCTCTGGTGGTATAAATTTTGGTCGGGGGAGTCTATGGACTCTGTCAACTAAAAGTTCCAATTCTGGGACCGAGGGCATTATTGCTGTTAGCATTTCTTTAACATATTTCTGTAAGTTATTCTGACTTATTTTCTCAGAGACACCTCTGAGTTTGACATTGTTTCTCCTATTACGATCTTCTAGATCCGCTAATTTATTTCTCAGATACTGGACTTCCTTTTGGGTATTAGTTTGCTGCTTCTTAATTTGGTCAGAATCTTTTTCTAAATCCTTTATTTTCATATCGTTTTTGTCGATTCTAAGATTAATTGTATCAATTTTAGTTTGCAACAGATTGGTCTGCTTGTCCATTTTAGACTCTAGATTTGTGTTTAGGGCTAAGATTAAATTTTTTATATACAGTTCCGATACCCCTTTTTCAGTAGCTTGAATTGCATCTATTCTAGAGTGTGGAGTAGATTTGGTTTGATCTACTAGTGAGCTCTCCTCAATTCTTGGTCTACTCTTTTCTGGACTATGTGATGGTGATATTTCTTCTGTCATCAGGGCTGGGTCTTCCTTGGTTAACTCTTTCCTTTTATATTTTTTGTCTGCGTTAGAGTCAAAGGGGGTGCTAGAAACATCCATTTCTGATTGCCCTTTAATTATATTGTTTAATTCTTGTAGCATAAGTACGGTAGTGTCTCCCTTCTGTCCTATTGAGATTTTTTTTGTTTGAGATAGAGAAGGGGGACTTATGCATATAGGTTCATCAAATTCAGTAATATTTTTAACCTCTTTATTTGAGGTATATTTAGGAACTGAATTATCTCTCTGTGGTTTGGGTTTATTTTTGGTACTCATTATAATACCGGGGAATATTAATACTTATATTGAATTAAATTATTCAATTTCGATTTATAATTGTGACAACAATTTTTGTTTTGCAGTAGCCTCTAATCGAATAGGTACTCCAGTACCTCTTAAAAACCCCTATGTAACGAAAACCCAAAATGATATACCAGTAGAGCTACCTAATATAACGTTTAGCTTTAAGTAAAATACTTTTAGCAGGTAAACTCAAATAGATTGACCTTATTACTACAAAACAATCTCAATCTATTAATATACTATGCTTGTGTATACTGGTAATAAAGTCAACCTTATCTATTCACATAAACCGCTGTTTAGATCACCTGAATAGGTATAGTATTAGCTATATCTCTCAATAAAGACTATGGATATACAATATGGTATAAGATATACAAAGTTGAACAGAATATCACAAATCCGTGGCAACTTCTTTCTTATCTTGATATTTCACTCTCTAATCCACCAACAAGGAACTTGAAATAAACAATACCGAATATTCCTGGTTTTAATCTGTCGTTTCTTTCTCGTAGCAGTCTTTTGGTATTTTATTTGGTAAATAATATGGTCTTAAAATGACCCAAACAACCAGTAGATTTCCTTGAAACTAGAACATCCAATATCAAAAGGTCGCCAGTTCGAGTACCGACTGAACCATATATCTTTCTTTTATTTTTAATTCTTAACAATTTGTAATATTATATTTTTAATACTTCCTTGAGATCTATCTGTCTCGGATCTTTAATTGTCTTATTATCCTATATAATGTTCCAGGATCTCTGGTGTAAGATATTAATCACAGACTCAGCTTATTTCAAAGCACCTAAAATTCACAAGCATTTTCGTGCTATAGTAACAGCACTATCGCTCACGTTTCCAGGGTCTATGATGTCGCTTGTTTAGATTTAAATACCTTCAAATCGGTAAATATATGGCCCCAGACTCTTTAAAGCAATGCTCTGTAGGAATATCCAAGTTGTCGCAATTAAGTCTCTTCAGATATACAGACTCACCAGTGTTTTCATTCACTGAACCGAGCCGCTCTACTCTTTAAGCAACAAGCAGCTGCGGGCAAGAGATAGCAGCGCTGTCACTCACTTTCCCGGTAGTTGTAATACCGCTGGTTTTGTGCTTAATTAGCTTCCAGACGATTAATAAATAACTCCCGGTGCCTTTGCAGTTATGTTCCTTGGGATCTTCTGGATACCAACAGAGAAGTCCCTTCAGAAATCAGACTCACCGAAGGCTGATGCAGGACGATCCCTGTCTCCTAGCAACAAGCGGCCTCAGGCAGGAGGAAGCTGCGTCGTCACTTGCGTTCCCGGGAGCTGCGACACCTCCGGCTGTAAGCCACTAAGGGCGTCTGTAGCCGAAATCTCTCCCACACTAGCCGCAGGCCCCCGGGCTACTTATCCCCTGGGCACCGCTAGCGCCTCCCTGGCAAAAAGCTTCCAAGACTCTTCAGACCTCACTGCCCGTTCCAAGGCTTCACTAGGCCGCACACCGCCTCAAGCAGGAATTTGCAGCAACGCCACTTACGATCTCGGGAGCCGCGACACCGCCGCCGCTAGATCCAAGCAGCCTCTAGACAGTAAGTATATATTCTTCAAATGCTGCTGTTTCTTTCCAGAGGTCTTCCAGGGTTTGCAGGTATATCTATGTAGAAGCACAAACTCACCAGAATCGCCCACCGCTGATACAGGGCCGCTTCCACGCTGACCGCTGACACCCGGGCAGTCTGTTTACCAGATACCGCTTCAGTAAAAGGCTTCTAATAACTCTCTTGTCGCTGGAAAAACAAAGTAATTGTAATCCACAGGCTTGGAAGGTTTAAGTACAGTCCTCCAGATCCAAAAATTTTTTAGGTTTGCTTCTTTCTTGTCGCTTTAGAGATTTTCTCCAGGAGCTCAGCAAAGCACGTCTACACCATTCGGCTGCTGACCACGCCCCCTGACTTTCTTCTTCTGGCATACCAAACATGGCTTTTCTTATAGGGGACTTTGCTGGGCTTGGAGACTTCGCTGGTTTCAGGTCTTCTGCAACTTCTTCTATACAACTGGTAATTGGCGTTCCCGAGTTCTGGGCAATTTTCTGTCTTGACTTCGGTGTATTTGGCTGAGAAGAACATCGATTTCTGCAGAGACTGCCAGGGACTTTGGCAGGACTCTCAATCCTAAAGAATCCAGCATCAAATACGATGGGGTCCACCTGCACTGGGATTACTGGCGCCTCCACTTCAGAGATCGGTTCTTCAGTTTGAGCTTTATTTTTCATTGCAGCTTTGATGGCAGCGAGGCGACTTCTGGCGGCCGCTCTCCCGAAAGACCTGATCCGAACCACAGTGGGGCAAACAAGACTATTGATGACCGAACGTAAGACATCAAAATTTATTTTGAACTTTTTTTTACAATTCTCGATTTAAGGGTATTAAATTAAAATTCAAATTTTCCCAAAATTTTTTTCCCCCCAAATTTCCTTTTTTTTTACTACTGCTAATAGGGAAACAAATAAAAAAACGGTTTTTTTTCACAAATCCCAATTTATTAAAAGGGAATTTTCCACATCCTGGGGTTAAAAGTCGAAAAAAACAAAAATAGGGGGATCCTTGAAGCTTTTCAGATTTAATACCACATAAATGACACTGGCAGAATTGTAAAATTTTGCCTGGTCATAAAGGGTGAAAACGGGCTGGGGCTGATGGGGTTAATAGGACCCGGGTTCCTCTTTTTTCACTGGGGAGGTATTTTTTCCACAGTCAGAAACGCGGGGTTTTTGGGACCGCGTAATCCGTACCCCCAAACCCACACGTCCAAATGTTACAGCATTGATGGGATTTCATAAAATCCCATCTCCATTATGCGTGCAGGGCCCCCTCCCCGCCCTGCTATACTTTCATGCGGAAACCCTCTTTTCTAGACGCAGAAATTAAATTTTTAAAGCCCCCAACTAAGTTTTGGGATGTGTTAAATCCGCATTTTTTCAATGACACATGCAAATCGGGTTTGCGTTCAAAACTGGCATCGTTTTGGACTGAGCGGACACGTTGTGGTCCAAAGGCTGCCTAATACTGAACAGGGAAACATACCCTAACATCTACACTCTTCTGGAAAACGCGTACAAGATTTGGAGAGTGGGGGAAATTTTGTGCCTTATTCTCCAGAAGTACATTTGTGAGGTGAGGACAGAAGAAAGGGGACTTAGGGCACAATCCCAAATTCTACTCATCTCAAAGATGTTGGCCCAGGTTCGGGGTCGGGGCCTCTGGGGTAAAAATCACCAAACCCCCCCAAACCAAATTTTGATAGGGATATGCTTTGTGCACCGTGGAAACGGGTCCATGCTGGAAAAAAAAAGGGGCCTTCCCCCAAACCCCCAAAATTTTTAAACATCTTGCGCATTGCATCAGGCAGTAAAGTTCTGTCATTCCCCAAATCCAGACTTGCCATCAGATCCCGGATACAAAGTTTTGATCCTTTATTGCACAAAACATGCTTCCGTTGCTCCTAGAGCAGTGGTTTCCCCCAAACCTTTTTTTCACCAGGGACCGCTTTAAAGCAAGACCATTCTTCCTTGGCCTGGTAGGGTGGGGAGAGGAGGGGGGGGGGGTTTGTCATGTTTGGGGGAAGGGGTTTAAAGGGGGAGTGGCGTTTCGGGGCATATTTTTGATTTAAATTTTGACATTTACATAGACGAGTTCCACCTGTATCCCCCCTATATATATGATGGGGGCCCCCCCCTGTAAAACCCCCATTATAGTATGATGGCCCACACCTGTATCCCCCTATAAAGTATGGCCTCACGCAATGTGTGGCCCAGCTGCGCTTGAACACTTTTTTCCGGTATGCACAGAAAGGTAATTACGAAAACTGATAATTTAAATTAAATCAATAATTTTAATATAATTATATATCATAATTATATTATAATATTCATATATTAATTTCATATAAATATATAATATCTAATTTATAATTTATCATATTATAATATATCATTATTTATAATTTATATAAAATAAATATATATATATACATTATTTATTATATAATTAAATTATAAATATTATATTTATATATAATATCATATTATTTATAATATTTTCATTAATAATATATATTAATTTATATACATAATACAATTAAAATAATCAATATTTATATATAATATATCATTATAATATAATATTTATTATAATTAATTTTATCATATTTTAAAATAATATTCATTACAAAATATATTCATAATTATATATTTTAATAAATTTTATCAATTTATAATATTATTTTATAATATTATAATAATTAATTAATATAAATATATATTTATAATTATATATCAAATAATCATTTATAATTAATATATAAATTATATTATATTATAATTATTATTATAAATTTAATAATATATAAATATTATTATATATATAATTATATCAATATATAAATTATATAAATATATATTTATTCATAATAATTATTTTATTTATTAAATATTAATTAATTTTTTAATATATAAATAAATATAATATATAATTCATTTAATCATTATTATCAAAATATTTAATTAATAAATATTATATATTTTAAATATTATAATATAATATTAATTAATATCATTATTAATTATTATCAATATTAATAAATATAATCATAATTATTATCATTATATTATAAAATTAATATTAAATAAATTATAATAATAATATTACATAATATTTATAAATTATTATTTAATATTATCAATATTAATAATAATATATAAATATATATCATCAATAATTTATTAATAAATAATATCAATTATTAATTCAAATAATTATATATATAATATTTATATTTATATTATAATATTAATTAATATTTAATATAATTATAATATATATATTTATATTAATATCAATATATATCAATTATATTATTATATTTTAATTCATTAATAATTAATCATTATTAAATATAATATTAATTATATTTAATTTATTATCAATTAATTAAATATATATTAAATATTATATATTATATTTATATTAATATAATTAATCATAACATATAATATTTATATTATCAATTATATATAATATAATTATATATAATATTTACATTAATAATTATATTTATTTTATTTCAATATAATAAATATAAAATTAAATTTATATTTATAATATATTTATTAATTTATAATTATAAAATTAATATTTATAATTTATATATAATATTTAAATAAAATATTATTATCATATATATTTATTAATATATAATAATACAATTATATTAAAATATTTATTAATAATTTTATTAAATTAATATATTTTTAATTAAATTAATATAATATAATTAATATATTATAAATAATTCATATATTATATTAATAATAATTATTTATAATTAATATTTATTATTTAATAAATATTATATTATAATTATTTAATTAATATTTATAATAAATTATTAAATATTATTAATAATTATATAATATTTATTTATTATATAATATATTATATATTATAATTAATTAATTTTTATATTATATATATTTTATATAATTATTAATATAAATATTATTATATTATAATATATTTTATTATATATATATTTATATATAATTAATTAATTACATATAATTATTAATTATTCATATAATTATAATATTATATAAATATATTTATTATAATATTTATATTAATAATTATAATATTATATTTAATATTTAATATTAATATTAATATTATAATATAATATATATATTATAATAAATATTATATATATTTAATATATATTATTAATTTTTAAATATATAAATTATATATTATTATTTTTATAATATATTATATTAAATTAATATATTATTAATTAATATATAATTATATAATATTATCATTATTAAAATTTATATAATTATTAATTATAATAAAATAATTAATAATATTATTATTATATAAATATATATTATAATTATTATTATTAATTAAATATAATAATATTATTATATATAATTTATATCATAAATAAATATTTTATATATATTATTAATATTAATTAATATATATAAAATAATTATTCATATATAATCATATTATAATAATATAATAATATTTATATTATTATTAATAATATAAATATAATTATATTAAATAATATTTAATTAATAAAATATATATATAATATATTATATTTATTTAAATAATTATAATATTTTATAATTTAAATTTATTATTAATTTATATATTATATTCATATTTATTTAAATATTTTAATAATTATTAATATATATTATTATAATTAATTATTATATAATAAATATTATATTATTTATATTAATAATCAAAATATATAAATTTATTAATTTATATTAATTTAATAATCATAATTATATAAAATTTAATTTATAATAAATAATATTTATATAATTTATATATTATAATTAAATTAATTTATAATATATATTTATTAATAATTATAATATTTATATAATTAATATATTATATTATATTATAAAATATATTAAATATTATTAATAATTATTTATTAATAATATTAATTAATTTATATATAAATATATATTATAATTATATAATATTTATAATAATATTATTTTAAATATTCAATATAAAAAATTAAATTAAATATATTTATATTATTATTAATTTATAATATATAATATTTATTATATTAATTAATATTATATATATATATTATTTCTAAATAATTATAATTTATTATATATTTAATTATATAAATAAATAATATTATTTTTATATATTTTATTATTATATAATAATAAATTTAAATATAAATTAATAAATTATATAATATTTATATTATAATAATATAAATATTTATAATTATTTTATAATATTCATAATTTAATATAAAAATTATTTTAATTAATATATATTTATAATATAATTATATTTCATATAATTATATTTAATATTATAATATTTTAAATTAATATAATATATTAATAAATATTTATTAATATCAATATTAATTTTTTAAAATATATTTATAATATATTTAATATATATTATAATTATTTTATTATTATAATTATATATAATTAATATATTATTTAATAATATATTAATATTAATACATTTATTAATTAATTTAAAATAATTATATTTATTATAATAATTATAATATTTTCAATTATAAATTATATTTATTTATATATATATATAATTAAATTTAATTCATATTAATATATATAATATAATATTTATTAATAATCATTATTAAATATATAATTATTATAAAATAATATATTTCAATTATAAATTATAATTTAATTAATAATATATATTCATATTATAATTATATTAAATTAATTATATATTTATATATATAAATTATTATATCAAATTAATATTAACATAATATTAATATTATATAATATTTATAATTATAATATAATATTAATTATATAATAAATTATTTAATTATCAATTATAATTATCAATATTATATCAATATATAAAATATTATTATATAAATAAATTATTTATTAATATATTATAAAAATTCATATTTTATTAATTATTCATTATAATATAATATAATAATTTATAAAATTATCATATTATTAATTATTTCATATAAATTATATTTTATATAATTATATAATCATATTATAATAATATATAAATTTTCATTATAAATTCATTTTATAAATATAATTAATTATCATATAAATAAATATATCATTTAATAATTATAATTAATATTCAATATCATTTTAAATAATTAATTAATAATTTAAATAAATATTCATATATATTTTAATATTTATATATAATAATATTTTTTATATTAAAATATAATCATATATATTATATAAATATCATTATATAATTAAAATAATATTTAAAATTAATAATAAATATTTAATAATACATATACATTATTTAATATATATATAATAATCATTAAATATTATAAATATTAATTATATATAAATATTTAATTTATATTTATATAATATAATAAATAATTATATTTATCAATTATTTATAATATTTAATATATAAATTTTTAATATTTTAATAAATATTATTATTTTTTATATATTATAATAATTATATAATAAATATATATAATATATATTATATTAATTTAATATATAAATATTTATATTATAATTAATAATAATATTAAATTATTATATTATTAATAAATAATATAAAATATATATAAAAAATTTATAATAATTAATTTATAATATTTATAAATTATAAATATTTCAATTTAATTTTTATATATTATAAATATATCAATTAAATATAATATATAATAATTATAAATATATTAATTAATAATATAATATTTAATTAATTATTATTTAATATATTAATAATAATTAATATTTATAATTAATATATTAATATAATATTTATTAATTTTATTTATATAATAATAATATAATAATAATATTAAATTATATAATTTTAATATATATAATTAAATAATATTATATATTTATAATTAATTCATAATTAATTATTATTAATATATTTAATAATAAATTATTAAAATATATAATAATATAAATTTAATTAATAAAATATATTATTATTAAATATATCATTTTAATTTATATAAATATAAATATTATTATATAAATAATATATTAATATTAAAATATAATAATATTCAAATTAAATTTATTAATAATAATTAATAATTAAAAATTAATTATAATATTATAAATTATATTTCAATTAAATAAATTATTAATAATATAATAATATTATATTAAATATATAATAAATTTATATTAATATATATATATTTTAATTATATATAATATTATATTAATTATTTATACAAAATAATTATTTTTAATAAATAATTATTAATATATTATATATATATCATTTATAATATACATTAAAATTATTATATATTTTAAATATTATTATATTAAAATAATAATTATTTAATTAATAATTTTATATATAATATATAAATTAAATATAATTAATTATATATATTATATATAATTATTTATATTAATTTAAATAAATATTTATTATAATAATTATTAACAATCATTTATATAATTATATAATATTATTAAATTATAATTATTAAATTAATTCTATTAATTTATAATATATAATATTTAAATATTTAATATCATTCATTAATTTAATTAATATATTATATAAAATATAATATTATTAAATTTTATATTATATTAATAATAAATCATATTAAATAATTATATTTAATAATTTATATATTTATAAAAATTATAATATTTAATATATTATTAATTATATAAATAATAATATTTATAATAATTATAATAATAATTATAAAATATATTATAATATATTAATATAAATTAATATTATTATTAAAATATATTAATATTATTTATAATAATAATAATTAAATATAATAAATATATTATAAATAATTAATATTAAATAATTAATAATATATATATTAATTAATAATATAATAAATTAATATAAATATATAAATAATATATATTAATAAATATAAATATAATAATATAAATTAATTATAATATATAATTATATATATTAAATTATTAATAATATAATATAATTATATTAATTAATTAAAATTATATATATTTAAATAATTATAAAAATATATAAATTATTATTAAAATATATAAATAAATATTATATATAAATATTTAATATTATAATAATATAATAAAATTAAATATTAAAAAATATAATTAATATAATTTAATATATATTAATATAAATATATCATAATAATATTATATTTAATATAATATATTAATATATATTTATTATATTAATATATTAATATCAATAAAATATATAATAATATATATATATATATCAATAAATATTTAAATTTATATCATCATATTTATAATATATATTTAAATTATATATTAAATAAATAAATATATAATTATATATAATAAATTTATATAAATATATTTATATTTAACATATTAATATAATTTAATTAAATAATAAATATTTATAAATTAATAAATATATTATAATTATATTATAATAAATATATCATTTAATAATATTTATTATATATAAAATATATTATATAATATTATTATAATTTTTTTATATAATATATTATTAATATTTATATAAATTATCATTAAAATACTAATATTTTATATTATTATATATTATTTATTAAATTATTATTATATATAATTAATATTAATAATATTTAAATCATATTAATAAATAATAATTATTTTAATTTATATAATAATTTAATAATATTTATACAATTATTATATTTTAATTATATTAATTATAATATATATAATTTATATTATTATTATATATTAATAATATTTTAAATATTTAATATAATATATATATAATATTTATATTAATATATAATATATAATTAAATATAATTTTAAATTATATAATAAATATATATTATAATTAATATTATATTAATATATTATTAAATTATATAAATTATATTTTAATTTTATAATAATAATTTATATTATAATATAAATTATTATTATAATTATATTTATATACATATATATTAATAATATTAATATTTATTATATTATCATATTAATAATAATATATTATTATATATATAAATTATAATATATATTATATATATTATAAAAATTATATAAATTATATATTTTTATAATATTATTATATAATATTCATATTTATAATATTATAATAATATATTAATAATATTATTAAATATATATTTACATATATATATATATTATATAATTATTTATATATTAATATTTATTATTATATTAAAATAAATTTTATTAATAATTAATAAATTATTAATTTATATTTATAAATATATATTTAATAATATTATAATTATTCTAATATTAATAAATTAATATTAATATATTATATATATTATAATAATATATTATAATTTATATAATTTAATTATTTATAATTATATATATATTAATAATATATTAATCATTAATTTTTTTAATATTTAAATATAATATAATAAAATCATTAATAATTATATATTATATATTATTAAATTAATTAATTATTATTTATATAATTAATATATTTTATTAAAATAATCTATTTATTTATAATTTATAATTAATTTAATTATTTATATAAATATTATAAATAAATAAATATTTATTTTTTTAATATATATATATTATTATTAAATATTATTATATATAATTATATTAATATATTATTAATATATTTATATTATAATAATTAAATATTTAATAATATTATATATATTATATATATTAAATATAAAATTTAATATATATAATTTATATAATTTATATATTAAAATTATTTTAAATATTAATATTTAATTATAATATAATTAATTATATAATAATAATATTATTTTTTATTATAATTATTTATTAATATTAATATAATAATTTTAATAATAATATTTTTAATATTAATTAAATATATTTATTCATTATTTATATATATTATTATTTTATTAAATAATTATTATATATTATAATTATAAATATATTATTATAATTATAATAATATTTATATTATTAAATATTCATTCACATCCACATTTCCCCAGGAGCCACCAGAGGGAGCCCCTTAGATTCATGTATATAGGGGTGTGGAGAAACGCAGCAGTAGGCATTCTAGCCAGACAGTCATGCTAGTTGTTGGTTGTACCTCAGACAGATCAGATCTCCTCAGAACACCAGAGAGAGAGGATTCCTGTTAGAGCTTAGTCATTCCAGACTAAGGGCTTTTCTAGTCAGAGCTTGGTCTGAGCTGTGCGAGTTCAGACGTGTGGTGATTCCTGTCAGATGAGACAGAGGAAAGAAGGCAAACTGTTATCTCAGAACAGTCTGACTGTTAGTTCCCAATGAATGTGGAAAGTGACTCTCGGAGCGAGCGTGAATTCAGTCTGACGGAAGGTCCTGAGAGCTGCTCTGGACAGAGTCTATGAAGAAAAAGAAGGAAGGGGACTACAGTTATCATAACATCGAGTCGACTGAGAAACGGTCAGTGAGCTGTGGAAGGAAGGAAGCTGACGACTACACCTACTGTTACCCGTGCTTATGTTAAGGGTGTGAGTAGGGCGACGGGCGAGTGGTGACAAAAGGGAAAGAGTGACCGAGGTGATATAGCAACGTTAGCTGCCTCCACTCTGCACAACCGGACACCGGGTCCGAAGCTTGCTAGAACCTTCACGGCTAGTGGGAGAAAACCGGAATCCCTGCTGGACTTCAGGTCGCAGAGGGGCCCTACAGTGCTGATACGTAACCGGGGTCAGGGAGAACAGGAGTCGGGCCTGATCAGCCATAGACTTAGTTCTTGCCAAAAGAAGGCTCCACCACAATGTCGGCCGGGCGTAGCTGTTATACACAGAGTTGAACTTAGCTTTATGCAGGTTGGAAACTCACACATAAAGAAGTAAGGAGGCCTTAAACCTACTCAGTGATTACCTGGATGTGCATCCTCCACCCTGAGCAGCTTTCCGGGACATACCTGCAAATACCACCAGTAAAGGTATGGAAAGAGACTGACTTGTGTGTGTCTGCCTTATTGCCTGCACCCTGCACCGCCATTTACCCTAAGGGATCCAGTCTCGCCTGTGGGGGACTTAACATCTTGCTGCCCAATAACAACCCCTCAGAGGATTCACCCTGCAGCGCTGGTCACCCTGATCAGAAACCACAGGTGGCGTCACGAACAATTACTACAATCCCCTGTAAATATTATCCCCCTTTGAATGAGCGCCCAGGGCAACGGACCGAGCTGTGCTACCCGTGACCTATTCCCCATTGAAGTTAACGGGCTCGGTGCCGAGTACCCCATAGGCCCTGGTACCGTGTGCGACTCATCTTTGGCGTCTCGAACAGGATACGAAGCTTACTATTTGTGAGTCCTGTGTGCTTTGAATTGGACTGTTTTGTGCAAAAAGACTGTGTTGCTGTTGTTTGATTTTTGGCGCCATTTTCCGCCATTTTGCCGCCATATTCGCACCCTGAGGCGCTGGTGAAGAAGGCGGGCGTGCCTTCGTGGGCGTACCCCCCCTGTGGCGCGAAAGCTATGGGCGCCCTGTCTAAATGCTATTATAATGTGAGAGCCCTCAAACAGCGGCTGCTGTGGGACGCGACACTTTCCCCCCTGGATGCACCACCGTTACCTGCGCCACCACTGCCAGCGGCTGATGAAAAACCGGAGACCGGCCCCAAAAGTGCTGATCCTGACTCCGCCGGGGACGAGGCGGGAGGGAAGGAGGCTGAGGAGGCCCTGCCGGACCCGAATGCCAGCCAGGCCTGGAGGCCGCAGCGGAATGCAGTCCCCCGGTAGGGACGACAGAGGAGACCCAGCATCCGTGATGGAGATCGATTGGGAGGAGATGGAGTACCTGGACGACGTGGAATACGCCGCCCAGATGGAAACGAGTGGCGACGCCGTGAGCATGAGCAGCGGCAGCAGCAGGAGCAGAGAGAGGCGCAGCAGCTTCGCCAGAGGTACCGGGAAAAGGATCTCGCTGACAAGGATAACGTCAGGCGAGACAAAGGTACGCTCCGGGAACCGCGGCGCCAGGGGACGGTGTGTGCCTCTAAGGCTCGAGGAGTTTGGGGTTACATATGCGAGCCCCGGTTCTCTCCGGAGATCTTTGTTCACTGCTGCGATGTGGGGTTCAACCTGTTAAAAGGGGATGTTGTCACCTACACGCGACACTGGAGTCTTAAGGGGTGGTATGCCCTGAATGTCTCCCGTGTCAGCGACCCCGTCCCTGAAGCCGGCAATGTACCCTGTGTTTCAGTGTCCCAAGTCACAACCCCATTAGCGCCAGGCCGCGCACCTGCATCCTACTCTGCATTGCAACAGCCTTGTGCGTATCCAACTAAGTCACTGCGCGCACCTGCTTCCTGCCCAGCATCCTATTCTGCAACGCAGCAGGCTAGTGCGTCCCCAATTAAACCACTGCGCACAACTGCGTCCCAATTGGAAACGCTGCAGAGCACAGCGACCCCTATTGAGCCAGACCTGTACTTGGAAGAGGCACCTGTAAGGCCTCCAGCTAAACGCAAAATTTAAACAAGGACTGTGGCTACCCAGACACAGGTAGCAGGACATGATCTGCTAGTGATGCGTTCCAGAGCGCAACGCATACTTCCAGCCCCAGGTATGGAAGAAGTAATCGCAATTTACAAAGAAGAACAGTAGGACCCAGACAGGGTTTGCTGCAACTGTAAAAAGTTATGAAGATTTGCACTTTATTGAATGTTGATAATATGTGATGATGCATAATTTGAAATAGTATACCCCAGTTGGGTAATGTGAAGTATTATGTGAATGTGAAATGTTCTTATGCGAAAGACTGCGTGCTGAGGACTCTTGCAGCACAGAACTTTAGTTGTAAATAGTTAGCACTTCGGTGCTCCATCTTGGTTTTATGTAAAGCCATATCTACCTCTGAAGAAAAACCCGTATGGTGTGGCCTTGAGTGAGGTCTGCAGCAAAGAAGTCCTGCAGCCCACCCAGGACCACCGTGGGAGGTTTGGTACGGGTCCTCCACAAGAATCTTGTATTTATTTGCTCTGTGAAAGTATTTTGATATTTTTCTATTTGCAATTTGTACACAATGTAACGTTGAAGTGTCCTTACCTCCCGCAAGGGATGAGTTATGTTTGTTGTTATTATAACAATTGTTTTTCTTTTTCAGCCCGGGAGTGCTGACGATAACTAGGGGGGGATGTGTGGCCCAGCTGCGCTTGGTACACATGTTCCCTGGAGTATGCACAGAAAGGTAATTACGAAAACCTGATATTCATTTACATCCACATTTCCCCAGGAGCCACCAGAGGGAGCCCCTTAGATTCATGTATATAGGGGTGTGGAGAAACGCAGCAGTAGGCATTCTAGCCAGACAGTCATGCTAGTTGTTGGTTGTACCTCAGACAGATCAGATCTCCCCCGAACACCAGAGAGAGAGGATTCCTGTTAGAGCTTAGTCATTCCAGACTAAGGGCTTTTCTAGTCAGAGCTTGGTCTGAGCTGTGCGAGTTCAGACGTGTGGTGATTCCTGTCAGATGAGACAGAGGAAAGAAGGCAAACTGTTATCTCAGAACAGTCTGACTGTTAGTTCCCAATGAATGTGGAAAGTGACTCTCGGAGCGAGCGTGAATTCAGTCTGACGGAAGGTCCTGAGAGCTGCTCTGGACAGAGTCTATGAAGGAAAAGAAGGAAGGGGACTACAGTTATCATAACATCGAGTCGACTGAGAAACGGTCAGTGAGCTGTGGAAGGAAGGAAGCTGACGACTACACCTACTGTTACCCGTGCTTATGTTAAGGGTGTGAGTAGGGCGACGGGCGAGTGGTGACAAAAGGGAAAGAGTGACCGAGGTGATATAGCAACGTTAGCTGCCTCCACTCTGCACAACTGGACACCGGGTCCGAAGCTTGCTAGAACCTTCACGGCTAGTGGGAGAAAACTGGAATCCCTGCTGGACTTCAGGTCGCAGAGGGGCCCTACAGTGCTGATACGTAACCGGGGTCAGGGAGAACAGGAGTCGGGCCTGATCAGCCATAGACTTAGTTCTTGCCAAAAGAAGGCTCCACCACAATGTCGGCCGGGCGTAGCTGTTATACACAGAGTTGAACTTAGCTTTATGCAGGTTGGAAACTCACACATAAAGAAGTAAGGAGGCCTTAAACCTACTCAGTGATTACCTGGATGTGCATCCTCCACCCTGAGCAGCTTCCCGGGACATACCTGCAAATACCACCAGTAAAGGTATGGAAAGAGACTGACTTGTGTGTGTCTGCCTTATTGCCTGCACCCTGCACCGCCATTTACCCTGAGGGATCCAGTCTCGCCTGTGGGGGACTTAACATCTTGCTGCCCAATAACAACCCCTCAGAGGATTCACCCTGCAGCGCTGGTCACCCTGATCAGAAACCACAGGTGGCGTCACGAACAATTACTACAATCCCCTGTAAATATTATCCCCCTTTGAATGAGCGCCCAGGGCAACGGACCGAGCTGTGCTACCCGTGACCTATTCCCCATTGAAGTTAACGGGCTCGGTGCCGAGTACCCCATAGGCCCTGTGTCATGGGTGCATCGCCACGAAGATCGTCGCAATTGCACATTCTGACTTCTCACAGCTGAGCTGCTGTTTCTTTGTGTTGGTAATGAGAGAGTTAATTTTACCTAGCTCTTTGCTAAGACTAGGTCCAGCCTCGCCCGGCTGCTTTTGATTATGTTCTAATTAGTTTCCTTTATATTCCTGCCAGTCTGGGTGTTAGACGCCGGTGAAAGCATTCATGTAGTCTAGCAGACTGAAGCGGTTCTGAGAATACTTAAGCTAAGAGCTCCTTAGTTGTTTTTACTCTTATAGCTTATAGTTTATCTCTGAGACCTTAGTGTTCCTACTGTGTGTGAGTGTTGTATGTAAGACTTTATTTACTTTATTTCTTGTCTTTCTTGTATGTCTTTCTGTTAATTAACCGTTACCTGTTCATTCCCTTTGGTGGTATTCAGGGTCCTTCTTAGGACTAGAATACAGTTGGCAGGGATTGATAGGAGACAGGGTTTACGCTGGTGGCCTGGACCTCTGTACCTTTAACAGTACCTCCAGGTTGAGGGATTAGTTAGGACCCCAGTTTAGGGTCAGCTTAGACCCCGGTCACCCTCTAGCCGGAGACAGCGTATAACGGATTCCGTTTTGACCCACTGGACTTTCTGTCAGGTAAATCTATGTTATCATATATCTATGCGCATGTTATATAGTATGTTGCCCTTTTGATATAGATTACTGACATCACATATATATATCTGCTATACAGCGTGACATTTTCACCGGCCCAACTAAAGATTCTCCCCAGCTGTCATGGATCCAGTAGCCCAGCTGGCCCGGCAATTGCAGGGGTTGTCCATGGAATTTGCAGACATTAAGTCCAAGGTTTTGTCCCCCCCGGAGCAAACCAGATCTGAACCTAAGGTTGCTCTCCCGGACAGGTTCACTGGTGGGCGGGACAAATTTTTTACTTTCCGGGAGGCATGTAAATTGTACTTTCGGCTGCGGCCTCGGTCATCTGGGAGTGAAGAGCAGAGGGTGGGAATTGTTATCTCGCTCTTACAAGGGGACCCTCAATCTTGGGCGTTCTCTATTCCTCCAGGCTCCCCAGATCTCCAGTCAGTGGATCGATTTTTTACTGCCCTGGGTCTGGTATATGATGATCCGGATCGAGTCTCCCTTGCTGAAACAAGGTTACGTAAAATACGGCAAGGAAATCGTCCAGCGGAGGAATATTCTTCTGAGTTCCGTAGATGGGCAACAGATACTCAGTGGAATGACCCAGCTCTTAGGAGCCAGTTTTGTCAAGGGTTGTCTGACAAATTAAAAGATGTGTTGGCTCAGTATGATTCTCCTCCATCACTGGAGGCTGCTATGGCCCTCGCTATTCGCATTGATAGACGACTTCGGGGAAGACGCGAGGTAACTCCGCCCCCCGTGATGACTCCACCTACTACTAAAGTCCCTTATACTGAGGTTCCCCTGGTCTGTTCTGAGGAACCCATGCAGTTGGGAGGGACATCATTTTGTAGGAGGGAATCGGCGGTGCGCCACAAGACTAGAAGGTGTTTCTTTTGCGGGAGAGAGGGACATTTTGTTGGGGGTGTCCATCCCGGACCTCTTTGAGCCAAGGAGTTAACCTGGGTGTGTGTATTTCGTCCCCAAATCCCTCTCAGTTTCTCGTGCCTGCGGAGGTGGTGATTGGTACTAGAACTGAGAGGATTTCTGTTTTTCTTGATAGTGGGTCCGGGGCTAATCTGGTGGACGCTCGGTTTGCCCAGGTGCATGGTATGCAACTGAGTGTATTGGCCAAACCGGTCCCTATACTCTCTATTGATTCTAGACCTCTTGGTCAAGGTAGCTTGGTACAAGCTGTTCATAACATAGATCTTCGAGTAGGGGCAATACATAAAGAGCAATTGTCTTGTTATGTGTTGGAGGGTCTACCTACTCCTATTGTGTTGGGACTTCCTTGGTTGGCTAAACATAACCCAGTGATTGATTGGCAATCCAGAAAGATAAGCCAGTGGGGTGAATTTTGCAAGAATAACTGCATGAGCACGGTCATCGGTGCGGTTGTGCCTAGGACTTTGCCTCCTTTTCTGGAGGACTTTGGGGAGATGTTCTCAGAGGAGGGGTGTAAAGAGTTACCTCCTCATCGCGCATATGACTGCTCAATAAAGTTGCTTCCTGATGCCTTATCTCGTACTTTCCCAGGGACCGGGAGGATGGATGATCCGGTTCCTATTCCTCAGGAGGGAGTTGTAGTGTCAGCTGTATGCTCTGAGCTTGAGGGGGAGGTATTGGGGGCTCAGGGGGACGCCCCTGTGGGACTTCCAGGGAGACTGATAGTTCCAGATCGGTTAAGACTGAAGGTTACGGAGAACCATTACAAACGGATGGCTGATAGGGGGAGAGTTTCTGGTCGAGATCTGAAGGTGAACGATCTGGTGTGGTTGTCTACCAGGAATATAAAACTTAAAGTTCCCTCCTGGAGGTTGGGTCCCAGATTCATTGGGCCGTACAGGATCAGTTCCATAATTAATCCTGTGGCATTTCGTCTGGACCTCCCTCCTACGTTTAAAAATCATAATGTGTTTCACAAGTCATTACTTAAAAAGTATGTGGCACCAGTCATACCGTCACCTCTACCTCCTCCTTCAGTGGTAGTCAATGATAACGTGGAATTTCATGGGTCGAAAATCATTGACTCACGTCTCAGTCGCCGATCCCCTCAGTACTTAGTTCTTTGGAGGGGGTATGGTCCTGAGGAGAGGACGTGGGTCCCTGCGTCTGATGCTAACGCAGATCGATTGGTTCGGACCTTTCACACAACTTACCCGGACGGACCTGGTCATGAGGGTCCGGAGGCCCCTCGTAGAAGGGGGGGTATTGTCATGGGTGCATCGCCACGAAGATCGTCGCAATTGCACATTCTGACTTCTCACAGCTGAGCTGCTGTTTCTTTGTGTTTGGTAATGAGAGAGTTAATTTTACCTAGCTCTTTGCTAAGACTAGGTCCAGCCTCGCCCGGCTGCTTTTGATTATGTTCTAATTAGTTTCCTTTATATTCCTGCCAGTCTGGGTGTTAGACGCCGGTGAAAGCATTCATGTAGTCTAGCAGACTGAAGCGGTTCTGAGAATACTTAAGCTAAGAGCTCCTTAGTTGTTTTTACTCTTATAGCTTATAGTTTATCTCTGAGACCTTAGGTGTTCCTACTGTGTGTGAGTGTTGTATGTAAGACTTTATTTACTTTATTTCTTGTCTTTCTTGTATGTCTTTCTGTTCATTAACCGTTACCTGTTCATTCCCTTTGGTGGTATTCAGGGTCCTTCTTAGGACTAGAATACAGTTGGCAGGGATTGATAGGAGACAGGGTTTACGCTGGTGGCCTGGACCTCTGTACCTTTAACAGTACCTCCAGGTTGAGGGATTAGTTAGGACCCCAGTTTAGGGTCAGCTTAGACCCCGGTCACCCTCTAGCCGGAGACAGCGTATAACGGATTCCGTTTTGACCCACTGGACTTTCTGTCAGGTAAATCTATGTTATCATATATCTATGCGCATGTTATATAGTATGTTGCCCTTTTGATATAGATTACTGACATCACATATATATATCTGCTATACAGCGTGACACCCTGGTACCGTGTGCGACTCACATATAATCCCCCATATATAGTATGATGGCCCCACACCTGTAATCCCCCATATAAAGAATGATGGCCCCACACATATAATCCCCCATATAGAGTATGATGGCCCCACACATATAATCCCCTATATATAGCGTGATGGCCCCTCAATGTACTGATAAATTTGTAAAACAAAAAAAATACCTCTCTTCCTCTCTTTATTCACTGCTACTCCAGTCTGGCTGCGGCTGCAGTGTTACTAGGTCTGTGGGCGGGAGAACAGAGTGCATGCTCTCTGCCCACAGGCAGCGCTGACACATAACAGTGTCAGCGCGTTCCCGGCTGCAGCCACATGTGCGTCGCAGCGTTCAGATGATGAATGCTGTGTGCATACTCATGCCACGCCCCTGTGTTAATGAACCACCAGGGCAGGCACCTGCAGTGTTCTCTGAGCCACCGCAGAGCACACTGTCAGTGTTTAGTGCTGGTCTGCGGCAGTGGACCGGTGTTTGGGGACCCCTACTCTAGAGTACAGTGGTGGCTGCTTTATACCACTCAATCCAGCAGTTGGCATTGTGCTTGGTGATGTAAGGCTGCATGCAGCTGCTGAGCCAAGGAAACCCTTGTTATACTGTAAAGGTTCATCAGATGCAGTAAACAACAGGAGGCAGAGAAGGGGTTAACAAGGATTTACTCAGAAAAACAGTTTCAGAATAAGCATTCAGAGAAAACCTCCACACAAGGAGGTGATTAAGCAGATAAAATGCTGAACTCTTATCAATAGCTACACAATAAACAGCATGAGAAAGGGGAAATGAAAGTAATGACTTATCGATTTGAGTCCTTGTTGGGGAATGGTTGGAACAGCTCTCGACGGCGTCGCAATCCGTGTACAAAGTCTCTGGTTCTGCTGCGTAGGAACGAAATGCACTGTCTCCTGACCGTGCCGAAGTATGCAGCTCTGTTGGCCTTGGGTCCGCTGATCTTGGATCCGCTTAAGTAAGAATACAGTTCCTTCTGCTGGTTCCCTGAGAGTGACGCAGTACACCGGGAGCACAAAGCTGTACAGGCCGCAGGAGTGACTAGGCTTCGCATGGGATTACAAGGTTCAGGAAAAGACAGGACGTTTGCTGTACTGTATGTTATGGGCCGAATTCATGGAGAGACACCTGGTAGTGGCTGCAGGAGTCGGTCAGTCTGTGAAAAGCTGGCGTCAGTGGCGTTAGCAATCAGAGTTGAGGAGAGGGAGTCAACCTTCGTCCTGCTCTGTCTTCGCCTTCCTGCCAAGTCTCTCTCTTTCCCGAGCTCCGCCCATTTTAAGTCTCCCACGCCCCTTTCTGTCAGGTGCTCAGACTCTTCGCACACAGTCAAGTCACCCCCCTGCAACAGTGATGACAGCCCTGATAGTTCCGGCTCCAGAGCATACCTCGAACCGATGACACTCTTCCTGTTCACCTGCTTACAATACCACACAGTTTTTGTTTGGACTCTCTGCAGTTATGGAGTCAGCAGAGCATTGCAATTTTCTTCCATCTGCTCCTCAGTACTCGGTGACTCCATGTTACGTGGTCTCCATTTTGTGGCTGAGTTGCTCCGGTTCCTTCCGCTTTCCAGAAATATCACTCATACTTGATGGCAGAATACTGGGATGGAAGAAATTTCACCCACTGACTTTTTACACTGATGGCTCCTATGTACACTGTGATGAAGTTCAGTTCTTGGAGTTGGGTTAGGAGAGCAAGATATAGAGAAATACCGACTTACACCTTGTAGTTATTCACATAAATATTGTATTACAGACCTTTATAACTAAAATTTGAGACACATCATATGATCTTTTATTTTTCAGCATAATATTGTTTAAAGTAGATAATATTTCTTCTATGTATCCAGAATTGAAAAAAAATATTCTAATTTCTATAAAATACATAAAAATCCAAATTTGTCAGCAAAGACTTGGACCATGTTCCCACTTGCAAAAATTAAGCATTTATTTTTCTGTGTTTTATCAACAGCAGAAAAATACACAATTGCTATCTGTCTGATTATTACATTTTCCACTCTTTTTGATACATATTGGAGCAGACTTGACAGTGTTTAATTTTGTATTTGAAGGCATAAATGCTAAGATTCTGCTCTTAAAAAGCAATTACATTTCTTCCATGCATTTTTTTCCAGGGTCCTCTTAGAAGCCTATAGAGTAAAAAATGAACCGAGAAAACACGAAGTTCAACAGTGTCTTTAGAAGCAAACGTAGAGAAGGTCGCAATTTTCATGAATTCACATCCACTTTGCTTGAACTATTAATGCAGCAGATTTTCTGCAGCAAAAAAAGCATTGAAAAAAAAAACCCTTACGTGGCTACATGGCCTACCAGAATCACATTCCTGCCCTTTCATCTTTCCTATTTATAACATTTTACTGGTTGTATATTGTGTGTTAGTTTCATTTTTATTGTTTTGCTTCGATACTTATTGTCAGGCTGCCATAAACAAGTCTTGTCAAACCCGACCTTTGTATTTTTCCAGAATTTGCCTGTACCGTCAAGTTTTTCCTGGTGCAATCTATGAGAAGATAACTCTCCTGTGTCTTCATATTCTGTGTATTGTATTTATACAAACCTCATTTTTATACAGAACATGACATTTACGAGGGAAGAGTTATGGGTTGTAAGTAGAACACCGCTGGGATGTCTCAATCTCGATGGAGATATATATGTTGCATTGTTTATTTTGATGAATCAATCCATCTAAATAAATTCTTAAAGGGAATCTGTCACCAGGTTTTCTCAATATAAACTTAAGCCACCACCTTAACTGGTCCATCAACCTGTATATAAGCCCCCAGCTCCTCTTGTATACCCCTCAAAAATACATTTCATAAGTTTCCCCCACTGAATACTAATCAACATGGTCCTGCCCGATGGGCATCGGTGGTCTGGGGTCTGCTCTTCCTCTATCGTCAGAATCGACAGGAAGCGAACCCCCAACTTAAAGGCATTACAGAACTTTGCTCTTCCTAATTTTTTTTGCACAAATATTGCAAAAATGTTTAAAACAAAAATAAAAACCATTTTTTGCTTTGCGCAAAAAATCATGAACCGCGGGCAGCATTTTAGAAGAATACAGCAAAGAATACAAGACAAAAAAAAGAAAAAGTGACTTAAAAACTCACAATTGATGTTTCTGGAGAAACTTCAGTCCTGATTCGCCATTGTTGTTTCTTCAGTTTTCTGGAGTAATTTTCTCTTTATTAGTGGCTTTAGTATGTGTAAAATTTGTACCATTTTTTTAGTTGTCTTTTTTTTATTTTTCCTTCACAGTTTTGCTTATCCAGATGTTGTAGACAGATTTACAAAATATGATTTTTACCAAATGTTATTATTTTTTTTTCCCTTCCGCGCATCACCCTCCAGTCCCTGACTGCAGCAAGGTTTTTGCAAGAATTTTTAATTTGTAGCATTTTTTTATACAAACGTGCAACACTTTTTAAAGGCTTTGTGACTATTTGGGATAAAATGAAAAAATAGGAACAGCATCCAATCCAGGTGAAGTATAACAAGTCTTTATTCAGCCACCATAAAATACGACGTTTCGGGATAAAATGTCACAAAAACTTAAAGACAAAAATAAAAAATATTTTTTGTGCCAAATTCTTGAGCGACATGTGTCGTTTTGAAAAGTTTGGAACAAGAAATGTCAGCAAATGACACAAGGCAAAATAATGTCTTTTATGACCGCCAGCGTTGGAAGCTACATTTCCCACGATAATAAAGGTTTTGACCATCGGTGTCTCATCACAGCAGAGTAGAGCAAGCAGAGACAGGGCAGTCATTTCTGCGCTTGCTCACCCTGTGCGCTATAAAGGGGTAACCGTGCATAGGTGATTTCTCTGAACGAGTAGGCAGCAAAAAAATTAAAGAGTAGAGAGAAAAAACTGCACATTCTCGTCAGCTGAGCGAATAACTACATGAAGAAATCAGCAGCATTAGGCTAGTTTCACACTAGCATTTGACCGACCTGCATCGGTCTGCGCACGGCCGCCGCTAAGCTCTGCCCCCGGCCGCGCCTCCTCCCGATAGCTCCGACTATGGGCGCATGACACTGCATGCGACCTGCGCACCCTATCTTTAGCATTGGGTTTGCAGGCCGTACGCAGGTCGTGCGCAGGTATGCGTTTGACGGCACCTGCGTCCTTTTGACGGTGCGCCGAGCGCACCAAAATGCAACGCGGTGCGCTGGGCGCAGGTCAGCGCACCGTCAAAAGGACACAGGCGCCGGCCTGCGTACCCAATGCTAAAGATAGGGTGCACAGGTCGCATGCAGCGTCATGCACCCATAGGTGGAGCTATCGGGAGGAGGTGCGTCCGGGGGCGGAGCTTAGCAGAGGCTGTGCGCAGACCAACGCAGGTCGGTCAAACGCTAGTGTGAAACTAGCCTTAGAAGGTAAATAGAAAATGGGGATAGCATATTTAAGGGATGAACATTGCATTTTTGAAAAATAAGTGTATTTGCAAACATTTATGATTTTACGTTTAGAACACTCTGAGCCAACAATTTAAAAATTAGCCATAAATCAATAGTACACAAGTGATTTTGTTAATATAGCTTATTAGAGAAATCGTCTTCTTTCTCCTTCTGGGTTGATGAGACACAATTCATGGATAAAATCTGTTAGGTTCACCAGATGAGGTGGATCTCCAAAGCCTCAGATCCGGGTGGGCACGTGGATCCCGGACGTTGGTGTAGCAGGCAGGAAGTTACATGCGGAACAAGAGCTGGGCACACTGGAGACCACAGGAACACGATAGCAGTTGAAGGAAGAAATAGCAAGTCCAAATCAGCACCTAGGGAAAGAAGAGAAACAACAGGATTAGTGCAGCAACAAATTTTTAATATGAACGGAATCCAAGAACAGAATATGGCTTACTGCAACCAAATGGTAAATCCAGGAGGAGGATTGCAGAACGTTAATCAGCAAGGCAGATGGTGATGGTGGAGCACACCAAACTAAACACAAGACTAGGAATCTTAATCCTAAGACACAGATTTGTGTCTTAGTGTGCCTGAAATAGGTTTGGAGAGGTGATATAATCGAGCCACAATAGTGGGTAGTGCAACAGAGGGCAGCGGACTGAGGGAAGGGAAACAGAGCCCAGGATACCCAAGACAGGTGCATGGGTGAGGGGAACAGAATTCAAATTTGGCTTATGTATTTACTTTTATAAGAAAAAGCAGTGTATTAGGAACCAGTTTTTTCTCATCAATACTTCATTAAATAAATATAAATATTTCCAGAATCTGTCGTTTCCTCAAACCTCACTCTACCAAAATGCTTGTGCATGCTCTCATCATCTCCTGCCTCGATTACTGTAACATTCTCCTCTGTGGCCTACCTGCTAACTCTCTTGCACCTCTCCAGTCCATCCATAACTCTGCTGCCCGACTAGTTCATCTCTCCCCGCTACTCCTCCACTTCCCCCCTTTACAATTCCCTTCACTGGCTCCCAATTCTCCAACGTATCCAGTTCAAACTACTAACACTAGTAAATAGAACCGGGCACATTCAGAAAATTGCTGATGTGAAGAGTGATTTTTATTCGTGCAATACATACAGTAGTCACTAACAAACGTTTCGGTCTCCACAAGACCTTCATCAGTGTGCTAGTAAATTTAGTAAGAGTGTTGAGGATGGCTATCCCCTCAGAAGGTGAGCCGTATGTATCATATAGTAGATGGGGGTAAGAACTCAATTAGATGAGATCCATATATTACACAGGCTGGGGTAGTAACCCAGGTAATAGAAATCCGGTAATTAGGTGGAGGAGTAGCAGAGCCAGTGACGCTGTATCCACCGCAAGTCGTGATGATCAACACTCTTACTAAATTTACTAGCACACTGATGAAGGTCTTGTGGAGACCGAAACGTTTGTTAGTGACTACTGTATGTATTGCACAAATAAAAATCACTCTTCACATCAGCAATTTTCTGAGTGTGACCGGTTCTCTTTACTATATAACACGGTTTGGTAACCTACCGGAGGCACCTCTCCCCCCACGGGCTGTGCAAGATGTATACTCACCAAACTACTAACACTGACCTATAAAGCTATCCATAACCTTTCTCCTCTATATATCTCTGAAATAATCTCCCTCTTTCTTCCCTCACGTAATCTCCTGTCTTCCCAAGGCCTCATTCTCTTCACCATACTTATTCATTTCTCACCCAATCACCTCTAAAACTTCTCCCAAATATCCCCCATTCTCTAGAATTTTGTACCCCAACACGTCAGATTATCCACCACATTCAGATCCTTCAGACAGTTAACTCATCTCTTCATCAAAGCTTACAGCCTGCATTGACCACGCTGCCACCTCTACACCACCAGAGCTGCTGCAACCCCCGACCTACTGTCTCCTTTCCCAAGGGCAGAGTCCTCTTCTCTCTGTACCAAGCTTCTATGAGCCCTGACCTAAATCCTATTGAGCATCTTTGGAAAGAGGTGATACATGCCGTCTGGAAAAGGCAACCTTCAAACATGAAACAACTGGAGCAGTTTGCTCTTGAAGAGTGGGCCAAAATACCTGTCGAGAGGTGAAAAAGTCTCATTGACAGTTACAGGAATCATTTGATAGCAGCGATTGCCTCAAAAGGTTGTGAAGCAAAATATTAAGTTAAGGGTACCATCATTTCAGTCCAGGCTTATTTCATGAGTTTTATTTTTTTTAAATTCTGTGGAAGCATGGTTGAAAAGAAATGTCTGACTTTCATTTGTTCATTTTCATAGATTTTTGATTTATTATTACTTTTGTCAGATTCAAATTATTTCTGTGACCATTGTGGGGTTTTCTGTCATTAAACGAGGGGTACCAATAATTTTGACCACGTGTGTAAATGGTTGAGAGTGGCTACAATTAGTTCGTATTATCTTCTACCCCATCCACTGTAGAAAGCGCACAGTTGGCACCTGAGGACCATGGTCATCCAGCTTCCACTTCATCCCCTTGCAAATCAGCCAAACAGTCTGAGTCCCAAGTCATGCCGCAGTCTCTTTTGATGACTTCGCTGGCTGTAGTTCCATGGTTAATCCACCTAACCCTGCCCAAGAAGTGGAATTCGAAGCATGAGGTGCAGTGGAGTACACATCTTAAAAAGCAGGCTACCTCTTCTGCTGTGGTCTCAGCCTCTACCTCACGCTCACTATCCACAGGGCCACCTGCCTCCTCACAAAAAAAAGGATGTGACAGCATCTCCACATCATACCATGAAAGTGTTCATATTTCCATCCCCCAAATCCTATATAGAAAGAGGAGATACCCCTCTAGTCACCCATGAGCCATGGTCCTGAATGACAGGATTTCCAAATTACTGGCCTTTGAAATGCTGCCATTCCGGCTGGAGGAGATGGACAGTTTTAAAAAACTGATGGGGGTGGCAGTTCCACAATACGTTGTTCCCAGCTGCCACTCCTTTTGTAGGTGAGCCATCCCTGCCCTGCATAAACATGTGTTCATTGTGCAGCGCCATCATTGGCAAGGGTCACATAACCACCGATACGTGGACCAGTAAGCTTGGCCAGGAACGTTACATGTCCCTAACTACCTACTGCATCAATAAAAATGTCAGCTCGGTGCACAAACAATAAGCGCTACCCAAACTCCAGATCACGAAAAATGGAGACTCTACAGGTCTTGGAAAATGGCGCCACTTTTTTTTTTTCTAACAAAAATTTTGGATTTTAGTTCACCACTGAAATATAAAAGAACTTATAGATGTTTGGTGTCTGTGAACTCGTAATGACCTTATCATGGTTAAAAAAAATTAACAAAATAGCTGTGGGATTTCACTTTTTTTTTGCAATTTCACTGCATTTGGAATTTTGTTTCCTGTTTTCCAGTACATGATATGTTAAAACCAATGGGGCATTCAAAAGTACAACAAAAAAACAGCAAAAAAACAAGCCCTCAAATGGCCATATTGACTGAAAAATAAAAAAGTTATGGCTCTGGGAAGAAGGGGAGTGAAAAACGAAAACACAAAAATGGAAAATGACTCGGGGTTAAGGGGTTATAAAAATGTTGGATTACTCCTTCCTTGAATCTTCCACCCATACCAACACATCCACACTTTCCTCCAATTTGACCTACGTCTCATGGTTTTAGATTGCTAGTTTAGTTTTGTAAATTGTAGGTTATTTCAAGTCAGTTCTGTAATAAAAATAAAAAAAGTCTGAAAAAAATAAAAAAATTAACAAAAAAGCCAAAAAACAATGTGTTATTAATTACTTCTCCCTTTAATCTTCATTGAATTAATTAATTTATTTTTCTCAGTTCTACAATGCCATCATATTCTGCAGCGCTTTACAGACATTATCCGCACTGTCCCCACGGCTCACAATCTAATTTCCCTATCAGTATGTCTTTGGAGTGTGGTAAGAGACCGGATTACCCAGATATAACCCACGCAATCAGTGGGAGAAGATAAAAACTCCTTTTAGATGTTGTGTTAAATTGGATTTGAACCCAGGACCCCAGCACTGCAAAGAAGCAGTGCTAACCACTGAGACATCATGCTGCACCCGGGTCTGTGATAGTACCATGCGTTACCAAAAGTTTTAATAATCTTCAACTGTGTTGGTGAGAGTGATTTGAGTCTAAGTATATTTTTCTACTCTTATGCAACTCTTATGCAACCATGTCTTTGATAGTACTGTAAGGCGACCAGGGTGGTAGTCGTGGCAGCGAGATGTAGTGTTCCCACAACCTGGGGCCCTCAGATGAAACATAATGTCCCTTCTGCTGTATGTGCAGCATGCAGAGCAGATCACTCACATTTACTGCTGGAGTCCCCTCTACTTCTGTCGGTCCGGCTCCAGATCCATGGGTCTCACAAACAACTCCATAGTCAATGTCCATTCTTATCAGTTCAACGTTAGTCATCAGAAGGGTTTTCATTACAGATGCGGCACAGTGTATACAGAGTGACATTCTTAAGACTTTCCCTGTCCTGTCCTGGCAATCGCTGCTCTTCCTGGAAATCCCTGTCCCGTCCTGGCAATTACTGCTCTTCCCGGACAATCCCTGTTCTGGCAATCACTGCTCTTCCTGGATAATCCCTGTCCCGTTTGTGCTTTTAGGCCCACCAGCTTCCTCCCATTCCTCTTGTCCGGTCTCAAAAGGAGAAGATAAAAGGCTCGCCGTGTCAGCTTTGCCTAGTCCCGGTCGTAGACCCCCGATCCTCTTCGGAATGGTTCCGTTTAAGCTGGTGACCGCCTGCACACCACTCAGCATGGGGCCCCTACTTGCCAAAGCAACCTTATCCCCATGGCTGTCAGACTATCCTGATTCACTGCTGCATCTTAACTCACTCTAAACCAGGAAGTCCTACCACTATTCCCTACTGCTCTACACTACACTACTCTGTAACTCCTCCCAGTCTGGAAAACCCCATGCTAACTATATCTACTCTAAGGCTCTTATTCCCTACCGCTAGTGTGCCCCACTATTCTAATCCCACTACTATCCTATGCTATCCCTAATCTTATAAACAATACATATCAAGTGCATACACAATACAACAACATTACATGAACACATTAACACTCATAAACGCCATGGTACTGCACGCAATATATGTGAACAGTGTCCAAAGAGGCAGAGACAAGTGACGGCCTCGGTCACCTCCTTACAGTACTGTGCCAAAAGCCGCTGTGTGTATTTTTTAACATATTTCTGTGGGAGTACTGTGCCTTTAAGTCTCTGTGTATACTCTGCAGCCCTGCCTGTGTGGGTAATATGCCCCATTGTCTGGGTGTGAAATTTTTAATCAGCTTTCTCAGGGAAATGTGAAAACATGCTCTGTAGGTGAAATTTGTTACCACTTTTAAGCTCTTGTGTGTGAAATTTGTTATAAGCTCCAATGTGTGACATATGGAGACGCTCTGTGTGTGAAATTTGGTATGATCTGTATGAGTAGTGTGCCTAAAAAATAATTTTACTCTAACTTTGTGGTCGGGCCTAATACTTATTAACCCCTTCATGACCGGAGGTATTTTCGTTTTTGCATTTTAGGTTTTTGCTCCCCTTCTTCCCAGAGCCATAATTTTTTTAAATTTTCAGTCAAAATGGCCATGTGAGGGCTTGTTTTTTGTGGGACAAGTTGTACTTTTGAACGACACCATTGGTTTTAACTTATCATGTACTGGAAAATGGGAAAAAAAAATCCAAAAGCGGTGAAATTACAAAAAAAGTGCAATTCCACAATTGTTTTCTGTTTTACTTTTTTACTATGTTCACTAAATGCTAAAACTGACCTGCCATTGTGATTCTCCAGGTCATTACGAGTTCATAGATACCAAACATGTTTAGTTTTTTTTTAACTAAGTGGTGAAAAAAATTCGAAACTTTGTTAAAAAAAAAAAAAATGGTGTCATTTTCAGATACCCGTAGCATCTCCATTTTTCGTGATCTCGGGTTGGGTGAGGGCTTATTTTTTGCGTGCCGAGCTGACATTTTTAATTATACAATTTTGCTGCAGATACGATCTTTTGATTGCTGATCGTCCGTTATTGCATTTTAATGCAATGTTGCGTCAACCAAAAAACGTAATTCTGGCGCTTTGACTTTTTTTCTCATTACACCGTTTAGCGATCAGGTTAATCCTTTTTTTTACTGATAGATCAGGCGATTATGAATGCAGCAAGATCAAATATGTGTATATTTAATTTTTTTATTGTTTTATTTTGAATGGGACGAAAGGGGGGTGATTTGAACTTTTATATTTTTTTAATATTTTTAAAAACATTTTTTTTACTTTTGGCATGCTTCAATGATCTCCATGGGAGACTAGAAGCTGCGATAATCCGATCGCCTCTGCTACATACATGCAATGATCAGATCGCCTCTATGTAGCAGAATTGCTGACTTGCTATGAGCGCCGACCACAGGGCAGTGACCACCATAGAGGTCTGCTGAAGACCTCTGGTTGTCATGCCAACCCATTGGCGACCTGCGGTCACGTGACACAGGCGCCAATGGGCGGGATTTCTGGCTCGCTTGCCGGAAGCGCTTGTTAAATGCCGCTATTAGAGTTAACAGCCGCGGGTGGATCGCGATTACACTCGCGGCTGTTATAGGCACATGTCAGCTGTTCAAAACAGTTGACATGTGCCGGAAAAGATGTGGGCTCAGCGCCGGAGCACACATCAAAGGAAGGGTGTCCGACATTATTATGCCCGATGTCAGAAAGGGTTAAAGGATTTAACTACTCATTCCGATAACAGACCCTCTAAATTGTCATGGATGGCTATTCTGTCTTGCAACATCAACTGTTGACTCAGTGGTTATTTTGCTTGACTGCTTCCTTCTTTGGATGTGGTCTCCCCCGCAGCTCTGAAGAAGCGCGCTCGACTCCGTCTTCTCCTGGCACAGGCGGCGTGACGTCATCACGGCGCGCAGGCGGCGTGGTGACGATCACGTCGCCTGTGCTGCATATGTGCCCGCGATTAAAGGGCCGGATCAAGCACAGTGTGTGCCCCTGCTTTGCCGCCCCCTAGCTGCCGCCGCCTGAGACAGAGGCTCAAATTGCCTCATTATAGCGGCGCCCCTGGATGTGGTACACATTCATCAGGCTGCCTGTCCGGAATAGAACCCTGATTCTCCGTTACCCGTGTGTACTCTGCAACCCCGCCTGTGGGCGGTTTGAGATTGGATGGCTGACAGTGCCTCCAGTTCCTTTACTGTGTGTTCCACCGAGTGCCCTTTTAACCCCTTAACGACCGCTGATACACCTTTTAACGGCGGTCATTAAGGGTACTTAAACCACAGCGCCGTAACGGCGCTGTGGAAAAAGTGAATAGCGCCCCCCAGAGGTGCATTTTCTCCGGGGTCTCGGCTACCGGGGGTAGCCGAGACCCCAGAGAACATGAATCGGGTCGGTTTTTACCGATACCGATGTTGCGATCGCCGTTATTAACCCTATAACGGCGATCGCAACAACAAAAAAAATGTTGTGCCATTTAATTTCTCTCTCCTCTGATGTCATCGGACATCAGAGGAGAGAGAAAAAGGGTCCCCGGGATCCCCATGTGGCCCCCAATCCCCCTCTTCTCGCCCCAGGGCCCTCCGTTGTCCCCCGGTGCCGCCGCCATTGAGAAAATGGCGGGCGCATACTCAGTGCGCCCGCCGCGATGTGCTGGGGGGGATAGGCAATTTTCTCTGGGGTCTCGGCTACCAGGGGTAGCCGTTACCCCAGAGAACATGATCCGGGTTGGTATTCACCGATCCCGGTGTTGCGATCGCCGCTATACAGCATAACGGCGACCGCAAAAAAAAATAAAAAAAATGATTTCTCTCCCCTCTGATGTGATCGCACATCAGAGGGGAGAGAATTAGGGTCCCCAGGTCCCCTAAAACCCCCCTTGTACCTGCCGGTGTCCTCAGGCAGGTCCCCCTGTCCTCCGATCCTCCCGGTCTTCTTCCTGTAAAGAGAAAATGGCGGGCGCACTGCACTCAAATTAAAAAATAGCGGGCTAAAGAATCATTTTTGAGGAAAAAAATGACTTTTTATTTTCACGGCTCTGCGTTAATAAATTTCTGTGAAGCACTTGGGGGTTCAAAGTGCTCACCACACATCTAGATAAGCTCCTTGGGGGTCTAGTTTCCAAAATGGTGTAACTTGCAGGGGGTTTCTACTGTTTAGGCACATCAAGGGCTCTGCAAAGACAACATGATGCCCGCAGAACATTCCATCAAAGTCTGCATTACAAAATGGCGCTCCTTCCCTTCCAAGCACTCCCATGCGCCCAAACAGTGGTTTCACCCCACATATGGGGTATCAGCATACTCAAGAAAAATTGTACAACAACTTTTGGGGTCCAATTTCTCCTGTTACCCTTGGGAAAATAAAAAATAGCGGGCTAAAGAATCATTTTTGAGGAAAAAAATGACTTTTTATTTTCACGGCTCTGCGTTAATAAATTTCTGTGAAGCACTTGTGGGTTCAAAGTGCTCACCACACATCTAGATAAGCTCCTTGGGGGTCTACTTTCCAAAATGGTGTCACTTGCAGGGGGTTTCTACTGTTTAGGCACATCAAGGGCTCTGCAAAGACAACATGACGCCCGCAGAACATTCCATCAAAGTCTGCATTACAAAATGGCGCTCTTTCCCTTCCAAGCACTCCCATGCACCCAAACAGTGGTTTCACCCCACATATGGGGTATCAGCATACTCAAGAAAAATTGTACAACAACTTTTGGGGTCCAATTTCTCCTGTTACCGATGCGAAAATAAAAAAAATAGCGGGCTAAAGAATCATTTTTGAGGAAAAAAATGATTTTTTATTTTCACGGCTTTACGTTTATAAATTTCTGTGAAGCACTTGGGGGTTCAAAGTGCTCACCACACATCTAGATAAGTTCCTTAAGGGGTCTAGTTTCCAAAATGGTGTTATTTGTGGGGGTTTCCACTGTTTAGGCGTCTCAGGGGCTCTCCAAACGCGACATGGCGTCCAATTTCAATTCCAGCCAATCTTTGTTGAAAAAGTCAAACGGCGCTCCTTCCCTTCCAAGCCCTGCCGTGCGCCCAAACAGTGGTCCCCCACATATGGGGTATCAGCATACTCAGGACAAATTGGACAACAACTTTTGTGGTCTAATTTCTCCTGTTACCCTTGGGAAAATAAAAAATTGGGGACTAAACGATCAGTTTGTGGAAAAAATATGACTTTTTATTTTCATGCCCGGCGTTATAAACTTCTGTGAAGCACTTGGGGGTTCAAAGTGCTCACCACACATCTATATAAGTTCCTTAGGGGGTCTAGTTTCCAAAATGGTGTCACTTGTGGGGGGTTTCCACTGTTTAGACACATCAGGGCCTCTACAAACGTGACATGGCGTCCAGCCAATTCTGCGTTGAAAAAGTCAAACGGCGCTCCTTTCCTTCCAAGCTCTGCCATGCACCCAAACAGTGGTTTACCCCCCACATATGGGGTATCAGCATGCTCAGGACAAATTGCACAAAAACTTTTGGGTCTTGTTACCCCTGGAAAAATAAAAATTGGGGTGGAAAGATCGTTTTTGTGGAAAAAAATATGATTTTTTATTTTCACGGTTCTATGTTATAAACTTCTGTGAAGCACTTGGAGGTACAAAGTGCTCACCACACATCTAGATAAGTTCCTTAGGGGGTCTAGTTTCCAAACTGGGGTCACTTGTGGGGGTTCTACTGTTTAGACACATCAGGACCTCTACAAACACGACATGACGTCCAGCCAATTCTGCGTTGAAAAAGTCAAACGGCGCTCCTTCCTTCCAAGCTCTGCCATGCACCCAAACAGTGGTTTACCCCCACATATGGGGTATCAGCATACTCAGGACAAATTGGACAACAACTTTTGTGGTCTAATTTCTCCTGTTACCCTTGGGAAAATAAAAAATTGGGGATTAAACGATCAGGTTTGTGAAAAAAATATGATTTTTTATTTTCACGCCCGGCGTTATAAACTTCTGTGAAGCACTTGGGGTTCAAAGTGCTCACCACACATCTAGATAAGTTACTTAGGGGTCTAGTTTCCAAAATGGGGTCACTTGTGGGGGGTTTCCACTGTTTAGACACATCAGGCCTCTACAAACGCGACATGGCGTCCAGCCAATTCTGCGTTGAAAAAGTCAAACGGTGCTCCTTTCCTTCCAAGCTCTGCCATGCACCCAAACAATGGTTTACCCCCACATATGGGGTATCAGCATGCTCAGGACAAATTGCACAAAAACTTTTGGGGTCTTGTTACCCTTGGGAAAATAAAAATTGGGGTGAAAGATCGTTTTTGGGGAAAAAATATGATTTTTTATTTTCACGCCTGGGCGTTATAAACTTCTGTGAAGCACTTGGGGGTTCAAAGTGCTCTCCACACATCTAGATAAGTTCCTTAGGGGTCTAGTTTCCAAAATAGGGTCACTTGTGAGGGGTTTCCACTGTTTAGACACATCAGGGCCTCTACAAACACGATATGACGTCCAGCCAATTCTGCGTTGAAAAAGTCAAACGGCGCTCCTTCCCTTCCAAGCTCTGGCATGCACCAAAACAGTGGTTTACCCCCACATATGGGGCATCAGCATTCTCAGGACAAATTGCACAAAAACGTTTGGGGTCTTGTTACCCTTAGGAAAATAAAAATTGGGGTGAAAAGATTGTTTTTGTGAAAAAATTTGATTTTTTATTTTCACAGTTCTATGTTATAAACTTCTGTGAAGCACTTGGAGGTTCAAAGTGCTCACCACACATCTAGATAAGTTCCTTAGGGGGTCTAGTTTCCAAAATCGGGTCACTTGTGATGGGTTTCCACTGTTTAGACACATCAGGACTAGTGTTGAGCGATACGATACTGCAAATATCGGGTATCGGCCGATATTAGCTGTATCGGAATTCCGATTCCGAGTTCCGATATTTTCGTCATATCGGATACCGGAATCGGAATGTCACTGTCACTGTCAGTGTCCGTCGGTCGGGTCTGTCAGGAGTCAGCGGCACTTACCCGGCAGAAGATCTCCGGCGGTCACATCCCGGACTGCTTAATGGCCGCCATCCTCTTCTCCCCGGCGGTCACATGCAGTATCTCGCGATAACTGCAGTGACTGCTGGGTAATCGCGGCCGTAAAGCAGTCCGATGACGTCACCGCCGGGGAAGCAGGTAATCAGCTGTGCTGCGTCGCAATGACAGGCTCTGCCTGTCATTCCGATGTAGCAGAGCTGGATCGTCGTGGGACAATCGTTACTATGGACTGCGTCGGACAGGTGGTATACTGTTGGTTTGTTTTTTTTATTTTTTTACAGGAGATCGATGGCGTCGCAGGAATGAGAGAGTAATAAAAAAAATGAAAACTGTGTTGTCTCTTTTATTTCATTAAAATACTTTTTTCTTGCTGTGTCTTTTTTTTAAACATTTAAAAACTTTGGGATTAATAATGGATCAGTGTCTTATTGACACCTCTCCATTATTAACCGGGCTTATTGTCACCGTGCAATCAACGGTGACATTAACCCCTTATTACCCCGCTTGCCACCGCTACAGGGCAAGTGGGAAGAGCCGGGTAAAGTGCCACAATTGGCACATCTTTTGATGCGCCAAATGTGGGGCTGCTGTAGCCTGGTATTATCAGGCTGTTGAGGGCCAAAATCCATGGGCCTTGACAGTCTTTTAATACCAGGCCGCAGCAGTCTGCATTTTACTTGGCTGGTTAACAAAAATAGGGGGGATCCCCACGCCGTTTTTTTTTTCGAGGGGATCCCCTATTTTTGTTAACCAGCCAAGCTAAGCAGACTGCTGTGGCCTGGTATTATCAGGCTTGCAAGGTCCATGGATATTGGATCCTTACCAGCCTGAAAAACCAGGCCTCAGCGGTCTGCTTCATCTGGCTGGTTAACAAAAATAGGGGGGACCCCACGCCAATTTTTTTCGAGGGGATCCCCTATTTTTGTTAATCAGCCAAGATATGCAGACTGCTGTGGCCTGGTATTATCAGGCTGGCAAGGTCCATGCATCTTGGCTCCTTAACAGCCTGAAAATCCAGGCCTCAGCGGTCTGCTTCATCTGGCTGGTTAACAAAAATAGGGGGGACCCCACGCCAATTTTTTTCCAATGGATCCCCTATTTTTGTTAACCAGTTCCCTCTGACGTCACTGATTGTGTCCCTGGCTGACCTGAAGTGAAAGTGGAAAGCAATCAATTAAGCTTTCCACTTCCTCTCCTGTCAGCCAGGAGAGGAACTCATTCATTTGGGGGTTTACTGTGAGGCTGCAGCATTAGCTGCGGTCCCTGCAGTAAACATTAACCCTTTCTGAAGGATTACACCGTGGGACCTGACTGTACATCGGATTGGTAAGAATAATTTTGCTTTATTATTTTATTTTTATTACAAGAAATGGTTTTAGCAGGAAAATAAAATATGGTCAAAAACTGTGTGATTATTTCATTAAACTTCTTTTTTATTAAAGTGTGTGTGTTTGATTTTTCTTTCATACAATAGGATTAATAATTGATAGTTGTCTAATTGACAGCTCTCAATTATTAACCTGGCTTAAAGTGACCTTTCAATTGCAAGGTCATTTTAACCCCTTATTAACCCATTCGCCACCGCTACAGGGCAATGGGAATAGATGGGCAAAGTGCCAGAAAGGGCAAATCTAATTAGAGATTTGCCCTTTCTGGGGTGTCTGGGGGCAGATGTTAGTAGCCGGGGGGGGGGGCCAAAAATAATGGTCCCTCTCTGGGCTATTATTATCTGCCCCCACTCACTGGCTTTGTCTGTCTGGTTGCGAAAATAGGGCGGGAGCCCACGCATTTTTTTTCAGCAATTTTACACCTCATATATATATATACATGTCATTGAGTTTGTGACACATATATATATATATATATATTTATAGTTCATACACTTCTACATAGTATAATAGCCGCTAATTCAATTGCCGGCTTTTGTGAAAATGCAGAACCCGACATGAAATGACACTTGGTTTACATAGAGTTAACCATGTCTTTTCATGTACTTTGATATCTGATTTGCACAAACAATTACATGAGTGTAAGTGTGCAAAATTTCACACCTGTAGGTGTTAATTAAAGGTGTAAATTCGTAGCAAAAAAGTCCTTTTTTTTACAACGAATTTACACCTTTAATTAACCCCTACAGGTGTGAAATTTTGCACACATAGACTGATGTAATTGTTTGTGCAAATCAGATAGCAAACGACATGAAAAGACATGGTTAACCCTATGTACACCAAGTGTCATTTCATGTCGGGTGCTTCTGTCTTTTCACAGAAGCCGGCTTTACCCGGCAATTGAATCAGAGGATATTTTACTATGTAGAAGTGTATAAACTATACATATATGTATATATATATGTCACAATGACATGTATATATATATATATATGTATTCTATGTGTGTATATTTAGTGTTTACAAGGAAAGAATGGGGTTTTTTTAGTTCCGATATTTTGTTCCCATAGACTTACATGGGACTTCCGGTATCGGTATCGGGTATCGCCGATATTTTAATGGTATCGGCGATACCATTCCGATTCTGATACTTTGGGATATCGGAAAGTATCGCTCAACTCTAATCAGGACCTCTACAAACACGACATGACGTCCAGCCAATTCTGCGTTGAAAAAGTCAAACGGCGCTCCTTCCCTTCCAAGCTCTGCCATGCACCCAAACAGTGGTTTACCCCCACATATGGGGTATCAGCATACTCAGGACAAATTGGACAACAACTTTTGTGGTCTAATTTCTCCTGTTACCCTTGGGAAAATAAAAAATTGGGGATTAAACGATCAGGTTTGTGGAAAAAATATGATTTTTTATTTTCACGCCCGGGCGTTATAAACTTCTGTGAAGCACTTGGGGGTTCAAAGTGCTCACCACACATCTAGATAAGTTCCTTAGGGGGTCTAGTTTCCAAAATGGGGTCACTTGTGGGGGGTTTCCACTGTTTAGACACATCAGGGCCTCTACAAACGTGACATGGCGTCCAGCCAATTCTGCGTTGAAAAAGTCAAACGGCGCTCCTTTCCTTCCAAGCTCTGCCATGCACCCAAACAATGGTTTACCCCCACATATGGGGTATCAGCATGCTCAGGACAAATTGCACAAAAACTTTTGGGGTCTTGTTACCCTTGGGAAAATAAAAATTGGGGTGAAAAGATCGTATTTGTGGAAAAAATATGATTTTTTATTTTCACGCCTGGGCGTTATAAACTTCTGTGAAGCACTTGGGGGTTCAAAGTGCTCTCCACACATCTAGATAAGTTCCTTAGGGGGTCTAGTTTCCAAAATAGGGTCACTTGTGAGGGGTTTCCACTGTTTAGACACATCAGGGCCTCTACAAACACGATATGACGTCCAGCCAATTCTGCATTGAAAAAGTCAAACGGCGCTCCTTCCCTTCCAAGCTCTGGCATGCACCCAAACAGTGGTTTACCCCCACATATGGGGCATCAGCATGCTCAGGACAAATTGCACAAAAACGTTTGGGGTCTTGTTACCCTTGGGAAAATAAAAATTGGGGTGAAAAGATTGTTTTTGTGAAGAAATTAGATTTTTTATTTTCACAGTTCTATGTTATAAACTTCTGTGAAGCACTTGGAGGTTCAAAGTGCTCACCACACATCTAGATAAGTTCCTTAGGGGGTCTAGTTTCCAAAATCGGGTCACTTGTGATGGGTTTCCACTGTTTAGACACATCAGGACCTCTACAAACACGACATGACGTCCAGCCAATTCTGCGTTGAAAAAGTCAAACGGCGCTCCTTCCCTTCCAAGCTCTGCCATGCACCCAAACAGTGGTTTACCCCCACATATGGGGTATCAGCATACTCAGGACAAATTGGACAACAACTTTTGTGGTCTAATTTCTCCTGTTACCCTTGGGAAAATAAAAAATTGGGGATTAAACAATCAGGTTTGTGGAAAAAATATGATTTTTTATTTTCACGCCCGGGCGTTATAAACTTCTGTGAAGCACTTGGGGGTTCAAAGTGCTCTCCACACATCTAGATAAGTTCCTTAGGGGGTCTAGTTTCCAAAATGGGGTCACTTGTGGGGGGTTTCCACTGTTTAGACACATCAGGGCCTCTACAAACGCGACATGGCGTCCAGCCAATTCTGCGTTGAAAAAGTCAAACGGCGCTCCTTTCCTTCCAAGCTCTGCCATGCACCCAAACAGTGGTTTACCCCCACATATGGGGTATCAGCATGCTCAGGACAAATTGCACAAAAACTTTTGGGGTCTTGTTACCCTTGGGAAAATAAAAATTGGGGTGAAAAGATCATTTTTGTGGAAAAAATATGATTTTTTATTTTCACGCCTGGGCGTTATAAACTTCTGTGAAGCACTTGGGGGTTCAAAGTGCTCTCCACACATCTAGATAAGTTCCTTAGGGGGTCTAGTTTCCAAAATAGGGTCACTTGTGAGGGGTTTCCACTGTTTAGACACATCAGGGCCTCTACAAACACGACATGACGTCCAGCCAATTCTGCGTTGAAAAAGTCAAACGGCGCTCCTTCCCTTCCAAGCTCTGGCATGCACCCAAACAGTGGTTTACCCCCACATATGGGGCATCAGCATGCTCAGGACAAATTGCACAAAAACGTTTGGGGTCTTGTTACCCTTGGGAAAATAAAAATTGGGGTGAAAAGATTGTTTTTGTGAAAAAATTTGATTTTTTATTTTCACAGTTCTATGTTATAAACTTCTGTGAAGCACTTGGAGGTTCAAAGTGCTCACCACACATCTAGATAAGTTCCTTAGGGGGTCTAGTTTCCAAAATCGGGTCACTTGTGATGGGTTTCCACTGTTTAGACACATCAGGGCCTCTACAAACGCGACATGTCGTCCAGCCAATTCTGCGTTGAAAAAGTCAAATGGCGCTCCTTCCCTTGCGACCTCTGCCGTGCGCCCAAAAAGTGGTTTACCCCCACATATGGGGTATCTGCTTATTCAGGAGAAATTGCAGAACAAATTTTGTGTTTCATTTTTTCTTTTAACAGTTGTGAAAATAAAAAAAATTGGTTCCGAAATAAAGTTTTTGCAAAAAAAGTTAAATGTTAATTTTTTCCTTCCACATTGCTTCAGTTCCTGTGAAGCACGTAAAGGGTTAATAAACTTCTTGAATGTGGTTTTGAGCACCTTGAGGGGTGCAGTTTTTAGAATGGTGTCACTTTTGGGTATTTTCTATCGTATAGACCCCTCAAAGTGACTTCAAATGTGATGTGGTCCCTAAAAAAAAAATGGTGTTGTAAAAATGAGAAATCGCTGGTCAACTTTTAACCCTTATAAGTTCGTAACAAAAAAAATTTTGTCCCAAAATTGTGCTGATGTAAAGTAGACATGTGGGAAATGTTATTTATTAAGAAATTTGTGTGACATATCTCTCTGATTCAAGGGCATAAAAATTTAAAGTTTGAAAATTGTTAAATTTTCAAAATTTTCACCATATTTCCGTTTTTTTCATAAATAAACACAAGTCATATCAAAGAAATTTTACCACTAACGTGAAGTACAATATGTCACGAAAAAACATTCTCAGAATCAGCTGGATTCGTTAAAGCGTTCCAGAGTTATAATATCATAAATTGACAGTGGTCAGAATTGTAAAAATTGGCCTGGTCATTAAGCTGCAAAAATGGCTCTGTCACTAAGGGGTTAATCATGGCCCCAGTTCGAACAAACAAGAAAATAGTTCTGAAGTTCGGGTCTCCATTGATTTATATGGGGTTTGGTGTCTGGGGTCAAGCTCGGGTCCTGAACAGGACTTTTTTTTTTTTTAACTTTTCTTCAAATATTTTTTTTATTAATTTTCAAACAATTTTATAGAAGGAAGAGAAGAATGGGGAGACAAGAGGTAAAACAAGGGCATGGTATCTTAATAGTACAAATAGAGATTTCAAACTATTTACAAAGATATTTAAAGAATAACCAATTATGCCCATTGGTATATGTGATGTTACAGGATGAGTAAATAAATCTCAAGATCTATTATAAATCTAAAACAGCTAAAGAGCCCAGTAGCCTAGTACTCTCTATAATGCAAGATGTTTTGCATTCCAGAAATATCCCATTTTATATGGTATTTTTGCAGGAAGTTATTGCTCATAGCAAACCTTTTTTCATTGAAACTGTGGAGTTGAATTGTATTATTAATATCTAAGAATTTTGGCGTTTGGGTTTTTTCCACCACAGTGCAATTGAATTTTTAATCACCAGGAAGACATGAATAATTATATGTTTAATTGAAGGATCAACACCCTCAAGTCCTATCGAGAAGAGCGCCATTTGTGGCGTAACTATGAGTTTGATATGTGTAAGAGAATTGATATGTAATATAGCGTCTTTCCAGAGTTTCTTTATTTTTGGACATGTCCAGAAGATATGATATAAGTTAGCAGATGATCCGCATCCTCTCCAACAAAGAGGGGAGGTATCTCCATTTATGTGTGAAAGTCGTATCGGTGTGAGATACCACCTCGTAATCAGTTTATAAAAGGACTCATGGAGGGGAATGGAAATATTTGACGCATAGGTGTGCTTGATGGCATTTTCCCACGTTTCAATTGAAAAAGATCTATTTAAGTCAGATTCCCATCTTTGTAGGTAGATATTTTTAATTTCATTAGTGTCTTTATTGAAGTGGCTATAGATGTATTTAAGGCTCCATCTGTTTTTATGCTTGGTATCTTTTAATAAGGAAGAGACTATGTCTAAGTTTAGGGGTCTACTTGATAATAATTTTTGGATATTTTCTTTTAAGATTAAATAAAATATAAATTGGGAGGAAGGCAAATTATAAGTACGTTTGATTTCACTGTATGAATAGAATGATTCACCATTGTAAATGTTGCCTACATACAGTGTTTATTCCAACTTCTGACCAAATAGATGGAATTGGAATTTTGTAAATTATAGCTATTAAAGAGATGGGACAATTCTTAATCTGGCTTAGTCTCGAACTTCCCCTCGCCGGCCTAGTCAGCGACTTCCATGCTGACAGAACCGCTTGAAAAATGGGTTGATGATGCTCCCTTTGGATTGGTCCTAATAAATATTTAAAAAAGGAGTCTTGTAGAGGTGTGTTATTGGTTTGGGCTATTTCCAGGTCGAGCCAGGCTACTTGGGAATTATCACTAAACCAGTTTTGGCTATGCTTGATCATAGAAGCCTGGTAGTAGGCCAGGACATTTGGCAAGGCTATGCCTCCTTTGCTTTTCATTTTGTATAGTACATCATTAGCTACCCTCGCCTTTTTGTTATTCCAGGTAAAGGATTTTATTATATTTTGAATCTTTGTTAAGAAGGAAGAATGAATCACCAGTGGCAAAGTTCGAAATAAGTATAGAACTTTAGGCAAAATAATGGATTTCACCACCATGATCTTACCTAGTAGGGACAAGTTTAAAAGTTTAAAGCGGGCAAAATCTTTGGATATAGTTTTAATCAGTTTGTCTATATTCAAAGGAATTAATAAGTGGAATTTATTTGTTAGTGTGATTCCTAAATACGTTATCTCTTTGTCTTCCCATAGATAGTCAGTTAGCTGTTTAATTTCTTGGACCAAGTCTTGGTTTAAGCAAAAATGCAGGATTTTAGATTTCTGGGGGTTAATTTTAAAATAGGAAATTTTCGAGAAAGAGTCCAAATCTATTTTTAGGGCAGTTATTGATTTTACGGGGTCTTTAATTGTCAAAAAAATATCATCAGCGAATAAGGTAATTTTATGTTGGCGGTGTGAAGTATTAAAGCCCGTAATCAAATTATTCAATCTAACCTTTTCAGCCAATGGCTCCATTGCTAGGGCAAAGAGCAAAGGTGACAGAGGGCACCCCTGTCTTGTACCATTGGTTATGGGGAACAATTTAGAGAGATGATTATTAGTATAAACTTTAGCATTTGGGTCTGAGTATAGTGCAAAAATAGAAGATATAAATTTATCATTGAATCTGAATTTAAATAGTGTTGCTTTTAGGTAATTCCAATTAATTCTATCAAAGGCCTTTTCGGCATCTAATGTTACAAAAAGTGAAGGGGTATTCTGGGATTTTACTATGTTTAATATATTTAATATCCTTCTTGTGCCATCAGAGGCCTACCTTCCAGTAATAAATCCAATTTGATCATTTTTAATGAGTGAGGGAAGAAGATTTTTCATTCGATCAGCTAAGCTTTTGGAGTAGATTTTGATATCCCCATTGATTAAGGATATAGGCCTATAGTTTTGGACCATGTCTGATTCCCCCTTATCTTTGGGAATCATAATTATATTGGCTTGTAGCATTTTTCTGGGATCCAGTTGAGGAAGCGTGATCATACAACAATTTTAATTGAGGGGAGATAATGTTAGAGAAAGTCTTGAAATAGTCATTTGTGAATCCATCTGGCCCCGGGGATTTTTGAGATTTGAGTTTGATGATGACATTTGTAATTTCTTCTATTGTGAACGGCTGATTCAAGAGTACCAAATCAGGGGGCTCTAACTGTGGGAGCTTAAGGTCAGATAGGAAGGAATTTATGGATTCTGAATCTGGAGTAGGGGTTGAAGGGTCCTGTTTTAGATTATAGAGTTTATAGAAAAAGTCTGCAAAGACATTTGCAATTTCTGCAGGGTGTTTTTTTATGACCCCAGAGGGTGTTTTAATTTTAAAAATCTTTTTCCTTATGCGATCTTGTTTCAATCTATCCATCATATGTTTGGTTGGTTTGTTGATTGCGGAATAATAGTTAAATTTTGAGGTTCTTATTACGACGTCATACTCTGCAAGAATGGCTGCCTTGAGTTTCTGCCTTAAAACTAGAATCTCACGGTGGGTTTCTGAGGAGGGGGTTGTTAAGTTTTTCTGTAAATCTTCTTTTATTTTTAATTGAGACTGTAAGGAGGTAATCAATTCCCTGTTTTTCTTTTTAAGCCTAGATGAAAGTTGGATCATGCATCCCCTCAAAACCGCCTTATGTGCGCACCATAGGACAAATGGGCTATATCCTCTGATGAGTTTTCTTCAAAATAATTGACTATTGTCTTCTCTATGATTTCCTTATATTCTGGAATTTTAAAGAGGGTTGGATTCGATTTCCATAAAAAAGTATTATTGAGGTGGGGGGTCCGAGCATAAATTCACCTATAATTGGGGAGTGGTCTGAAAAGGATTTATCTAATATATCAATTTTTGTAAATTTGGATAACGAAAATATATCGATCAGAAACAAGTCAATTCTCGAGAATGATTTATGGACAGTAGAGTAAAACGTAAATTCCATAGAAGACTCATTGAGACATCGGAATACGTCGAACAATTCATTTTTACTGATCCAACTATTAAGGGACTGTGTCTGTTGACGTGCCAAGGAGGAGGAGTCCAAGAGGGCATCTGGCACCACATTAAAGTCCCCTGCCATTATTAGATCTCCTCTCCTCACCTCATTGACCTTTTTTATTAGTTTGTTGAAAAAGCGGATTTGTCTCCTATTTGGTGCATAGACATTGACAATTGTGCATACCTTAGAATTTAAATTGGCTATGAGGATGTGGAACCTTCCGAGAGGGTCTATCACTTCATTTATCAATTAGAATGGGACACTATTGTTAACTAAGGTGATAACCCCAGCCCTCTTGTTTTCTCGCAGTGACTTGAAGATATGGGGATAGTTCTTATTTTGAAATATTGGATGATTATCTCTTGCAAATCTTACTTCCTGCAAACAAGTGATATCAGCCTGGTAATTTTCAATTTCCTTCCAGGTGATAAATCGTTTGTATGGGCTATTTAGACCTTTAACATTATATGAGAGAACTTTTAATTTCATATGGACTACTCTTGGCTCTCCTGATCACACAATAGCAACTAAAGATGAGAGTAAAAAAAAGTAAACTTATCACTAAAAATAAAAAATGAAACAGAACAAATACAAATTAGTGAATTCCCCTGGAGGATATCACCATAGTGATGTCTCTCCTACCTTGGCGGCAAAGAAAATGGGCATGACCCGTGACACACCCATCTTTTAATTAGACTGTTCTAAAGGTACTGCCACACTACACAATCCCGCTAGCGATCTCGTTAGCGTCGCATACTAATGAGATCGCTAGCGGAATTGTTTCTATATCGCTAGTAGCAGCCTATTTTAGCGATGTCGTTAGGACGCTATCGCGGTTAGCGATCTCCTTAACGACTTTAGCGGTACAAAATTACCGCTAAATCGCTAAAAAAGGTGCCACACTCAGCGATTAGATACTTACCAGCGGGGCGCCAGCGACGAAAATAGGGTCCGGAACGATCGCTGTGATGAACAAGATCACAGCAGGGGCCTCGTCGCTGGTAGATGCCGCACACAACAACATCGCTAACGGGATCGCTAAATAGTGACGTTTTTTAGCGATCCCGTTAGCGATGTTGTTTAGTGTGGCATACCCTTAACTGTTGAACAAAGTGATAACCACTATAACTTAGGAATCAGATTGAAGCGAGGTCATCAGAAATTTAAAGCTCAGCCATTTTCTTTATTTCTGTGGGACCTCTGAAGAGAAGAAATAAAATGCATCCCTTCTTCAGGAGAATATAATGGGGTAGTCTTACCCATGTGCCACACCAGAATTTTGGTGGGAAATCCCCATCTGTATAATACTCCTATAGATCTTAATTTTGTGGTCACCTCTCGAAAATCCCTCCTAGCTTCCATCGTCGTTTTGGAAAGGTCAGCAAAAATTTTTAAGTTTGTATACAGGTCCGGGAAAGTACCTCTCTCTCTGATATAATTCAGTATTTGTTGTTTTGTGTCAAAAAAGTGCATGTGTAGTATAATGTCTCTTGGTTTGTCTGGACTGATATTCCTTGGTCTAGGGAGCCTATGGTTCCTGTCGATAGTGAGGTCTAGATCCGACAATTTTGTGATAGTTTTCCTAAATACGTTTTTAACGTAACTAGACAGATCGGTCTGCACTATGTTTTCAGAGACCCCCTTATTTTTAAATTATTGCATCTGTTCCTATCCTCTAAATCTGTGAGTTTGACCCTCAGAGAGTGAATTTCTTGTTTAAGGACAGAGTTTTCCTCCAAAAGGGAGTTGGTTTTTGTTTCAACCTCTGAGATTCTTTTTTCATTAACTTCAAATCTCTGAGAGAAAGAACCCTGTATCTCCTGGAGTGTTTTGTTTTGTGCCTCAAAACCCATCCTGATGGAATCATTAAAAGATTTGCATAGTCTGGCCATAAAGCCTTCTGTTACTTGTTTATCTGAGGAAATGAAACCCTCATAGCTTATCTTAGGGAATGGAGCAACTGGTGGACTGGTAAACTCTGATCGTATTTTTTTAGGGAATTGTTTATTTGGACTCATGTTAGGGAGAAACTCATCCGATAAGCTATCTGAAACAGCATTTAAGATTTTGACACTATATGATTCAAATAGTTTCCATTTTTTTAAGTTTTATTAAAAATGGGTATCGAGTAGTGTTGAGCGATAGTGCTCGATATCTAAAAATATCGTATCGAAATTGTATCGCCGATTGCACTAAATATCGTCGATATCCGATTTCGATAGCGGAAGTCCCATGTAAGTCTATGGGAACAAAATATCGCAACAAAAAAACCCCTTTCTTACGTTGTAAACACAAAATATACACACATAGAATACATATATATATATATATATACATGTCATTGTGACATATATATACATATATTTATAGTTTATACACTTCTACATAGTAAAATAGACTCTGATTCAATTGCCGGGTAAAGCCGTGACATACCCCATAGAAGTCGACGGGCTCGGTGCCGAGTACCCCCAAAACCTCTGGCTCTGTGCGACTCAACTTGGGCGTCACGAACAGGATTCTGTAGCTCGCTATAAGCGAGTCCTGTGTGCCTGGATTGAACTGGTTTTGTGCTTGAGAATTGCTAAAATCATCAGAGAATGTATTTGCCATTTTTCCGCCATATCTGCGTCACGACGAGGCACTGGTGAAGAAGAAGGGCGTGCTCTTCATGGGTGTACTGTACACTCACTCAGTGACGCGAAAACGATGGCTCTAAATGGTACTGCAATGTAAGATCGTGCCCCACAGCTCTTCAGTTCCGCCTCCTCATCCTCCTCAGTGTGTGGAAACTAACACGAAGGTCCCGCCTCCCTACAAAAGAGGGGCCCTCTCCAGATGCTAATGACACATGTGACTTGGCAGAGATGGCTAATGGACACGAGCAGAAGTGTGAAGGGATGGAGCAGTCAGAGCTCTCCCCCCACGGAAGCGACCCGATCGCCACGGAATCACCGTTGGGCACCCGGCCTGGAAACCCTCCTACGCTGCAAGAAGCGGCGGATACCCTAAGAGGCCTGGCCCGGCACCGGGAGGAGGTCGCCAGGATGGAAGCGAGCTGGCGTGCCCTACAACTAAACTTGGAGCGGCGCCAATCCCTCTTACCTGAAGTGTCTGTACCGGAAGGTGAGGCACCCGTTCTAGTAGAGGAGTCCTTGCAATGTGATCCGGTTGACGTTGTCGCAGTGGAGGCACCCGTTCCTGCAAAAACCGCAGCACCGTCAGCACCCCAGATCCCGCTGTCTGCCCCCGTCGCTGAGACAGAAGAAGCGACACCCGTCCTCATGGAGGAGGCCGCGCAGGCACCAGAGCACTACCTGCCTGTACCGGAGCCCCGACTGTCATCTGATTTAGAACCGTCTGCTTCCTCCGCAGGGGAGCGCCGCCAGGACTGGGGGGCGACAGGAGAGCTGCCGCAAACCGGACACTGTAAGCTGCAGTGGAGTGGTGGAGACATGGAGCAGCTGGTGGAGGAGAATTACAACCGGCGTCAGGAGGAAGAGTGGAGACGTTGGGAGCGGGAAGCAGAGCGACAAAGGGAGCAGCGAGAAACCCTAAAACTTCGCCAACGTCACCTGGAGAAGGACCGGGCAGATAAGGACCGGATGAGAAAGGATAAAGGAACCCTGTGTGAGCCGCGGCGTAAGGGTGCAGTACGGAGCTTTAAATTGAAAGGTGGGTGGGGCTTCATCAAGGAGCCTGGACTTTATTTAGAAGTCTTTGTGAACCGGCGGGACGTGGAGGCTCACCTCCCAGAAGGACACCCGGGGAGGGACCTGTTGCCAGGAGACTTGGTGACTTACACCCGACACTGGGGTTACAATGGATGGTACGCCCTAAATGTCACCAGGTGCGACCCCTGGTCCCCAGAGTGTCAGGAACCTGTGAGACCCTCGGAGCCTTCAGCCTCCCACATCCAGGCCTCTGCAAAAGTGCCCATCCCACGCCGTAAATCTCCCAAGCCTCCCTCAGTGGTCTCCTCAGCAGCCCCAGCTATGGACATGATAAGTATAGCTGGCCCGTACCCGGCGCCTGTTAGGCCCCCTGGGGTTCGTTCAGTCCGGGACATAGGGTTCCAGACCCGGAGGGAGATGAAAGAGGTGGCCACACAGACCCAGATAGCGGGTCACGACTTAACTGTACAGGCCACACGACGTCATCAGGTCCTGGTGGTCCTTGGTGCCTCGGATGTTTGGCAAGCATCAGAAGAGTACCAGGTGGTACCTGGAACACCCCTGCCAAAGAAGTATAAATAACCCGGACAGGGTCCCTGTATGTAAATAGTTAAATTGTTGATAAATAGTTAAATTGTTTATGTACCTGGACGGGTGAATGTTTATAAAAAAGTTTTTTAATTTAATAATAAAAAAAAAAAACACAGTTTTCATTACTTTTATTACAGTCTCATCCTGCGACGCCATCGATCTCCTGTAAAAAAATGAAAAAAAAAAAAAAGTATACCACCTGACCGACGCAGTCCATAGTAACGAGTGTCCCACGACGATCCAGCTCTGCTACATCAGAATCCCGGCGCAGCACAGCTGATTACCTGCTTCCCCGGCGGTGACGTCATCGGACTGGTTTACGGCCGGGATTACCCTGCAGTCACTGCAGTTATCGCGAAAAACTGCATGTGACCGCCAGGGAGAAGATAATGGCGGCCATCAAGCAGTCCAGGACGTGACCGCCGGAGATCTTCTGCCAGGTAAGTGCCGCTGACTCCTGACAGACCCGACCGACGGACACTCACAGTGACAGTGACAAATCCGATTCCGGTATTCGATAAGACGAAAATATCGAAACGAATTATCGAAAGGCCGATAGAGCTAATATCGGCCGATAGCCGATATTTGCATTATCGTATCGCTCAACACTAGTATCGAGGAAAATTTGGTCGGTTTGATAATCGGGTCTTCTCTCTCAGGGAGTGGCTGAGACCCTGGAGGATTTAGTAAGTTCGAAAAATCCTCATTTGGGTTCGTAGTTGATTGTCTTGGGATTTCTTTCTCTTTTGAATTTTTTGTCTTACTGGAGTGGTGTTCTCCTGTTTTATTATTGGTTTTAGATCTAGCACCTCCTGTTTCCATAATATATCTTAATATGGCGTTTTTAAGCTTATGAAAGTCAGATCTGCAAATTATATCAAGAACCCTTACTTAACAAAGATGTACTCTTATTTACGGGTATTCCAATAAATACCAAGTGAATACCAAATCTCTTATCTTCCAGAGATTAACCCTGAGAGCATTAAACTAGAATTATTTTATCACAACTGTTATATAAAATGAGCTTAGTATGATTCACCAGCTCACCATGCAAGGGCACTTTAAATTACTCTAACCCCTATATCTTATTATAGTGAAAGCACACTCGAACCCTGCAAAAGAAAACAATTATCCATACACAACCTCCAAACCTTGTTTGTATATTGTTACGTTAATGTCTCTGTTGCCCCTTCAGAATATTATGTCCTGTGTTGAATTATCCAGATTCCAGGGTCTTTTTATGTCTTAATAGCTTCCCTGCTATGAATACACCAGTCCTCTTTAAGTCGCAGCAAACTAGCAGAGTACAGTTTCTCCAAATAAGAGAGTAAAATAGAGATATTGCCCAGTGTCTTTATTCCTTTAAGGACCTGCTTTTATATTGCAGAGATCCAATAGTCACGTTCTATTATATTGGTTAAGTTGCCATATAACACCAGTTTCCTTTTCACCAACCTGATGCTTCGTGTATCCTGTCAGGTATCCTCTGATGCTGTGTCTCTGGATGAAGGCGGGAAAGATGACGTCAGCGCTGATAAAGGCTTTTTCAGCCCCTGATTATACGCAGCAGCTCCTTCTCCCTCTGTCTCACTCAGCTCTTCACCGCTTCAATGGTTACTGCGGCAGTGACGGAGGGGCTCCATTATTAACTCACCAAATCTCGGTGCACCGACCTGTCACTTCTCTGACGCTTTCAGGTAGTCACCGGCGCTTAGGCTTAAGCGGGGGCGGGAAAAAATGGCGCCCGCTCTGTGACAAGGTGGATTCAGTCACACAGCTGATCAATATGGTGCCTCCCACCTCAGCTTCCCTCTGCTCTCCACACAGTTGCGTCTTTACTCACAGCAGCCAGCGAGCCCGTTCTTCGTCGCTACAATATAGGCAGGGCACTGGCGATAACCGTGGACATTTTAATCAGCCCAGAAGTCCGCATTCACTTCAAGGTTCACACTTCCACAGCCGCAGTTTGTCATAAGTGAGAAAATCACCTCAGGCAGCTGCACCATTCCCCTCAGAGGGACATATCTCGAGTATTGCTGAACCGAATTTCATGTTTTTGGTATCAAAATGATCCCATTACTAAGGGAAATAAAATTACCAATAAAACTAAGAGAAAAAATGCCTTTTTGCTGGGTTATGAGTCGCTTCAATGAGTGAAGTCACAGGAGCTGAGCGCTCACACGACTGCCATCTGCAGCGCCCGAAGCCACGCCCCCTGAACAGGACTTTTTAAAAAGTCCGACTGAATGCGGCGAACCCAAACATCCACGGGTTTGCTCATCACTACTCCTAAAGCCTACATGGATTATCAGATATTTTTCTCATTGGTTTGTAAATCTCATCCTCTTTGTTCTTTTAGTTTGAGTACTGAAAACTGTTATGAAAATTTTTTTGAGGAAGTAAAGAATGGTATATACAGTCTGTAACCCAATGGCACAAAACTTACAAACCATTTCCTCATTCTCTCAATGACACAATGGAAGTAAAGATTATTGTAATCTTGACATGAGTCCCAGATAAGTTTTCTCTTATTTTCTGACACAATATCAATATTTTGATCTTGAAAAGTATCTGTTTCTTAAACTGCCAAGGATAAGGCGAGATTGAAAAGAAGAGTGTTATCATCATGAGGCCATCGCAAAGAAATAATTCCTAAACCTGCCTGATAAACTGAGTGCACAAAGTAAAATGGAGCGTACTGTATTTGTATCACAATGTTCTCTTTATTGTATTTGTATCACAATGTTCTCTTTATATCTTAAGATCTTCAGCTACTTTGAGCAAATGTTCTTTTCAGCCAAGGATATGGACGTATGGAAAACTAAAAGTCCATTTACTGCAGTGGCTTAATGTGACATTTATAAAATCCTGGTATGAGCAAAAACTGCAGTTTTTAAAACTATATGTTATATATCTTTCAACATAGGGTATTTCCACGTAAATCAGTAATGGTGCTGCAGAGTTGCAGGGACTTCATGTGCCTCTGTGCAGGTGTAGTGGGGACATGGCAATATGCAGCCAGATACAAGAGCTACAGTATATACAAGTCAGGGCCTTATTACCGTATATACTCGTGTATAAGCCGACCCGTGTATAAGCCGACCCCCCTAATTTTGCCACAAAAAACTGGGAAAACTTATTGACTCGTGTATAAGCCGGGTGTATAAACTGCCCTCCTGCTCTGTGCTGCCCCCGTCCTGCTCCTTGCTCCCCCATCCAGCTCTGTGCTCCCCCATTCTCCTCTGTACTCCCCCATTCCTTCTCTGTCCTCCTGTGCCCCCCCGTCCTGCTCCGTACTCCTCTGTGCCCTCCATCCTCTCCCCCGTCCTGCTCCGTGCTCCTCTGTGCCCTCCATCCTCCCCCCGTCCTGCTCCGTGCTAATTGTCCTCCTCCATGCATCCCCCGTCCTCCGTTCTCCCCCCGTCCTCCTCCATGCTTCCCCCGTCCTCCCCCCGTCCTGCTCCATGCTTCCATGCTTCCCCGTCCTCCGTTCTCCCCCCCGTTCTCCTCCATGCTTCCCCCGTCCTCCATTCTCCCCCGTCCTCCTCCATGCTTCCCCCGTCCATCGTTCTCCCCCCCGTCCTGCTCTGTGCTCCTTGTCCTCTCCTCCATCATACTCACCCCTCCCCGTGCCATCGCTGAGCGTCCCTGCAATCCTGCGTTCTCCCCGGCTTCCTGCAGCTCTCCAGCACTGAGCGGTGATGTAATACCGCTCATTAAGGCCATGAATATGGAGGCCACGCCCATGGGAGTGGCGTCGCGTCCATATTACATGACCTTAATGAGCGGGTATTACATCACCGCTCAGTGCTGGAGAGCTGCAGGAAGCCGGGGAGAACGCAGGATTGCAGGGACCCTCAGCGATGGCACGGGGAGGGTGAGTATGATCCCAGCCACCGGCTCCTGCCGCGGCATCCCCTCCCCCGCTGGTTTCTGCCCTATGACTCGTGTATAAGCCGAGGGGGCATTTTCAGCACGAAAAAAGGTGCTGAAAATCTCGGCTTATACACGAGTATATACAGTATTTATTTATTATGCTTTTTTATGTATCACCATCATATTCAGCAGCACTTTACAGACATCATCATCACTGTCTCCAATGGGGCTCACAATCTATATTCCCTATCAGTATGTCTTTGAAGTGTGTGAGGAAACCGGAGAACCGGGAGGAAACCCACGCAAACACGGGGAGAACAAACAAACTTCTTGCAGATGTTGTCCTTGGTGGGGTTTGAACCCAGGATCCTCAGTAGTAATTACCCAGGACCCTCAGTGGTAATTACTGAGCTGCCTTAACCCCTTAACGACCGCCGATACGCCTTTTAACGGCGGTCATTAAGGGTACTTAAACCACAGCGCCGTTAATTAACGGCGCTGTGGAAAAAGTGAATAGCGTCCCCCAGAGGCGCATTTTCTCCGGGGTCTCGGCTACCGGGGGTAGCCGAGACCCCAGAGAACATGAATCAGGTCGGTTTTTACCGACACCGATGTTGCGATCGCCGTTATTAACCCTATAACGGCGACCGCAAAAAAAAAAAAAAAGTTGTGCCATTTAATTTCTCTGTCCTCTGATGTCATCGGACATCAGAGGACAGAGAAAAAGGGTCCCCGGGACCCCCATGTGGCCCCCGATGTCCTGCATGTGGCCCCAGGGCCCTCCGGTGTCCCCGGGGCCGGCGCGATGAAGAACATGGCGGGCGCATGCTCAGTGCGCCCGCCGCTATGTGCCGCTGTGTGCTGGGGGGATGGGCAAATATCCTCTGGGGTCTCGGCTACCGGGGGTAGCCGAGACCCCAGAGAACATGATCCGGGTCGGTATTCACCGATCCCGGTGTTGCGATCGCTGCTATGCAAGCATAGACGCAATCACAAAAAAAAAAAATGATTTCTCTCCCCTTTGATGTGATCGCACATCAGAGGGGAGAAAATGAGGGTCCACAGGTCCCCCGATCGCCCCCCCGTATACTTACCGGTGTCCTCCGTCCTCCCGCAGGCCCCAGGATCCCGGCATCTTCTTCCTGCAAAAAAAAATGGCGGGCGCATGCGCAGTGCGCCCGCCGATCTGCTTGGCGGCAGATTCAAAAATTTTTTCATTCATTCTCCAGAAAGTGCATTTTGATCACTGTGATAAACTATCACAGTGATCAAAATAAAAAAAAACAGTACATAACCCCCCCATTTATCACCCCCTTAGTTAGGGACATATAATAAAAAATAGAAATTATATTTATTTTCATTTTTCTGTTAGGGTTAGGGTTATAATTAGGGTTAGGGTTATAATTAGGGTTAGGGTTAGCATTAGGGTTAGGGTTATAATTAGCGTTAGGGTTAAGCTGGGTTCATACTGCGTTATGGCAGTCCGTTAGACGGACTGCGTTACACCGCAGTATAACGCGGTGTAACGCAGTCCTGTTAACGCTGCCATTCACCCCCATTTGAGGGCGCATCGCGACACATGCCGTAAAGCGGCATGCGTTTGCGACGTGCCATCATTCAGTGACGGAGCCTCGGACGCGGGCTGCAGCGTTTGGGCTCCGTCACCGCTAGCACAGATGAATCATCTGCTGATTCCTCTGCGCTAGCGGGTATAGCATAATGCGATCGCGTTATGCTATACCGTTACCAGCCAGTCAACGCTATGTGTTGAACGGGCTGGTAAAACGCAAAATGAACCTAGCCTTAGGGTTATAATTAGGGTTAGAATTAGGGTTAGGGTTACAATTAGGGTTAGGGTTAAAATTAGGGTTAGGGTTACAATTAGAGTTAGGGTTACAATTAAGGTTAGGGTTACAATTAGGGTTGGAATTAGGGTTGGGATTTAGGTTAGGATTAGGGTTGGGATTAGGGTTAGGGGTGTGTTGGGATTAGGGTTGGAGCTAGAATTGCGGGATTTCCACTATTTAGGCACATCAGGGGGTCTCCAAACACGACGTGGCGTTCAAAAAGTCAAATGGCGCTCCCTCCCTTCCGAGCCCTGCCGTGCGCCCAAACAGTGGTTTACCCCAACATATGGGGTATCAGCGTACTCAGGACAAATTGCACACCAATTTTGGGGTTCTAATTTCTCCTGTTACCCTTGGGAAAATAAAAAATAGCTGGCTAAAAAAATCATTTTTGAGAAAAAAAATGATTTTTTATTTTCACAGCTCTGCGTTTATAAATTTCTGTGAAACACTTGGGGGTTCAAAGTGCTCACCACACATCTAGATAAGTTCCTTAAGGGGTCTAGTTTCCAAAATGGGTCACTTGTGGGGGGTTTCCACTGTTTAGACACATCAGGGGGTCTCCAAACACGACGTGGCTTTCAAAAAGTCAAATGTTGCTCCCTCCCTTCCGAGCCCTGCCGTGCGCCCAAACAGTGGTTTACCCCAACATATGGGGTATCAGCGTACTCAGGACAAATTTCACACCAATTTTGGGGTTCTAATTTCTCCTGTTACCCTTGGGAAAATAAAAAATAGCTGGCTAAAAAAAAATTTTTGAGAAAAAAAATGATTTTTCATTTTCACGGCTCTGCGTTTATAAATTTCTGTGAAGCACTTGGGGGTTCAATGTGCTCACCACACATCTATATAAGCTCCTTGGGGGGTCTAGTTTCCAAAATGGTGTCACTTGCAGGGGGTTTCTACTGTTTAGGTACATCAACGGCTCTGCAAACACAACATGACGCCCGCAGAACATTCCATCAAAGTCTGCATTACAAAATGGCGCTCCTTCCCTTCCAAGCACTCCCATGCGCCCAAACAGTGGTTTCACCCCACATATGGGGTATCAGCATACTCAAGAAAAATTGCACAACAACTTTTTGGGTCCAATTTCTCCTGTTACCCTTGGGAAAATAAAAAAAATAGCGGGCTAAAGAATCATTTTTGAGGAAAAAAATGATTTTTTATTTTCACGGCTCTACGTTTTTTAATTTCTGTGAAGCACTTGGGGGTTCAAAGTGCTCACCACACATCTAGATAAGTTCCTTAAGGGGTCTAGTTTCCAAAATGGTGTGATTTGTGGGGGGTTTTGACTGTTTAGGCGTATCAGGGGCTCTCCAAACGCGACATGGCGTCCAATTTCAATTCCAGCCAATTTTGGTTTGAAACAGTCAAACGGCGCTCCTTCCCTTCCAAGCCCTGCCGTGCGCCCAAACAGTGGTTTACCCCCCACATATGGGGTATCGGCATGCTCAGGACAAATTGCACAAAAACTTTTGGGGTCTTGTTACCCTTGGGAAAATAAAAATTGGGGTGAACAGATCATTTTTGTGGAAAAAATATGATTTTTTATTTTCACGGTTCTATGTTATAAACTTCTGTGAAGCACTTGGAGGTTCAAAGTGCTCACCACACATCTAGATAAGTTCCTTAGGGGGTCTAATTTCCAAAATGGGGTCACTTGTGGGGGGTTTCCACTGTTTAGACACATCAGGACCTCTACAAACACGACATGACGTCCAGCCAATTCTGCGCTGAAAAAGTCAAACGGCGCTCCTTCCCTTCCAAGCTCTGCCTTGCACCCAAACAGTGGTTTACCCCCACATATGGGGTATCAGCATGCTCAGGACAAATTGCACAAAAACTTTTGGGGTCTTGTTACCCTTGGGAAAATAAAAATTGGGGTGAAAAGAATGTTTTTGTGGAAAAAATATGATTTTTTATTTTCACTGTTCTATGTTATAAACTTCTGTGAAGCACTTGGAGGTTCAAAGTGCTCACCACACATCTAGATAAGTTCCTTAGGGGGTCTAGTTTCCAAAATGGGGTCACTTGTGATGGGTTTCCACTGTTTAGACAATCAGGGCCTCTACAAACGCGACATGGCGTCCAGCCAATTCTGCGTTGAAAAAGTCAAATGCGTTGCAACCTCTGCCGTGCGCCCAAAAAGTGGTTTACCCCCACATATGGGGTATCGGCTTAATCAGGAGAAATTTCACAACAAATTTTGTGGTTCATTTTTTCTTTTAACAGTTGTGAAAATAAAAAAAATTGGTTCCGAAGTAAAGTTTTTGCAAAAAAAGTTAAATGTTAATTTTTTCCTTCCACATTGCTTCAGTTCCTGTGAAGCACGTAAAGGGTTAATAAACTTCTTGAATGTGGTTTTGAGCACCTTGAGGGGTGCAGTTTTTAGAATGGTGTCACTTTTGGCTATTTTCTATCATATAGACCCCTCAAAGTGACTTCAAATGTGATGTGGTCCCTAAAATAAAAATGGTGTTAAAAATGAGAAATCGCTGGTCAACTTTTAACCCTTATAACTTCGTAACAAAAAAAAATTTTGTCCCAAAATTGTGCTAATGTAAAGTAGACATGTGGGAAATGTTATTTATTAAGAAATTTGTGTGACATATCTCTCTGATTTAAGGGCATAAAAATTTAAAGTTTCAAAATTGTTAAATTTTCAAAATTTTCGCCATATTTCCGTTTTTTTCATAAATAAACACAAGTCATATCAAAGAAATTTTACCACTAACGTGAAGTACAATATGTCACGAAAAAACAATCTCAGAATCAGCGGGATTCGTTAAAGCGTTCCAGAGTTATAACCTCATAAAGTGACAGTGGTCAGAATTGTAAAAATTGGCCCTGTCATTAAGCTGCAAAATGGCTCTGTCACTAAGGGATTAAACAATTTCTACAATGTCCCATGGTTACAACCGAGAGAAGAATGGAATAAATCGAAATCACCCAAGAAATAATATAAAGATGTATTAAAATTAGAATACTTTATTGATGCATCTAAAAACATTAACTACAAAAATGTTCGATAAGGTGATCAAATAAAAGAATAACACAAGTAAAAAGACCAGGGTGGAATGGTCACCAATTAGTATTTAAATATGAAAATAGCGATTACTCGGCTTCAAATGTCAAAGCACCTAGCCATGTGTGCAACAAGTCATGTAAAACAAGCACAGAATGAGTCAACCAAGAAGTATACCAGAAAGCAGACCCCCAAAAGGTGGAATACAATAGGTCTGCTGTTGTCTGTAGAGAAGCGTTAAATCAGGCATATTAGAAATGTTTATCCAAAATCATCCATCCTGCAGCCCTAATGTCAGGGGTTTACCGCGACAGAGAGGGGCCAGAAGACCGCATCGTCTTATTTCTCCTACTCCTGCACTGGTTAGAAGTAGAGATGAGCAAATATCTCAATGTTCGGCTCGGATTCTGATCCCGAATTTGGAATAATCGCCGATTGATTCGTCGAATATTCGCCAAACATAACCGAACGCCATTTATCTCAATGGGAGGCAAAAACAAACGCATGCACAACACCTTATTATGGCCCCAAATGCTGCCAAAACACATCAAATGAGGGTCAGACACCAAAAAAGTGGCCTCAATTCACCCACAGTACAAATTTTAGCATGGCACTGCAGCAATCAGCCAGGCATGAGGTACTGTATCAGGGTCTGGAACAGCATTTACAGCTTTCAATTGAATGTCACAGTAAGATGAGGTGTAGGCTGTTAAGGGTCGAGTTCCCACTTCTGCAGAAGGGGAATCTCGAACCGTCCCTGCTGCGGTCTCCCATCCGTCTCCGGCCGCAGTGGACTCTGCTCAGCTTAGACGTCGGTCCCAGCATCTCGCCCAGTCTAACATTGTGCAGAGGAATGCTGCTGCTCCTCCGGGCTCTGCTATTGTAGCCAGTACTGGTTAGCGGCGAGCAGACGTCTTTAGGACAAAGTCCTTGCTTTCCCCTTCTGAGCATGCCCAGAGTAAGATCTCTCATTGGAGATCAGGGGTCACATGCTCAGGTACTGCAGCAGCTCCTATTGGTCCGCCAGGAAGGTCCTGAAACCACTTGTGTTCTGGAGCAGTTTCCTATTGGTCCTTATCTGGCAGGTCCTGTAGTTGCTACTATAAAAGGGTGGCATGGTCGTGCCGCCATGCGCTAGTATCAATCACATTATGTGCTTTGTGCCAGTGTGATCTTGCACGCATGTGTTAGGGCTCGGCTGAAATAAGCCCCTAAAATACCGGCACCTTCGGTGAGGAGATTGTATGCACGTGTTTAGGGCTCGGCTGAAATAAGCCCCTAGAATACTAGCTTCTCCGGTGAGGAGATTGTCTGATTGCGTTGCTGATTGCGTTACTACGGACTGCTGTCTGCACAGCAGTTGTCTGTTCATACCTGTGGAGTTAATAGGACACAGTCCATATTTCTGCGTTTCTACCTTAGCGACTCTGTGGCGTAATAGAGTTCGCTTATACCGCCATATAGGGCCACAGTGTTCATAGTTGCGACTCTGTGAAGTAACAGAGTTTGCCAAACCGCCATCCTACTAGCAGCAGGCTCTGCCTGCACGGTGGACCCCGGGCTGCGAACGCACTTATTATTTATATTTATTTTGTGCGTTCCGCCAGCCCTAACATAATACTAGCGCCAGGGTCTGACTAGTAAAATGGCGGACGATCAGCGTCTACTGCAGGACATCCAGCAGCTGGAGGGTAGGTTGGCGGCTCTTGAGCGCACAACCTCAGCTGTGGATGTTACCGCAGTCGCTGTTCAGGCTGCTAGTGTGGCTGCAGCCAGTTTGTCCCCACATTATCCCACCTCCCACTTCCAGACAAGTTTGCTGGTGACAGCAAACAATGCCAGGGATTCGTGAGTCAGTGCTCTATACAACTCGAGCTTCTGGCTGCACGTTTCCCCACGGATCGGGCACAAGTGGGCTTTGTAATATCTCTTCTGTCGGGCAGAGCGTTGGAGTGGGCCACCCCACTGAGGGAGAATGACGACCGTGTGGTGCGGAGTGCTCCTCGTTTTCTGGAGGCTCTAAAAAAGGTCTTTCTAGGACCTCAGGTCACCCACGATGCGGCGCTCCAACTCCTGGCAAGTTCACAGGGTTCGTCCTTGGTCAGCTGTTTTGCTGTCCAATTTCGGACTCTGTCCTCGGAGTTTGACTGGCCAGATAAAGTCCTCATTCCCGTGTTTTGGAGAGGACTAGCGGGCTATGTGAAAGATGCCTTGGCTACCAGGGAGATTCCCGCCACACTGGAGAAATTATCGCCATATCTACCCGCATCGACCTCCGTTTTCACGAGCGGAGGTTGGAGTGGTCCCAGTGTAGGCAGAGGTTCCGACTGGCTCCCACCTTCGCCAGACCTCTGGAATCTTTCTGCCAGGCGTGTTATGATTTGGTAGCTGAGGAGAGCAGGCAAAAAAAGGCAATACACCAGAGAGGTTGGAATCTATTGGATTGCAGTACCCTGACTAACCACCACAACTAAAGGCAGCCGTGGAGCGTACCTACGTTGGTCCTAGACGCCTCGTCACAGCCTGAGAAGCTACCTTCACCTAAAGATAGAAAGAGGAAAACTATCTGCCCCGGAGCAGATCCCCAAAGAACATAGGAAGCCCCCAAACATGTAATGGCGGTTAGACAAGAGGAAAATACAGACACAGACAGAAAATAGTATGAGCAAACGTTGGGGCCCAATCTTCCTAGACAGAAAAGGATAGGAAGGTCACTTACTGCAATCCAAAAAAACCCTAAAAAAATACCAACACACTAATTGCAAAAACACCTGAGATCACACGACCTCTACCACCTAAATTAGTTCTCTGGTGTAACAAAACTAAGCCGCAGCCACAGAAAAAACTGGAAAAAGCAAATGAACAAACAACTGGCTGAACTTAACTGAGAGGAGCACAAGCCCCCGGAGGGGACCTGGCTGACCTCCACAGAAGTGCAGGACAAAATGCAAAAAGCAAGCACAAAAAACTAAAAGAAGAAAATGTCTTATCTGTTAGCAGAAGATGCAGGCACGAAACAGCAAGCTTCAAAGTGAACCAGGAACAAAAGTTGAGACCAGAACAATTGATCACCGGCAACCCTGATGGGAGGGAACCTCCCTTATATAAGACCAGTCAGTAACACCTGATCGCCAATCTTCACAATCTTCATTGAATAGTTCAGTACTGTTTGTAACCACCAGAGGGAGTTTCTGCTCAGAATTCATTTCTAGCACATTCACAACACAGGCACCCGACTCCCATGAGTCCATGGAGGTTTCTCGAGCAGGACCTAAGTCCCGGGCCGCTCGAGTACCCGTGGTCTGTAACATCTGCCAGCAGTTAGGACATTATGCCAACAAATGTCCACAGCTATCTGGAAAACGGTCGCGTTTAGTAATCTTGGGAGGAGGTTCACTAGACACTGCGGCATTTTCCACCAAGTTGTCCTTTAAGGGGACAATTACTGTAGGTCCATCCTCTCTCACCGCTGAGCTTTGTGTGGATTCTGGAGCCGAGGGGAATTTCATGTCCTCTGCCTTTGCTCTCCGCCACACTATACCTCTGGTGATGCTCGCCAAACCGGTGACTGTACGTGTAGTGAATGGATCGACTCTGCCCTCACAAATCACCCACCAGACTATCCCTCTCACGTTGTCTATGTCCCCTTCCCATCAGGAGAGTATTTCCTTTCTTGTCCTGCCCGAGGGAATAGACGAGGTGTTGCTAGGAGTACCTTGACTCCGTCACCACTCTCCCCATATTGAGTGGTCCTCTGGGAGGATACTGGGTTGGGGTGATTCATGTAGAGGCAGGTGTGTCAGGGAGTGCGTTCAGGTCACCACCACAGAGATACCCGTAGATCTCACTTCTCTCCCCCAGTGTTATTGGTCATACGCAGACGTTTTCTACAAGAAGGCGGCGGAGACTCTTCCACCTCATCGCCTCTATGACTGTCCTATTGATCTCTTGCCTGGAGCAGAACCTCCTCGGGGAAGAGTCTATCCTCTCTCGCTTCCTGAGACGGAGGCCATGTCCAGTATATTCAGGAGAATCTGGCAAGAGGGTTCATTAGGAAGTCAGTGTCACCAGCAGGGGCGGGGTTCTTCTTCGTGCAGAAGAAGAACGGGGAATTATGTCCATGTATTGACTACAGGGGTCTTAATGCCATCACGGTCAAGAATAAGTACCCGTTGCCCCTAATCTCTGAGCTCTTTGATAGGCTCCGAGGAGCAAGGGTATTTACCAAGCTAGATCTACGTGGTGCCTATAACCTAATTCGCATCCGTGAGGGGGACGAGTGGAAGACAGCTTTTAATACCAAGGATGGGCATTATGAATACCTGGTGATGCCCTTCGGGCTCTGTAATGCTTCCGCTGTTTTCCAAGACTTTGTTAATGACATCTTCCGGGATATGCTTTCCACCTCTGTAGTAGTCTATCTGGATGATATTCTCATCTTTTCACCAGATATAGACTCTCACCGGAGGGATGTCAACAAAGTCTTCGACCTCTTACGGGCAAACTCCCTCTATGCCAAGCTGGAGAAATGTGTGTTTGAGCAGGAGTCCTTACCTTTCCTGGGCTATATCATCTCCGCCCAGGGATTGGCTATGAATCCTGCCAAACTACAGGCGGTAATGGACTGGCAAGAACCCCATTCTCTTAAAGCGGTGCAGCGCTTTATGGGGTTCATTAATTATTATCATCAGTTCATCCCCTATTTCTCGACTTTGGTAGCTCCCTTGGTAGCCATCACCAAGAAGGGAGCAAATCCCAATTTATGGTCTGAGGAGGTCTCCAAGGCATTCTCTCCCATCAAGTCGCATTTTGCCAGTGCTCCCATATTACATCGCCCTGATGTTGATAAGCCGTTTATTTTAGAGGTGGACGCCTCTTCTGTTGGTGCTGGAGCAGCCCTTTATCAAAAGGATGCTCAAGGTCGGAAGCATCCCTGCTTCTTCTTTACTAAGACCTTTACACCAGCAGAGAGGAATTATTTAATCGGGGCAGGGAGTTGCTGGCTATGAAGTTGGCTTTCTCTGAGTGGAGACATCTTCTGGAGGGGGGTCGTTTTCCCTTCCAAGTCTTCACCGACCACAAGAACTTGGTATATTTGCAAACGGCTCAGCGGCTAAATTCTCGCCAGGCCAGATGGTCCCTATTCTTCTCTCGGTTTCACTTCACCCTCCATTTTCTCTCCGGTGAGAAGAATGTTCGGGCCGATGCTCTCTCTCGCTCCTTAGTGTCATCAGAGGAGGAGGAGGAGGAGCCTCGGCTTATTGTCCCCGAAGAGAGCCTGAGAACTGTAGCCCCGGTTTCGCTAGAATCTGTGCCTCCGGGCAAGACTTTTGTGCCCACTAATTTGCGACCGGAGGTACTCTCTTGGGCACACTCGTCCAGGGTGGGTGGACACTTTGGGGCAAAGAGGACAACAGAATTATTGGCGAGGACATACTGGTGGCCACATATGGCCCGTGACGTCAGGGAGTATGTTCAGGCGTGTGTCTCCTGCGCCCGGAACAAGTCCCCACGACAACGGCCAGCTGGGTTACTTTTTCCTTTGCCGGTGGCAGACAGGCCCTGGGAGATGGTTGGGATGGACTTTGTGGTGGGCTTACCCAAGTCTCGGGGTTGCACTATCATTTGGGTGATCACCGACCACTTCTCCAAAATGGTGCACTTAGTGCCGCTACCCCGGTTACCTTCTGCACGGGCCTTGGCAGCATTATTTATTAGACACATCTTCCGTCTACACGGTATGCCAGACAAGATTGTCAGCGATCGAGGTCCCCAATTTGCGTCTTGGTTCTGGAGAGAGTTGTGTCATCTACTCTGTATTGAGTTAAACCTCTCCTCTGCATATCATCCCGAGACGAATGGGTTGGTAGAGAGGGCCAACCAGACCTTGGTCACATACTTGCGACATTAAGTCTCTGCCAGGCAGGATGACTGGGCATCCTTGCTCCCGTGGGCGGAGTTCGCACTAAACAATGCTGTGGCTGACTCCACCGGACAAACCCCATTCCTCTTAAATTACGGCCAGCATCATATATAATATAATATGCTGCTGCACATATTTAATTTAATTTAATTTTTGTTGCATGTATGATGAGTTTTAATGCATTCATTTGAATGAGTGAAAAAAGCTGCAAAAATGCTGAATGAAGTGACATGCAGATTTGAAAAAACACACTGAAGGTTAAGATACTTGTAGAAACACATGTGATCAGCGGGTGCTCTAATCTGCTGGCTTGAGACCCCATGAACCAGGGATTATCGCACTGAACGCCAGCTCTTCTTTTACCGTGGGCATAATACTACTCAGACAACATACGATGAGGGTAAAACAGTGTGGTAATACTTTATTGAACCACTAAACAAGCTAAAATACCCAAGATAGTGCAAATTACAGAGTCTCACCCTTTCGCTGACTTGCCGGGATTAAAACAGCTGCAACTTCCAGGGCCGACTACCCCACCTGTGGCACGCACAGAGAAGAGGTAACGACAAGCTTAGGAAGCTGACAGTGCACTGAGGTACAAGGCCAGGTGACAGGAGGGTCACAACTTGGCTTCTCCAAATATCTCTATGGAGCCAGGTGACTTGTGGGTCCCATTCCTGGCTTTCCCAAACGTATCCATAGGACTCAAATGACCGATGGGTTCAAATCCTGGCTTCCCCAAACATATCCATGGGTTCAGTAATGGTCAATGGAGAATTTTTTCATCCGGGGCCGTGGTCTCCTAAGCTGGCATCCTGTAGAATGTCAAATCTGTGTCCCTCATGATGGAGCCATGGTGTCCTGGCTGCTGTCCAGTAGCATGTTCCTGGCTGTGGTTTTCTAAAGAGTCTCTGAACCTCGGATCTCTGGCTACAGAGGCATATCCACCTTATATAGTTCATAACAATTGTCCTTCAATCCATCATCCAGAGATCAAGAGGAAGGTGTGATGAGATTAACTCACATTGTTTGAGTATTTAATAATTTTGCATAGTTTTTCCTCCTCTGTTTTGCAAGTCAACAAGCCACAGGGTCCCACACAATGGTCAATCAACTTATTATCAATCATTTGTTGTTACCATGTATCTCTTTCCCAAAAATATAGCAGACAATGAGCTTGCATCAAATTACAATTCCAGAGTCACATTCAGGCTAGTATGAACAATAGTCTGTGTTTCTTGACCAAAAAAAGAACAAACATAAATTCAAAAGTCAACATAAAGATAACAGTCTATGCCTCCTGGTTACTGATAATAGACGTTTGGATAATTAAGATTCAATGCTGTGTCGTCACAATACTCAATGGATACAAAAGCAGCATATGCATGAGATTTCAGAGATCTCCTTAATTTTGACAGTACTATAAGGAACGCGTTGACATGATGCATTTTTGCATCAGTTTTTACTAACGTTTTTGCAATAGAAATAACAGCAGCATTTTAACAGCAAGTACCAGCAAAGAGAATGAGATTTCTGAAATCTCATGCACTTGCTGCTTTTTTTCTTTGCAGATTTGAACCTTCAAAGCATTTTTTCAAATCTGCAGCGTGTAAATTCTTTCAGTTTTGGCAGCATTTTTCACCCATTACACAGAGCTTTTACTCCCAATACTATATTTTACAGCAGAAAAATCTGCAGATGGTTAATGTGTGCACAGATAGATAGATATATAGACAGATGATAGATAGATAGATAGATAGATAGATAGATAGATAGATAGACAGATAGATAGATAGAAAAGACAGCAGCACAAACTTGAGCAGATTTTGGGTGCAATACTTCCTGAATAATGTGGTTGTCCAACGCAAAATATAACTGGAAAAAAATCAGGCAGCACTAATGTTGCACCACTTGGTGCTGGATTAAAGCCCACAATTTTTCCTTGAACTGGAGTGCTGCCTGATTTTTTTCCATAGATAGATAGATATTTTGCTGTTGTCTGGGAAGCACGGTTTACTTCCCTGCTGGGAACTGTCGTTTTTAATGGTGACAATAGTGAAGGAGTAAATTTTATTAAAAGACTGAGAAGTCCTGTAACCAAATAAAGGTCGTTGTCATCTGAGAGTCATGAGAATTAGTGGGATTGGATACATCCACCATGTGCATACATATCCAGGTCACAACAACACTTGTGTATAACATATTTATTTCTGTCCGCCAGAGCAGAAAACTGATCTTGAGATGCCTAATGCTTTTATTTTACCATGACCTTATTTTTAGTAGAGCAATATACTTCCCACATTTTACACGTAGTATCCAAATAAGCATTGTTATACTTAAAGGAGAAAATATTGATTAAACCAAAACCATGGGTAATATTAATATACATAGTCCAATACTTAGGACAGAGCAACTCCTGCCATATATTGATATACAAAAGCACAACCGAGCATCCAGCTCACCATGAGACAGTAACACAATAGTATAAAAAAGTATAAATTTTTATTAAAGAATTCATTACACATAATACAAGTCAAACAGTATACATATGCAAAAATGAATGAATGAGAGAACAAGAAAAAATACCTGGGGTATATCCACAATATCCAATTAAAGCTCCATGTAATTACTATAGACCCTAATGCCAGTGGCTAAAACCTATGGGTTATACTCAACCCCATTATGTATAGGTTCAGTATCAAAATAAAGTGACCACCTAGTCCCAATGTGAATGCACGGAACCTGGTTACCCGGGTCTGAACAGGAATCAAAAGTTGATTCCAAAAACAGGTCTTAGAAGAGGTACTCGGCACAACTACCAGTGTTGCCCATAGTAACCCATGGGTGCGTGCCCTGGCAGTATATTCTATCCCACATGGGTAAACATACCGCACTTAACTCTGCACACCCCATGGGTTACTATGGGCAACACTGGTAGTTGTGCCGAGTACCTGTTCTAAGCCCCGTTTTTGGAATCAACTTTTGATTCCTGTTCAGACCCGGGTAACCAGGTTCCGTGCATTCACATTGGGACTAGGTGGTCACTTTATTTTGATACTGAATCTATACATAATGGCGTTGAGTATAACCCATAGGTTTTAGCCACTGGCATTAGGGTCTATAGTAATTACATGGAGCTTTAATTGGATATTGTGGATATACCCCAGGTGTTTTTTCTTGTTCTCTCATTCATTCATTTTTGCATATGTATACTGTTTGACTTGCATTATGTGTAATGAATTCTTTAATAAAAATGTATACTTTTTTATACTATTGTGTTACTGTCTCATGGTGAGCTGGATGCTCGGTTGTGCTTTTGTATATCAATTAAAGGAGAAAATAGCTGTCTTCTTAAGGATACATATACACAGGGGGGGATTCAATAGGTTATAGATAAAATTGTAGCCAGTTCCCTGAACCAGCAAGAAGCATTGCCCCAAACCAGTACTGGGGGCCTGCCAGTTTCAACTGAATGTGCGTCTTCAGACACACATTCAGTTGAAATGTGTTGTGTTATAGAAAGCCACCAACTTCATGCACTTCAATAGTTAAATAGCCGTTGGCCTATCAAAGGCCGACAGCTGATGTTGGCTCTCACGTCCTCGGCATATGTTACTGACATGCGCTGGCCCATCAAAGAAGAATCTTTTTTGTATTATTTTGTTACAGAAGAACGGTAATATAGGTGACACATGGGGACCAGGATGGAGGATATATGAAGGACATATAAAGACAAGGATGGAGGACATATAGGCATCAGGATGGGAGATATATGGGGACCCCAATGGGAGACATATGAGGACCAGAATGGGGACATACTGTATACAGTCCTCAACACCAATAAGGTAAAGTCATGGAATTATTAAAATGTCTAGCTCTGATATACATGATAATGAAATGCAAATTCTTAAAAAATGGGAAAAAAAATCTCTCAATTCACTTAGTATCTAGTATGAGTACTACATGCAGAAATTCCTGCACTTACACACCTTGGCTGCGATCAGTGAGGTTATTGATGGTTGTCTGAGAAATGTTCTTCTGCACTGAATGCAGTTGGGCAAATCGTCAGGGTCCGTGGCTGACAGTTCCCTGTGCAATTTCTGTGCCGGATACTAACATTGCGTTTCTTATTGTAAGACTGTAATATACAGTGCCTGATAAAAAAATATCTTGTTAAAAAATCGGCTGTCTTCTACAAGGATGATGAAGATGAAATGAGGGTGGACATTTCAGGAAGACAATGATCGTAAACAGACAGCCAAGGAAGTTCTCAATAGGTTTCACAGAAACAAAATAAGGCAGCTAGAATGGCAGAGCCAATCACCTGACCTGAATCTAATAGAAAATTTATGTAAGGAACTAAAGGTCAGAGTTCATATAAGGAGCCCATGGGAGTTGGGACTTTCAGGATTTGAAGAGTATTTGTGTGGAAGAATGGGCCAAAATCACACCTTGCCAAGTTGCTAATTTCTACATAAAGGAGGCATCTTGAAGCTTTCATTATCAACAAAGGCTTTTGTACAAAGTATTGAATAAATTTCAGTAAGCATGTTTAATACTTTTTCCACATATTACTCTCATTATTACACATAGCTTAATTTATGGACATCTATGGTTTGATTTCTTTGCCTGTCACACCTGCCCTGCGTCCTCGACAACATTTGTGGATAACTCCACAAAAATGGTGAGCTGTGATGACGCCATAGTCAGTTCAATATTCCCGCTTCTGTGCCTACTTAAACACTTGCTGCTCACAATTAAATATTAAGCTATACATGTTGACCAGTTGGAGATGGAGAAAGACATGAGACAGGGAGATACTACAAAGCCCAACCTCATCTCATTTGCTCAGTGTGGATTAGGTAACAATGATGAGGTGGAGGCTGAGGAGGTGGAGAAACAGGAGCTGCTGCCTAGCGCGACACATGCTAATACCCACCCAACCTTCTTCCCATCTTTCCTATGTGGCTGAGCTGAGGAGGGGAATGAGGAGGAAGAGAAGGAGGAGATGGAAAGTCATCATCATGGTGGAGACAGGGAAATGTTGGCTATAGGGAGCTTCACACATATGGCCAACTTTATGTACTGGTTGTTCAGCCTGCTAAACCCATGCTACACGAGGGCTTTGCACTTGTCCTTTCTGAGGTGGAGAGGCCTGCTAAATTGTTACTATAGAGATCACCAATGGGTCAGTTGAAAAGCGTATGTGATTATTTATAACTTCACATGGTATACACATTAAAAACTCTATTTATTGATACTCATTAAAAAGACTCAAATGTGCACACGCCCCAAATGAAATATATGATACTATCAAAAAAACAAAACAAAACATATGTATATATATATAATATATATATATATATATATATAATAGGGAAATGAAAAAGTATTCAAGAGTAAAGGGCCAATCACCCTGTTCTGTCCACTACTATATTCTCTACATGTCAGCAGACGTTGGCAACCTCTTGGAATACAAATGGCATTCCCGCTCCATGTCGGCTAGCCCTACACAGATGAGATATATACAAAGTTCAAATTTCAGTAGAGTCGATACAGACTACAATCAGTCTTCAATATACAGTAGTTTTATTCAAAGTTTAATAGTGTGGAAGCAGACTATAATTAGTCTTCAATTGAAGACTTTTTAAAAAATTTATCAGTATATTGCTCATCCCTAGAGTATTACATCTTCTGGGGGACATTTTTATGGTATCTAACCCTCAAAACAAGTTGTCAAATTTTCTTCGGTAATATATTGCTCATCCGTACAGTATTACATGTTATTGAGTACATTTCAGTAGTATATATAACACTACAAAGAGGCAGTGAGAAATTTGTCTGGATTCAATTACTCATCCATACAGTTTTACGTGTTTTCTGTTACATTTCAGTGTTATATAAAACTAAAAAAAAAATTGAAAACATTTTTATTGATTCAATTACTTATCCCTGCAGTATTATGTGCTTTCTGTTACATTTTGGTGTTATATAAAATGAAAAAGAATCTTGAAAAAATGTTTAGGGATTAAATAATTCATCCATACACTGTAACGCGGTTCTTGTTACATTTCGCTGATATATTAAACTCACAAAAACACTTCTAAAACTTTTTAGGGATTCAGTAATCCATCCATACATTGCAATACGATTCTTGTTACATTTCGCTGTTATATTAAACTCTAAAAAACACTTACAAAACTTTTTATGGATTCAATGATTCAATCATACACTGTAACGTGGTTCTTGTTACATTTCGCTGGTATATTAAACTCTAAAAGAGCTTCCAAAAATGTTTATGTATTAAATGATTCATGCATACAGTTTAATGTGCTTTACGTAAAACTACGGTGGGTTAAAATTGTAAAAAATCACTTGGCACAGTTTACAAAATATTTTTGGTCAAAAAATTGACTATTGTCATAAATACTGTAGAACCTGTTTTCATTGATTTGAAATAAAAAACAAAATTATCCTGGTACAGATGTACACTTTCTTAATATTTTAATGAGACCATCTAGTTGTTGCCTTCAAGGGTGTGTAGATGATCCTTTTTTTTGGAATTTTTGGAAGGATGTGCACTCTGCATAACTTTTAGTAGAGTAGCTGTACCACAACTATACTTTGCTCACAATATTTATATGAGGCACTGCATTTGGTGCCTTCAAAGGTGTATGGATGACCCTGCTTGTAATTTTCGGCAGGATTTGCACTTGGTGCATAGCCTTTATGAGTATAGTACCACTACATGACAATTTGAACAGAATGTGTATGAGGCTCTCCTTTATGTCTAATACAGGGTGTATTTGAGTCCCTCTAGCATAACATTTTTTGTCAGTTCTTGCTTCCTTCATAAATTACACTGAAATTTCCAATTTTTTTCTAAAAATTTCAATTTTGGTTTACTTAAATTATAATTTTTAAAAAAATCATATTTAAATTTTGTCTTATATAAAAGTAATTATACAGGAAATAATGTTTTTTAACATTTTTTTTCATGTAAACTCCAATTTCTTTTGAATAATTTTTGTTTTTTTTGTTAATCCTTAAAGTGGAGTAAAAGTGTGCTTCCAGGGGTCTTCCCCATCCTATTCTCCTTCCATTTAGCACTTTTTCCATCCATTTCAACATTTTCACTGCCCCCCCAGACCTCCTTGGAAAAATGTTCGGATTTCCCATTGACTCCCATTATTTTTATTCGTTACTCAAAGGGAGCATCTGTGCATTAGGAATTGCTCGGTTCGAGTAACGATCATCCGAGCATTTTAGTGCTCGCTCATCTCTATTACTTACTACAGGGTATTTGCTTGTGTCCTAAAAATGCTAGTTCAAACAGACATTTTTCAAGTTTCGCATATTTTTTTTTCTCCTACAGCATATGTAGAATAATCGGCATCCTGAGAGTTGAAAGCTGTTTTCGAAAGCAGATTATAGACCCTACAAAGATCTAATTTAGTAAAGAGATACACTCCCTTGATGATATCAAGTATTCAGAAAAGAGGGAGTGCTGGGCCATGGCAGGAGAGTAAAGGTACTGTCACACTAAACGAGATCGCTAATGAGATCGCTAATGCGTCACCGATTTTTTGACGCAGTAGCGATCTCGTTAGCGACTTCGCTGTGTGTGACATGTAGCAGCGATGTGGCCCCTGCTGAGATGTCGCTGATCGCTCATGAACGTTCTGAGCCGTTTTTTGGTCGTTGGTGTCCCGCTGGTGAGCCTGAATCGCTGAGTGTGACACCCTTTATGAACGACCTCACCAGCGTCGCAGGTGGGACTAGGTTTTCCCAACGACCGCAGAGGTCGTTATACAGATCGCTGATGAGTTGTGTTTGGAATCTAACTAGCGATCACATAGCGATCGCACCAGCGATCTCGCCAGGTCGTGTCGTTGTCGTGATCGCTGGTGCGATCACTAAGTGTGACAGTGCCTTAACACAATGGCCATTATATATCGGCTACTGGTGATGTTAATGGAAGTGCCAAGGTATGTGGCAACCAAACTCTTCTGCAATGTGGAGCAGAAAAGCAGGACAGATCACTCGAGTAATACTTTGCAGGAGGGCAGAGATGCTGGTTACCATGATGGAGCTACCGCCATCAGTGTGGACCTTTAGCAGGTGTAAGGTCAGATGGGTTACAGATAAATAAATAAACAGATCAATAGATAGCGATTTTATTCACCTATAGTCGGTAGATATAGATAGATAAATAACTTCTTTTTTGCTTTTTTCAGTCATTATTTTTTTCAGTATGTTAATTGCCGATCATCTTTTAATACACTATTATTTTATTTTTCTCAAAGACAAGTGCTCCTGACTTGCATGTTCTCCTTCGTGCCACAACCAAAACAAGGAAGCCTTGTCAGATAATGGGCATTTATAATATTTTAGTAAGTCTGACTGGCTTCCTTATTATTAAGCATCTTATTATAATTCCTACTTGATCTTCTGCTGGGTGTTGTTCTCAGGTAGATACAGAAAAAAGGCATAGTTACCGATGAGATTATTAGACCATTGCAAAATATTCGCAGACAAATGTTCTGTGCTTCTCCAAGGCTTTGGTGGTCTCTGGCTCTCATTAAGACTTTTTTACTTATAAGATGCAGTGACCTGTCTAAGAATGCATTAGACGCTGCGCTCTATAATTGCATTTTGGGCATTTATAGGTTCAGATTTTTTTTGACTGAAGTTTTGTTTTGAGTTCTACATACTTGTAAATTGAGGCATGAGGACTTACAATACACAATTTGACGGGCAGATTGTTCTTCTTGTATTGGAA
>JARQOD010000006.1:402133577-402377012 GCA_033576555.1 Oophaga sylvatica | reverse complement strand
ACAAAACAATAAAAGTACAAAAATTTTTTGTATCGCCGCGCCCGTAAAACCCCCCTATAAAACTGCCCAAGTTAACCCCTTTAGGAACCCCTTAAAAAAAAAAAAAAACAAAAAAAAATCAATGCTTTATCATAACGCCGAACAAAAATGGAATAACACACGATAAAAAGACAAATAAAAAAAAGGGACCGCTGTAAAACGTCATCTGTCCCCAAAAACGAGCCATCACACAGCTCATCAAAAAAAAAATAAAAAATTTAAGCTGCAAAAAAGGATCAAAAAAAATATTTTTTATAAAAAATTGTTTTTATCGAAAAACGCCAAAACAAAAAAAATATAAAATGAAAAGCCAAATCGACTGCCCCAAAAAATAAAACGTTTTAAAATAAATTTTTACCACACCCCGGGGGAAAAAAAACCCTCCCCCAAAAAAATTCATGAATTGCTGATTTTTTTCATTCAACCCCCCAAAAAATCGAAAAAAAACGATCAAAAATTACGTCTAAAATTGGTCCAATAAAAACGTCCCCCCGTCCCCAAAAAAAAAAGCCCTACGGGACCGGGGGCCAAATATGCAAAATTAAGCCCCAAAAAAATTTGGGGGGATGCAAAAAACCTTTTTGCAATAAAAAGCGTCTTTAGGGGACAGCTGCCATCAAAAAAACCCGCTATAAATAGTAATAAAAACCCCCTTTACACCCCCTTAGTTTGGAAAAAAAAATAAAATTAAAAAATGTATTTATTTCCATTTTCCCATTGGTTTGTTGCGGGAAATTAGGGTTGGATTTGGGGCTAAAGTTAGTAAATTTGGGAGGGTTGGGGTTGGGGTTTGGGTTGGTTTTGGTTTTGGGTTTTTGGGTAGGGGTTTGGGGGCTAGGGGGTTAGGGGTAGTTGGGGTTAGGGTTTTAGTTAATATGGGGTTTCTGCTTTTTGCACTCAGGGGGTCTCCCAAATTTACATGGGGTTGATTCAATTCCACCAATTCTGCGTTAAAAAGTAAAAGTGTCCTTTCATTCTGAGCTCTCCAGGGCCCCCAAAAACATAGTTTACCCCCCCATGGGGGGTATCAGCGTCTCGGGCCCACAAATTATTGGGCATTTTGCCCTATTTCCCCTTTTTTACCCGGGGAAAAACGGGGGGCGACAAAATCATTTTTGAAAAAAAAAAAAAAATGATTTTTTTTTTTTTTAAGACGATTTAAAAAATTTTTCTGTAAACTTTGGGGTTCATACGTCACCACACTTCAGAAATTCCTGGGGGTCATTTTCCAAAAGGGGGTCATTGGGGGGGGTTTCCCTGTTTGGGCCACAGGGCTCCCAAAGCCCATGACCCCCCCCAGACCATTCCCAAATCTGCACCCAAAACTCCTATTTCCCTTCCGAGCCCCGACGGGCCCCAAACAGTATTTACCCCCAATATTGTTTTCCGTACTCGGGACAAATTGGCAACACTTTGGGTCCAATTTCCCTTTTTCCCTTGTAAAAATAAAATATTGGGGCGAAAAAATTTTTTTTGTAAAAAAAAAAGGATTTTTTATTTTACAGGGGGTCTTATAAATTCTGGAAACCTTGGGGGCAAATTCAACATTTTTAATTTCCTTGGGGGGTTCTTTTTTCCAAAATGGGGGGGGGGTTTCCATTTTTTTATGCTCAGGGGCCCAAAATGCGCATCGCCCCCGACCTTTTCCATCAAAGCCTCCAAAAGCACTACCCCTTCCAGCCCAGATGCACCCATACTATTTTTCCACATTTGGGATAAAAGTACAAGGACAAAATTGGACAACAATTTTGGGGGCCAATTTCCCCTTCCCCTTGTAAAAATAAAATTTTGGGGGGCGAAAAATTATTTTTGTAAAAAAAAAAAAGGGATTTTTATTTTTTCGGGGTAGTTATAAACTTCGGGGAACACTTGGGGGTTAAAAGGCTCACCCCCCCCACGAAAATTTCCTTGGGGGGTTTTTTTTAAAAAGGGGGTCTTTTTGGGGGGGTTTCCCATTTTAGCACATCAGGGCTCTCCAAATGCGACATGACCCCCAGACCATCCATAATTGCAACCAAAAGTCACTATTTCCCTTCCGAGCCCCGAGGCCCCCAACATATTTACTCCCACATTTGTTACAGGTACTCAAAAAATTGGGGACAACAACTTTTGGGGCCAAATTTTTTCCCTTTTCCCCCTTTGTAAAAATAAAATTTTGGGGGCAAAAAAAATCTTTTTTTGAAAAAAAAAAAAAGATTTTTATTTTCCCGCTTCGTTATAAATTCTGTGAACATTTTGGGGTTTCAAAGGCTCACCACACACTAAAAATTTCCTTGGGGGGTCTATTCCCAAAATGGTGCATTTGTGGGGGTTTCCCTTTTTAGGCGATCGAGCTCCCCCAAACACAAAATCACCACCCAATTTTGCTTGAAAAAGTCAACCCTCCTTCCCTTCCAAACCTGCCTACACCCAAACAGTGTTTACCCCCACTTTGGGGGTCACGTACTAACAAATTCACAATAATTTTGGGAGTCTTGTTCCCCTTGGGGAAAAAAAAAAATTGGGGTGAAAAATAAATTTGGGGAAAAAATAGATTTTTTTTTTTTACGGCTCTAGAAAACTTGTTAACATTTGGGGGTTAAAATTTGCTCACCAAAATCTAGAAAGTCCTTAGGGTCTATTTCCCAAAGGGGGTCATTTTGGGGGGGGTTTCCACGTTTAGGCAACAGGGATTCCAAAGAAACAGGCGCCCAAATCTCAACCAGCCATTTTGGTTGGAAACATCAAATGGTCTTTTCCCATTCATTTCCCCCATGCCCCCCAAACAGGGGTTCCCCCCACATAGGGGGTATCACTACCGGGAAAATTTGGGAACAATTTTTGGGGCCCAAATTTTCCCGTTACCATGGAAAATAAAAAATTAGTGACTAAGAATAATATTTGGGGGAATAAATAGATTTTTTTTTTATCCCCGGGCTTTAAAAATTTTGGTAAGCATTTGGGGGTTCAAAGTCTCCCAAGATCTAAAATTCCTTGGGGTTAGCTTCCAAAAGGGTCATTGGGGGGGTTTCCAGTTGGGTCATCGGGGGCATACAAACAACATGCCCCCATCAATTTTCTCCAAAACGTACTGTTTCCCTTTTCCCAAACCCTGCCTGCCCCAACATTTCCCCCCCCACATATTATCAGCGTACTCAGACAAATTGGAAAAAATTTTTTGGGGTAAAATTTCCTTGGAATAATCAAAAATTTGGGGACAAAAAAATCATTTTTGGGGGAAAATTTTTTTTTTTTTTTTCACACCCACATTATAAACTTTTGTGAAACACTTTGGTTCAAATGCTACAACAGCTAAAAATTCCGGGGGTCTAGTTTCCAAAATGTGTCACTTGGGGGGGTTTCCCGTTTAGGCGATCATGGCTCTCCAAACACGACTTGGCGTTCAACCTCAACTTAGCCAATTTTGTTTGAAAAATAAACGCGCTCCTTCCCTTTTACAGCTCTGCCGTGTCCCCCAAACAGGGGTTTTTCCCCCCATATGGCTTTGGGGTACCAGGAAAATTTGCCAAAACTTTTTCTTCCATTTTCTTCTTTACCCTTGTCAAAAAAAAAAAAGTTTAAAGATCTTTTTTGTAAAAAAGGGTTTAAATATTATTTTTTCCTTCCACTTGCTTCACTCCTTAAAGCCTAGGGGTTAATAAACTTCTTGAATTGGTTTTTATACCTTGGGGGGCATTTTTTTGAATGGTGTCACTTTTGGGATTTTTTCTAATTTTGACCCTCAAATACTTCAAATTGGGGATGGTCCCTAAAAAAAAGGGTTTGTAAATTTTTTGTAAAAAGAAAAATCACTGGTCTAAATTTTAACCCCCAAAATTTTTTAACAAAAAAAATTTTGGGTTTAAAATTGTGCTGATGTAAAGTAACATTGGGGGAATTTATTTTTTAACTATTTTTTGGTGACATATTTCTCTGTTTTAAGGAAAAAAAAATTCAAAGTTTGAAAATTGCAACATTTCAAAATTTTCGCCATTTTGTGTTTTTTTTCAAAAAAAACGCAAGATTACGAAGAAATTTTATTTTTTAAAAAGGGAATACAATATTCACGAAAAACTTCCCCCAAATCTGAAATCCGTGAAGCTTTCCCGATTTAAACCCCATAAAAACATGGTCAATTGAAAAATTGGCCGTCAAACGTCAAACCCCTTGGGGGGGAAGGGGGTTTTGAAGGGGAGATCACCCAAAATTTGGGGGCAAAATGGGGCCTTTTTTCGTCAGGAGATCCCCAGCACTGAAACCTTTCGATAGCACATACCCCGGGCAATCGACTCCGTAAGGGTATTGGCCAAAACAGGGCCCGGTTCCCCTTTAAGATCAATGGGAAAGAACTGGAGGGGGGAAAAATCGTGGGGGGGAGAGGTTTTTTGAACCAAGTTACAACTCTGCTCCTTCTGTTGCTCGTTCAGATTCCAGTCTTTTAACTTTCTCGGAAAACATCCACAACAGGGCTAAACCCCGTCCCAAGCCACTTTGGTGTGTTCCCTAAACCCCCTTTCCCTGTTTTCCCGTACGGGGTTTTAAACCTCACCTCTTGTTTTGGGGGAAACCCTAACCAACGGGTTTCCCAAATTGCTTGTTTTTCGCCAAAAATTACTTAATTTCCTTGCTATGTTCTTAATTTTTTCCTTATATTGGGTCAGGATCCCGGGCCAAACCCAATTATCCTTCATAATTTGGCAATGCGGGGGCCCTTTTTTGGATCCCCCAAAGATAACACACATGTGGGGCCAAGTTCCGGTGTAATGATCACTGCCTCTTGGGGGGAGGCACTTTTTGCCAAAAACCACATCCCTCCAGCCGCACAAAACCTACCCGACCTTGCAAGCCGCTTTTTCTCTTGCCCCCCAAAGCATCCTCCTCCCAAAATAATCATCTCCCTATCCCCTCCTCCTTTTCCCTTCTTCCCCACCCATCCGGGACATTCCCTGAGCAAAAATTGCCTACTGTCATCAAGTTCCCTCCTCCCCCTCCGCTGCAAAACCCTAATTAAATGTGCATCAAATTTTGCATAGCAGCCATAATGCGATGTCATGTTATGATGGCACGCCGTTACCAGCCTTGCTCCACAAAAACAAAGAATTTAAAAGGGGTTTTTCGCTTTGACACTACACCCCCAACTCTTCTGCCCTCAAACGCTCCCCGGTTTTCCCCCCCAAAATGCATAACACCCCTTTGGTTGCACGCCTCTAAACCTGGCAGGGGGGGATCCCCCTTTTGCTGCAACTCTTGTTACGTCTTGGGGGGGGTGCATCGCTGCCCACTGCTACGACGGGAGTTACGGAGCACATGGAGCCATCTTCGCACCTTATGGAGCGGGCGGGTAACTCCGGTAAATATTTATGAAGAACTGCCCCACCGGGTTTAAGGGATTCCCGGGAAGGTAGGGCCCGATTTTGCCCGGGGTATCCCCCACAAAAAATATCCTTTTCCTGACACCTTTCCTGGGTCAAATTAAATGCCCCGCCTGACTCGTTTTTGCTGCAAGATCCCCATACCTCCCTGTTCTATTTTTCGCCCAAAACACTCTTTAAACACCTGTCCTTTCCATAGCTGTTTGACGTGGGGCATTTGACAACACGCAGCTTGTGGAGATGCCCGGGAATGCGCTTTCAACGAGTTTCCTTCTGGGGGAGGAGGGTCGAACCCCAACCACTGTTCCCACACTTTGGGTAGGCACACGTCCCCCGCCCTGTCCCCTTTGGGCCAGCCCCCCCATTTCCCGGCGCAGTTTTGGGCCCGTAACACCCTGCCCTCCTACTGGCCATGCACTGTTTGGGGCCCTTTCCACTCATGATTTGGTGCGTACAATGCTCTTTCCATCAGGGGGGGGCAGGAGGCTTTTCTAAAAAATGCTGACTGGGTAATCAACGGGGACAGGTACCTTTACTTCGAACGCTGCGCTTTTAACCAAAGGAAGGGATCATCCTAAAAATCGTTTGGGAATGAGGCGTTCAAAGCGAGTTCCGGAAAGGGTGGTACTTTCTTGTCCACTCAAGTCCTGCTAGGTGAGCTGGACTTGGAGGATATGGTGAACTAGCATGGGCAGGGACTGAGAGGGGGTTGGGTTTTTGTTGTGTGATATAGCCTGATCATCTTTTATGGAAAACCATTTGTTCCCCGATGCTTTGCCTTGCGACGACACCTCAACTTTTTGCTGGAGTTGCTAACTGGGGGGCTTACAGTGGGGGGGGCAATGTAGCATTCTCTTTTCCCTTTAGTCGGAAAATGCCTTTTTCCCGGTTTTGTAGTCCTCCACCTTGCAAAGTAATGGGTTTTCTTCTCTGCAATGTATTCAAATTTCGGGGATTTTTCCTCGCTAAAGGGCCTTTCCGCACTTTTTCAGAAATCTTTTTCCTATCAATAGGATTTTGGGCAAAAAATTCAACTGCCCTTCCTACGGGAAAATTTTAGGGGGTTCACCTGTCTAATTTTACCCGGGGCCCAAACTGTCCCGCACTTTTTTGTTTTTAAACGTTTTTGGGCTGTAGGCCTCCCAAAAAACCCACTGGAGTCATGCCTGCCCTCCCCCCCTTTTTAGCTATTGCCAGAGGCACCCCTTTTTCCCCCAATGGATGCAATCCGGGTTTTAAAAACTGGGGCATCCACACCTCTTCTTCAATTTCATCTGCACCTTCCTCTGTTCACCTGTAAGTGGGTTTGTATGCGGGAAGGGGGACCTGATTTTTATCAGGGTAACTCTGGCTCATAAACGCAGGGGAATGCAGTGCCGGGGGGAAAAGTCCCGCAAATCATATACATGGTGGCATTTTGCACTCCCTTCAAAACCTCTTGATGGGGGTTCAGGATTTCACTTGAAACATGCTATGTGAAAAACCCGGGGATAATCTGAGTGGGCCGCCGCACCTTCACTTTTGGGGTGGGGAAAGGACACAAAAAGGGGTTTGTTCCTGCCCAGGGCCTGACTGACACTCATTTTGCTTTTTGAAACTTCAGAAGGGGGGCGAAAACTGGGGCTTTTATGGCAATTAACCAAAACCTGTTCCTGATCTCCAGTTTTAAAAAGGGGTTTAAAACCACTCCCAGAAAAGGGAGCCTTCCGGGCCTTCTGGAGCCAGCATGATGCGGGCTCAACCCCTCGCTGGTGCTATTGGGATTTTGCACTACCCAATGCACCACCACCCAAAAAGCCCCCCCCCCCCAAACGTCCCGCCTCTTCCCCAATTTTTCCTATTTTTGGGGAAAATGTACAAAAAATACCCAAAAATTTATTCTGTATGGGGACATACGCTTTTTGGGTGGGAAAAATTTAATCTCCGTATATATTTCCGGATACACACAACCTCTCCAAATTTTATTGACCGTAATACAAAAGCAAATAAAGTATCAAGGGAAAGTAAGAAAACCCCCAAAGGGATTCCCGGGGTTTTTCCCGCCCTGATAGGGGAACCAGGGGCCCCTGCCCCCCTGTTTAAAGGGGGTGGCAAAAAGAAAGGGAAACGAAATGGGAGACGAAAAGGGGGGTAGGAACTGCGGCCCTTTGTTTTTTTTGGGGGGTTAGTTTGGGTTTGGGGGTTTTTTTTTAAGGGGGTTTTTTTTTTTTTGGGGGGGGGGGGGGGGGGCCCGGGGTGTTTTAAAAAAGGGGGTTTTGGGGGGGTTAAAAAAATTGGGAAAGGGGTTTTTTGGGGGTTTTTGTTTGTGGGTTGGGGGTTTGGAAGGGGGGGGGGGGGGGTTGGGGAAAGGGGGGGTTTTTTTGTTGGTTTGGGGAAAGGGGGTTGAGGAAAACCCCCAAAATAAACCCGGGGGGAACCCCAAAAGGGGAAAAAAAGAAAGAAGGGGGCCAAAAATTTAAAGGGGGAAAAAAAAAATTTTTTAAAAAAAAATCAAACAGACGCTCAAAAAAGGAACCAAAACCACAAAATAAGGATTAAACTAAGTTAAAGAGGGGAAAAAAAAACCCGAATTTTTAAACCAAGGAAAAATTTTTCCGGAATAGCTTCCAGGTTTAAAAGGTCGCCAAAATTGGGGGGGAAAAATAAAAAACCCGAAAAAAATTGCGAAAAAAAAAATTAAAAACAGATTTAATTAAAAAATTAAAATTTTTTTAATAACACTTTACGGGGAAAAGGAAAAACGGGGTTGAGAAATAGAGGTAAAATTGACCGATCCAAATTTTTGGACGGGGGACAACAGATCTATGAAAAACAGTCGTAAACCCAAAAGGGGTAGTGCAAAAATTTGAAAAAAATTATCAAATTATAATTGAACATTTTTGAGGATTTTGCACAAATCCCAAAAAAGTAAATAGGAACACTTATTTGGGGGCAGTGACAGCTTTAAATCTCACAAAACATTAAAAATTTATGGTTAGAAATCTACACTGCGAAAATTTGGGAAAATGGTTTGACTAAATTTCGCGGGGTAAACATATCCCATAGCGCAATAAGTAACTCCAATATTACCTAGCTTGTCAACAATCCCCGTGTACCCCCCCTACGGCGTTTTCGGCAGATTGGCCCTTTTTCAAGGGGGGATGGAAACGGGGGGGTGAAATAAAAAAGGGTGATCCCCCCAATAAAAAGCCCCATTAAAAACCCTGAACCGATGGTAATTGCACACAGCCGAATAATTTGTCCAAAAAGGTCTCATTGCCAAAGTTACGTATGTATCACTTCCATTTGGTCAAAATGACCAAGCTTTCATATCTCAACTGCCATGAGACGCCACGCCCCCGTAGCAACCTGGCGCCACCGCGTCGGCATCATGCTCGCCGTGACCCAAATGTCTAGGTTTTTTGGGAGAATTTGGGTTTAAGATGGAATCATTTTGAAAAGGGGCCAACTTTATCAAGCATTTTTTCATCCTTGAAAAATTGTGCATGAAAATTTTGTAATTTCCCCCAATAACCTAGCATCACTGTAAAACGCCTAGGCCTTAGGGCCCACTTAGTTCCTAGCCTATAATCTGCTCTAATTGGTTTCTTTAACCGGGGCCTTAGGTGGTAGTGCTCCTTGGGGTCGGTGCTCGCCTCCCAAATATGGATCCACAAAAAATCTTTCTGAAACCTTTTTCCCCGGGAAAAGGGGATTTGTATCAGAGTTCATTTCTTGTACCCCCGATATTGTTTATTTTTGCCCTTTTCCCCTGAATCTTAAAATTTTTAAATTTACGACTCGTAATTCAAAGTTCGCATTCGCGAACATGTTTTGGGCATACAGGCGGCGGCTGACCATGATGATCCTACCACACTTAGAACCATACCAAGACACTTTAAACTCCATCATGGGTGTGATAGCTCATTAATCCGATTCAGGGGCATTGATATAATTGAACCGGGCATTCGCGGTGGCAATCTCAGCCAAAAATTAGCACAGCGCGAAACACGCTGGATATGGACCCTTGATACTGTTCACCCGAAAGGACTAAATGAGGCTATTAGTTTTGTCCCGTTTTTATAATATCAAGTGCTGGGTTTTGACCTTATTCCCTATGTTGTGTTGTTTCGTTGATTTTAATTGTTTTTTATTTCACTTTTCTTCTTTTTAGTATTTTTCCACCTTATTATATCCCCATTGTACCACGTCTGATGTTATACAACTATGTATTTGGACCTTCTTTCGACTCCCTACATGGAACAAAGCTGCCATCAAACTTACCAAGTCGAATCCGCTTTCTCATTGTTCCATATATTTATTATTTTGATTATACCAATTGTCTGCTATGTCATGGTTTGTTACAATTATTAGATCGTTTAGTATTGTACATATGGCTGTAACGAATTTCCTTCTGACATTCGGATCTGGTAATTTGTCTCTGTGTCATATGTAAATTTACCTGGCGGTATTCCCCCTTATACTTACCTATCTTTTCTCGTACTTGACGCGCATGCGCTGTGGTGTGCTGTGCGCCTGGCGGCTCTCGGCATCTCTCTGCGTCACTTAGTGGCGTCACCGGCGAGCATGATGCCGACGCCGCCTGGCGTCCAGCGTTGCTACGGTGACGTGCGCGTCTCTATGGACGAGTTGAGAATATGAAAGTCTAGCGTCATTTTGACCTAATAGGAAGTGACTACATCACGTAACTATGGCAATGAGACGCTTCTTTAGGACTAATTATTCGAGCTGTGGGCAATTAATCTATCGGTTCACGTGGTTCTCTATGGGGCTATTTTATTGGTGGATCACCTCTTTTTATACTTCACCTCCCCTGTTTCCCATCACCCCTTGAGAAAGGCAATCTGCCGAAACGCGCGTCGGGGAGGGTACACCAGGCGGTCATTGTGAGTCGCACGTAGCAGGGCTTTGGGGTACTCGGCACCGAGCTCGTTCACTTTACTGGGGGATGTCACGGGTAGCGCAGCTCGGTCCGTTGCCCTGGGCGCTCACTAAAGGGGGATATTTACAGGGGATGATAGAAATGTTCGTGACTAGAGTTGAGCGATACTTTCCGATATCCTAAAGTATCGGAATCGGAATGGTATCGCCGATATCACTAAAATATCGGCGATACCCGATACCGATACCGAAGTCCCATGTAAGTCTATGGGAACAAAATATCGAAATAAAAAAAAACCCATTCTTGCCTTGTTGGTTAATTGTACATGAAGGAAAACAAGAAAGAGTAATGTAGAATGTATTGGGGAAGGTTGAGGAGACATTAAAGGCATAGATGTTTAACCCAATCAAATGGAATAGCATAAATATTTTTTTTTTAAAGATGTTCGGATTGACGAAGAAATTGACAATGTTAACGTTTTTTATATTTTGGCAAATATGTATATTACACAACTTCCATGCTCTTCATCTTCACCTTTTTAACTTTTCACACACTTTCTCCTTCATAATCTTCTGCAGCATCATCTTTTTCATCAAATTATTCTTCATCTTCACCTTCTTTATCTTCTTCTTAAACTTCTTGCTATTCATCTTTGTTAACATTACTCATATTCTTCTTATTAAACTATTATTCTTATTCATATTCTGCTTCATCTTCTTCATCATATTCTTATTTGTGACAGAGAATCCTGTACTTGTAATCTGTCAAAGTATGAATTTTTCATCCTTCCGTTCTTGCTGTCACAAAAGATTTAAATTACAACAGTATTTGTCCGTGTTCAGTTTAGCCTGCAGCAGCAGGCATTTTCCAGGGCACCACGAGGAGGAACGGACTCACCCCCATACACTGCTTAGTCTTCTTCTGCTTAGAATTTAGAGCATATATTTTGCTCTTCATTTTGGTCTTATACTTCATGTTCTTCTGCTTTTAGATCTTCTGCTTATTGTTCTTGTGTCTCTTGTTCCGTATCTTGTATTTGTAGCACAATCTTGTACCAGCTGATGTTACTGGGACACGGTTACTAAGCAGGAGGTACCTGTGCTCCAAAGCACTACCAAGGACCAGCAGACGTTGCTGGAACTCGGATACCGAGATGGAGGCACCTAGGCCAAAGGCACTGCGGAGAACCAGTTGACGGTACTGGAACCCGGAGGGGCAGCAGAAGGAAAAGAGCCAATGGCACAACCGAGGACCAGCTGACGTTACTGGGACACGGTTACTAAGCAGGAGGTACCTGTGCTCCAAAGCACTACCAAGGACCAGCAGACGTTGCTGGAACTCGGATACCGAGATGGAGGCACCTAGGCCAAAGGCACTGCGGAGAACCAGTTGACGGTACTGGAACCCGGACGGGTAGCAGAAGGTACAAGAGCCAATGCAAGTAACGAGGACCAGCTGACTGTGCTGGAACCCGGAGGGGCAGCAGAAGGAAAAGAGCCAATGGCACAACCGAGGACCAGCTGACGTTACTGAACCCCAGTAACACAGGAGCAAGTGTTGACTGTGCTAACAGCACTTCCGAGCAACAACTGGCGGTGTTGGAGCCCAGGGTCAAGGAGGATGTTTAAATACTAGATCAAGTAATTTCCTTGTTACCTGTCAATTTTAAATGTCTATACTTCAAACAAGAGAAAGATAACCTTTACTACCATAAGATGATGATTTCATTTAAACTAATATCTAGATAAATAAAGAATTGACAAACATAAACACATACATTAACATGTTGAACAGCAATGCAAACCACAAAATAAATTAGTTAAGGAATCTGCTATACGGTTGTACATAAAAGCATACAAGTACATATCTGAATCCATTAATGATGGATAAGTAACAGTATGTACACCATTTTTATTGTATAGACAATGAATGTCTGACTTCAAAACATCATCAGCATTACAAGTTATCTGTGACATTACTAAAATGTTACATTTGCTGAATAATGTCACTAAACAGTTTATACAAAATTATACAATTTCCATCATGTAATACTCATAATATGTGGCAATAATCATGTTTATTAACAAACATAACCTTTAAAAAGTGCATAGTGCATAGTGAAAATTGCTATTTATGCCTGACTGTCGACTTGCAAGCATGACAACGGATAGATAAGGTATATATAGATGAGACTGCATAGCCACAGATGGTGAATGGCGATGTAATACTGTACCTCAATAAAGTGTGCGTCACTACTACATAATTTTTTTTATATAGCTTTATAAACAGGGTACGTGGATGTATGCTTGCGCCTTTGTTTTGACGCACAGACTGCCTTCCTGTTGAGACGCATTGGGTAGTGAACAGTTGTGTGCAGTGTTCACTGTAGTCTGAGGTTTTCCTTTTTGGAGTGCAGATCACGCTCCAGTTAGTTCTTCAACCACTGCTGGTTGTAGTCTGCTGAGCGTGTGTCACTGGCACATCCTTGAAATTTTCTCTAATTGTTGCTGCTCCATTCTATTACAAATAAATAAAATCTATTAGTGTGACGCGCTTCCATCCGTATACAATACATTGGTTGCAAACACTATAGAAGTACACAAAGGGGCCTTTCACACCTACTGAACAGTTGTGTGCAGTGTTCACTGCAGTCTCTGCGGAATAACCACACTTAGGCCTTATAACTTTTCAGACTTTCTTTATCAATCTACCAAGATGAAGAAGGCAGGGAGTAAGGCATGTGGTCGTGGAGTTTCTTCAGGGAGAGGACGTGGGGATTCTGTGGCTGCTGCGGCCCCCAGTGACACAGCATCCACCAGTTTTCCCCGGGCCGTGAGCGTTCCTTTATGCGCACTTTTGTAGGAGCTCGGAGTACCCCCCTGCTGCGGGAAGAACAAATTGAAGCCGTTGTTGTTTGGATCTCAGCCAATGCATCGACTTCAATTGCTTCCACCTCCTCTCAGGACCACAGCACTGTTGGGCAACCATCTGTCTCTTCACCGCCTGGCAAATTGCCCAGGCAGTCAGAGAGTTCTGTACAGGAGCCAGCTGAGTGTCTGCTTCTGTTCTCATAATCTATTGGCTTGCAAACAGGGGCCCAGCCAAGCAGCATTCTGTAATGTGAAGAAGAGGAGTATGCAGTGATGCGCAACAGCTGTGTCTCTCTGAATCTGAAGAGGCGGGTGAGACAGTGCCGATGGTCAGCACACCGCAGAACGCATCTGATGATGATGATGAGACCCAGGTGCCAGTTTCTGTTGAGCATGGTGCTGGCCAGACCACCCAACAGCAGGTGTTGGAAGAGGGTAGTGGAGATGATGAGGTCCAATACCCAACATGGCATGAAGAACAGGAAGGTGGTGGGAGCAGCTCAGAGGAATAATAATAATATTTATTTATATAGCGCCATCATATTCCGCAGCGCTTTACAGTTTAGCAGTTTCAGAACACAAGTCATAAGTAACAACGTTAACAATACAATAATTTAAGCTAAATAAGTCGCCCCTGCTCGTGACAGCTTACAATGTACAATGAGATGGGGGAGATACAAAGTATAGGTGTTTATATACAATGGTGCATTTACAATGATGTTCCAGCCATCTTAAGGGACTGAGGGATGGAGATAGTGAATGGGCTAGAGACACACACACACTTACACAGAATACATAGAATGACTTTGATTAGTGAATGTGATAGGCCGCTCTGAACAAATGTGTTTTGAGGGAGCGCCTGAAACCATGCAAATTGTGGATAGTCCTAATTTCTTGGGGTACAGCATTCCAGAGGATTGGCGTAGAGCAGGAGAAGTCTTGGAGTCGGGAGTGGGAGGTACGTATTAGTGCAGAGGTTAGTCGAAAGTCGTTTGCAGAGCGCAGCAGTCGGTTAGGCCGATAGATAGAAATGAGGGAGGAGATGTAGGAGGGGTGCTGCACTGTGGAGAGCTTTGTGGGTGAGAACCAGTACTTTGGTTGAAAGCTGGGAGAGGCCTAGAGAAATGGTTAGTGATAGAAGGAAGATAGAGGAAGACATTGCCCCAACGGTACAAACAGGAGGGAGAGTTAGGCTGCAGACTCGGTTGCCTGTAGCCTCCAGTTTGGCACCTGTTCGGAGCAGTTGTCTTCCAAAAGTCAAAACGTGCGCTCCCAGGACTTGCACTGCGTGGTCCTTTTTTCACACACTTGCACATGATATTTGCTATGTGAAATGCAAGCTGTGTAATCAAAAATTAAAAATAGCTAAAAGTGTCAGTCACCTCAATACCACAAATATGTGGAAACATGTGCGGACAAAGCACGTAGTTGAGTTACAAAGACACACTGGAGATGTAGGCCAACCTACAGCAGCACCTACATCTTCAGGTTGTGTTGAAGCCTCTTCATCGAGCTCACACACAGCTGGTTATGCTTCCTCACAGGATCGCCATGGAAGAACCTCGGCCACTGTTGTCCAGAGACAAACTGTTATTCCACACACAGCAGCAAGTTCCCTGTCATCCTCACACTCCCAGGCCACAAAACAGCCAGCGGTAGCACAGGCATGGGATAAAAGACGGCCATACTCCGCAAACCATGCACGAGCACAGGCTCTGAATGCTGGCATTGCAAAACTCCTGTCCCTTGAAATGCTGTGATTCAGGCTGGTGGAGACAGACAGTTTCCGTAACTGAATATCATTGTCAATCCCACAATACAATGTGCCAAGCCGATTTCATTTCAGCAGGCAAGCCGTCCCTGGTCTGCAAAAGCATGTTGAGGGAAAAATTAAACATGCGCTACTAAAAGCCCTCAGTAGCAAGGTCCACCTGACCACCGATGCGTGGACCAGTACCCATTGTTATGATCTGCTACAACCAGTAAGGAAAGAAGGGAATTCTGTCCCTACAATACAACTAAGCTGAATCCCTACGATGTAACGGGGAACCTGATCCTGCGACCAGACCCGCTAAAGTCCTCATCTAGTGTGAACGAAGACCTATAGTTGCGAGGGAGTAATCCCTACAAGATCTAGGGACTGGGAGAAAAGGTGGACACCTCCTAACATAAATTGTAGCATGGATAATTAAACAGAAAAATAAATACTTTGTGATCCTAACATCAAGCAAAACTCACAGATTAAGGCACCTAAGCACCCGGCTAGCTTAACAGTAGATAATACAATGAAGTCAAGCAAAGCCAGAAGGGCGGAGCCAGACTAAATAGGGAAAAAAGGTCATGTGACCAGCAAACTGAAACAAAACCTAACAAGAGGGTTCTAACACCCATGGCCAGGGACAATACCTTTCCCTCACTGCCCATTGGGTCAATGTTGTGCAGCCGGGTACTGATCTTGCGAGTGGCGCTGTACGTGTTCTGCCAACTCCAAGGATTGCAGGAATCAAGTCTGTACACATTGATTCCTCCTCCTATTCCAGTTCCTCAGAATCATCGCTGCAGGAGCCGTCACGGTCTACCTCCACATGGACCCGTGAACGTTTACCTGTTGCGACCGATATGAGCACAGCCGTGTCCAAATGTCAACAGGCCATCCTGAAATTAATTTCCATGGGGAATCTTAGCCACACAGCGCAGGAGCTCTGTAATGCCATAAAGCAGGAGAGCGACGTGTGGTTTTTGGAAGAGAATCTACAGGCAGGCTTGGTAGTGTGTGACAATGGCCGAAATCTGGTGTCAGCTCTGGGCCTTGGCAACCTCACTCACATACCATGTCTGTCATATGTGCTCAACTTGGTCGTGCAGAGTTTTTTGAGGGACTATCCGGATCTTGATGCACTGCTGCACAAGGTCCGCCTAGAGTGCGCTCACTTGCGACGTTCCAGCATGGCCAGATCGCTGATTGCAGCTCTGCAACGCAGATTTCACCTTCATGAACATCGCATTATATGTGACGTACCCACCAGGTGGAATTCCTCGTTACATATGTTGGAGCGGTTGTGTGAGCAGCAGCCAACAGTAATGGAGTATCAGCTGCATCAGGCGCAGTCAACTCGCAATTTGCGGCGTTCACACTTCACCACTACTGAGTGGGCCTCTATAATAAGAATAATAATATTATTTATTTATATAGCGCCATAATATTCCGCAGTGCTTTACAGTTTAACAGTTTCAAAACACGAGTCATAAGTAACAACGTTAACAATACAATAATTAAAGCAAAATCAGCCGCCCCTGCTGGTGAAAGCTTACAATCTACAATGAGGTGTGGGAGATACAAAGTACAGGTGTTTATATACAATGGTGTTTTTACAATGATGGTCCAGCCATTTTAAGGAAGTGAGGGATGCATGGAGATAGTGAATGGGCTACACACACAGAATTACACATAGAATGACTTTGATTAGTGAATGTGATAGGCCACTGTGAACAAATGTGTTTTGAGGGAGCGCCTGAAACCATCCAAATTGCGGATAGTCCTAATTTCTTGGGTAGAGCATTCCAGAGGATTGGCGCAGCGCGGGTGAAGTCTTGGAGTTGGGAGTGGGAGGTACGGATTAGTGCAGAGGTTAGTCGAAGGTCGTTTGCAGAGTGCAGCAGTCGGTTAGGCCGATAAATATAAATAAGGGAGGAGATGTAGGGGGTGCTGCGCTGTGGAGAGCTATGTTGGTGAGAACCAGTAATTAGAATTGGATCCTATAATGAATGGGCAGCCACTGCCAGTGTAATGAGTGGCGAATAACTCTATGAAGGATATCTGCCACGTTTTGCGTGCGTTTGATGAGTCAACGCGGATGGCGAGTGCAGATGATGCACTAGTCAGCCTGACTGTCCCCCTTATCTGCCTGCTTCAAAAAACACTGCAAGCACTAAGGCATGAGGTTTTGGAAGAGGTGGAGGATGAGGAGTCACAAATTCCATCACCTTCTGGACAGTCAGCGCAACGTGGTTCCTCACAAAGGGCTGGAGGACTTTCAAAGTACCATGCTGTATCAACAATTGAACCTCCAGAGTCGCTGTCTATATTTTCATAACCATTACAAACTTTTAATGTATTTACAAAGCACATAATGTACATTTTTTGTCTATCCTTTTGTAATGCTATTGTGTTTCCATAAACTGATGTTACAGAATTATGATACAAAGTTTTTAAATTTTGAGTTTTAAATTTTGTAAATTTATATGTATTTGAAGGACTTTGTGAGGAGGATGAGGAGGAGTCAATGGAGGAGGAAGACATCGCTCCAGAGGGAGGTAGACAATGCTCTAGTCAGTATGTAGACCAAGGGTGGGGTGATGCACAGCAGGCGGAGATGACGCCTCTTGCAGGGGACAACGTTTCTTGGCCAGTTGGGAGTCTGCAGCACATGGTTGATTTCATGCTGCAGTGGCTGAGAAACGACCGCCGCATCGAACACATTCACACCACGTCTGATTATTGGGTGTACACCCTCCTAGACCCTCGCTACCGGGACAACTTACAAAGCCTCATCACACCGTTGAACCGGGAGCGTAAAATGCGGAAGTACCAAGACACACTGGTGCAATCCATAATGTTCTCCATTCCAGCCGAGAGCACTGCTGCTGCTACTGATTTACAAAGCAGCTCTGTGCGTCGAGGCAGTGGAGACAGCTCTGCAACAAGAGGGAGCACAAGCAGCGCCTCTGCACAGGGCAAGAACAGTATGTTCCAAATGTGTCGAAGTTTTGTGGCAGCGCCACCAATGTCTACACCATCCGAGACGGCTCCAGTCAGCAGGAGGCAACATTTCCGTAAGATGGTGACAGACTACATGTCTTGCCCTCTCAGTGTACTCCCAGATGGCTCTTCCCCATTCAAGTTTTGTGTCTCTAAGCTGGATACATGGCCAGAGCTTAGCCAGTATGCATTGGAGGTGCTGGCTTGATCTGCTGGCAGTGTATTATCGGAGCGCGTCTTTACTGCTGCAGGTGGTGTACTAACAGACCGTTGCATGCGACTATCCTACGATAATGTAGAACGGCTTACTTTTCTGAAAATGAACTAGGCATGGATCTCGCCTGAATTTGCCTGTCCGGTTTCAGATTAACTAACTGGTTGACAACGTTTTCCATGTCTCCTGTTATGTTCATCTTTCTACCACCTGAGCTATACTCCCTGGGCTACAACACTGCCAGTTGCTGCTCAGAAGTGTCGTGTCCACAGACCAATACACAAGCTATAGTGATAGTGGGGTTCAGTAACGCCTGCTGTTCCCCTGCTGTGTGTCCGGCAAAAATTACTGCTACCTAGCTACACATGTTTAAAAAAACATGACATGTTAAAGTGGCTAGTGCTACACATAGATATCAGGCTACACCCTTATTTCTAAGCTGTAAACAAGTGAAACGTCAAATTTAAAACCATTCAATGATTAGTGTTGGTAACAAATCTGTAACTAAATAATTGTGACATATTATGGCAGATATCCACATGTCTAACACAAATGCTAACACAAAAGCATACTTATGCTATAGGGTACTGATGGTGAACCTTCTCACTCCATAACTTTGACCAATCCAACTCACATCATGCCTCAAATGCTGCAATGTTGGAAGTGCATAATGTGGGTTGAACTTTGACAACAGCTGCAGTGCGAAGGTTATCCTTCTGTGTTCTTGGCTTTTAAATAAAAGCATACAAGTAAATATAATAATACATTGTTGATTAAGGGACATGATGTACACCTGTAATATTGTGCAAACAATGGATGTAGGACTATTCCTCTTCAACATTACTTATATTTGTGTCATTTGAAAAAATACATATTTTAGTTAAAAATTAAAAACCCATGTTCAGTAGCTGTGAAAGGCCCGTTTGTGTACTTCTATATTGTTTGCAACCAATGTATTGTATACGGATGGAAGCGCGTCACACTAATAGATTAGATTTATTTTAAATGGAATGTAGCAGAACCAATTGGAGATAAATGAAAAGGATGAGCCACTGAGACACGCTCAGCAGAGTACAAGCAGCAGTGCTTGAACATGTAACTGGAGCGTGATCTGCACTAAAAAAAGTAAAAAACACAGACTGAAGTGAACACTGAAACACAACTGTCCACAATCTGTGAAAAGCTCCTTTCTGTACTTCTATAGTGTTTGCAACCAATGTATTGTATACGGATGGAAGCGCGTCACACTAATAGATTAGATTTATTTTAAATGGAATGTAGCAGAACCAATTGGAGATAAATGAAAAGGATGAGCCACTGAGACACGCTCAGCAGAGTACAAGCAGCAGTGCTTGAACATGTAACTGGAGCGTGATCTGCACTAAAAAAAGTAAAAAACACAGACTGAAGTGAACACTGAAACACAACTGTCCACAATCTGTGAAAAGCTCCTTTCTGTACTTCTATAGTGTTTGCAACCAATGTATTGTATACGGATGGAAGCGCGTCACACTAATAGATTAGATTTATTTTAAATGGAATGTAGCAGAACCAATTGGAGATAAATGAAAAGGATGAGCCACTGAGACACGCTCAGCAGAGTACAAGCAGCAGTGCTTGAACATGTAACTGGAGCGTGATCTGCACTAAAAAAAGTAAAAAACACAGACTGAAGTGAACACTGAAACACAACTGTCCACAATCTGTGAAAAGCTCCTTTCTGTACTTCTATAGTGTTTGCAACCAATGTATTGTATACGGATGGAAGCGCGTCACACTAATAGATTAGATTTATTTTAAATGGAATGTAGCAGAACCAATTGGAGATAAATGAAAAGGATGAGCCACTGAGACACGCTCAGCAGAGTACAAGCAGCAGTGCTTGAACATGTAACTGGAGCGTGATCTGCACTCAAAAAAGTAAAAAACACAGACTGAAGTGAACACTGAAACACAACTGTCCACAATCTGTGAAAAGCTCCTTTCTGTACTTCTATAGTGTTTGCAACCAATGTATTGTATACGGATGGAAGCACGTCACACTAATAGATTTGATTTTTTTCTAATATAATGGAGCTGCACCAATTCCACTAAATAAAATAAAAAAAAAAAAAAAAAAGTGACACGTGCAGATGCCTACAAACAGCGGTGGATGCAGAGCAAACTGCAGCGTCACCTGCACTGTCACACACACACCTTGCACAGAGCTGTTAAAACAACACTGGCAAAATGAAGCTTTACACAGCGGTTGGTAAACTAGCCTGCCTCAAGCACAGTAGTACACAAAATCGCAATATCTAACTGTCCCTCAGAGTCAGCACAGCAGCGTTCTGTCCCTAACTGAGTTCACAGCACAGTGACGCTAAAATGGCTGCGGCGCCTTTTATAGTGCATTCTGACATCATTTCAGCAGCCAATCACAGCCATGCCATTAGTTAAGATGACCGCATCATTACAGGATGTGCCCACACTTCGTAGGATTCCTCATTGGCTGACTAAAATCACATTGCCTCTCAAAGAATTATGGGAACTTCCGATTCCGGTATACGATATGGAAAAAGTATCGGAATTAAGTATCGGAATTCCGATAACGCGAATATCGGCCGATACCCGATACTTGCGGTATCGGAATGCTCAACACTATTCGTGACGCCACCTGTGGTTTCTGATCAGGGTGACCAGCGCTGCAGGGTGAATCCTCTGAGGGTTGTTACTGAGCAGCAAGGTGTTAAGTCTTCCACAGGTAAGACTGATCCCTAGAGGTATATGGCGGTGTAGGGGTGAAGGAGCAATAATGCAGACACACACATGACAGTCTCTTTCTGTACCTTTACTGGTGATGAAGTTGCAGGCATGTCCCGGGAGGCCGTCAGGGTGGAGGATGCACGTCCAGCAATCCACTGAGTAGGTGTAAGGCCTCCTTACGTCCTTATGTGTGTGAGTTTCTAACTTGCATAAAACAGAGTTTAACTCCTTCTCTTTGCTACGCCTGCTGATCTTGTGATAAGGTCTTTTTGTGGACAGAACAGTGTCTCTATGGCGATACCTGCCAGACCCCCATCTTCCTAACCTCAGTTACGTATCAGCACTGCTGGGCCCCTGCGAGTTGAAGTCCAGGGTGTCCGGTTTTTCCCACTAGCTGTGAAGATACTAACAAGCTCGGACCCGGTGTCCGGTGGTGCAGAGTGGAGGTAAGCTATCAATGCTGGTTGACCTCTGTCACTCTCTCTTTTCCCTTTTCCACTTGCCTGTCGTCCTACTCGCACATTTAACATAAGCACAGGCAGCAGTAGATGTCAGCTTCCTGCTCAAACTTCCTCAGCCCTCAGGCTAATCTGACAGGAGTCTCTCTCCGGTGTTCTGAGGAGATCTTATCTCTCCCTCTCAGCTCGTCTGAGGTAACTGCCGTTCTGAGATGTTCTGCTGTTCTGAGGTAACACCAACGACTAGCTAACTCGCAGCTAGACTGCCTTCATCTCACTGCTGTCTCAAGGGCTCCCTCTGGTGGAACCAGGAAAAATGTGAAGTGTTGTGTGCTTATCAGGTGATTGTGAATTACCTTTCATGCATCCTCCTGGGTACATGTGGCACCAAGCGCAGCTGGGCTACACATCCCCCCCTAGTTAATATTAGCACTCCCGGGCTGAAAAAGAAAACAATTTTTATAACATCAACAAAACATAACTCATCCCTTGCGGGAGGTAAGGACACTTTAACGTTTCAATGTATACAAATTAGCAATAGAAAATATCAAATACTTTCACGGTGCAAATAAATACAGGATACTTGTGGAGGACCCGCACCAAACCTCCCACGGTGGTCCTGGGTGGGCTGCAGGACTTCTTTCTGCAAACCTCACTCAAGGCTACACCATACGGGTTTTTCTTCTGAGGTAGAATGGCTTACGTAAAACCAAGATGGGGCACTGAGTGCCAACTATTTACAACACAGTTTTTGGGCTGGCAAAGTCCTCAGCCACGCAGTCCTTTAAAAGAAACACATTTCACATATCACATTACCCAACTGGGGTATACTACTTCAGCATGTAAACATTATCATCATATAACATTCTCAATAAAGTGCAATTCTCTTCATAACTTTGTACAGTTCAGTAAACCCTGTCTGGGTCCTACTGGATTAATTTGCTAGGACTACTCTTGGTACCTAACAGGTAACCTTCCTTGCGTTGTGCGTACTGACCTACGTGGTGTGGTGTCAGGTATAGTAGCATCTGGCCTATCTGTCCTGCGTGCTGGCAAACTGTAATACTGCTTTAACCTCTCTAGGGATCTGGCAAGCATACTTGTGGCTGGGCGATGCGGTTCTGTTTCGCCAGGGGATTCTTCTGGTAGTTCCACGTCTTGAGGTTCCATTTCTTGAGACTCTACTTCTGGAGGTGCTACAGGAGCAGGTTCCTCTTGAACTATTTCTTCTGCTGCGGCAACTGGTTCAACTGGACGTTGAAGCGCTTCTTGTGGTTGGTAAAATTGAAGTACTGGAATAATCACAGCATCCCCGATACAAGGCCAATCTGCAGGAAAATCTCCTAAGTCCGTGGGTATGACTTCACCTGGTTTCTCTTTTTCCATAACAAGTTCTTCCTCGGGAAGTTTTAACATGTCTGGACACAGTTTTAGGTGGTCTCTTGATACAGTGGTGGTCGTCTTTCCTCCATCTTTGCTAATGGTACAGGTTTTCCTGTTGTCAAACTTGGAATTTTGCACGACATATGGCTCTTCTTCCCACTGATCATCCAATTTGTGCATTCTTCTTTTTCTTTTTAGTACAATTTCTCCAGGCATAAAAGGTTTAGCTGGCGCACTTTTGTTGTAGTTCTCCTCTTGCTTGTCCCTTACTTTATTGAGACTATCTTCCACGCAGGCTTGTACTCTCCTGTACTGTTCCTGTCGGTTCGTGTCCCAATCTTCAGTGGTAACATCAGCTTCTGGTTCTACAACACCAAGTTCCAAATCCATGGGCAGCTTTCCTGGTCTTGCTCGCATAAGGTAGGCTGGGGTGCAATTGGTGGAACTCACCGGTATGTGATTGTACAGATCTACCAGGTCAGGTAGTAGGTCTGGCCACCGATTCCTCTCCTCAAGTGGTACCGTCTTCAGCAGATCGATGACTATGTGATTCATCTTTTCACAGAGACCATTTGTTTGGGTGTGGTACGGTGTGGTTCTTATCTTCTTACACCCGTACAAGTGACAGAACTCTTTAAACAATTTGGCTTCAAAGGCAGGACCCTGATCAGTTAACACTTGCTCTGGATATCCATGGGGTCTGCAGAAATACGCCTGAAACGTCTTTGCTGCTGTTTCAGCTGTCAGATCTTTGACAGGGGCGACCACCAGGAACCTGGAGTAGTGATCCACCATTGTCAGGGCATATGAGTATCCTGACCTGCTGGGTGACAACTTTACATGGTCCAAGGCCACGATCTCCAAGGGATGAGTCGTCTTGATGGGCTGCAGGGGTGCTTTCTGGCTACTGTAGTCTTTTCTTCGGAGGCTACAGGACGCACAGTTTTTACACCATTTCTCGATGGAACTTCGCATTCCCACCCAGTAGAAACGACACTTCAATAGGGTTTCCAGCTTCTTCCAGCCAAAGTGCCCCGCTCGATCGTGGTAAGCTTCCAACACCATCTGGATGTCTGTTCTTGGGACTACTATCTGCCATACCATCTCATGGGTTCTGGGGTTGACGTACCTTCGGCACAGCTTCTCTCGGTAGATGAACAGCCGGCTTCTCTCGTTCCACAGCTGCTTTGCTTGTTGAGACGCATCCTTCTCCAAGGAGTAACCTTCCTGAGTTATCAGCTCCTTGATGCGGCTGACAACCGGGTCACTGTTCTGAGTCTCCTTCCAGCTGTGGTGAGGTAAAGGGTTTAACGTCTTACCACGCTGCCTCCTGTAGGCTCGTTGCTCGTGGATCATCCCATTTCTGTGGAATGCAGGTAGCTCAATCTCTTCTAGATCATCCGATTCCTCTTCCGTGTCGGACTCATGCGGCATTCTGGACAAGGCGTCAGCATTGGCGTTCTTACGGCCCGCCCTGTACTTGATGGTAAATTGATAGTTCGACAGCCGAGCCATCCAACGTTGCTCCATGGCTCCCAGCTTGGCTGTTTCAAGATGTGTCAAGGGGTTATTATCAGTGTAAGCAGTGAACTTGCTGGAGGCTAGGTAATGCTTGAATCTTTCTGTAATGGCCCAGACCAGCGCCAGGAACTCCAACTTGAAGCTGCTATAGTTCTCTGGGTTTCTCTCGGTCGGCCGGAGCTTCCTGCTTGCATATGCGATGACTTTCTCCAGGCCATTTTGCTTCTGACTGAGAACAGCTCCCAATCCTTCATTGCTGGCATCAGTGTACAGCAGGAACGGCTGGCTGTAGTCAGGGTAGGCTAAGATCTCATCGCCTGTCAGGATCTCCTTCATCTCCTTAAATGCCTCAGCTTGTTCTTTACCCCAGTGGAATGGAGGATTTCTGCTCTTGAGGGGTTGTCCTACCAGAGGGTCCTGCAGAGGCGCTGCTTTTATGGTGTAGTCCTTTACAAACCTCCGGTAGTAACCTGTCAGTCCCAGGAACTGGCGCACCTCCTTGAGATTCTTCGGCTCCGGCCATTTCTGGATGGCAGTGACCTTCTCGGGGTCTGGCGCTACTCCTTCTGAGCTGACAATATGTCCCAAGTACTGTACCTTTTGTTTGAGCAGATGGCACTTTGAAGGCTTCAGTTTCATCCCGTATTTGGACAGTGACTCGAATACCTCTGCCAGGTGCTTCAGATGATCCTCATACGTCTTGGAGTACACAATTACGTCGTCCAGGTACAGCAACATGGTTTCAAAGTTGAGATGTCCCAGGCAACTCTCCATCACTCTCTGGAACGTTCCCGGGGCACTGCTGAGTCCAAACGGCATCCTGTCGAACTCACAGAGTCCCATCGGGGTGGTGAAAGCCGTCTTCTCCCGATCCTCCTCAGCCACAGCTACTTGCCAGTACCCAGTAGTGAGGTCGAGGGTGGAAAAGTAGTTAGCAGTTTTTAAGGCAGCTAAGGATTCCTCAATGCGTGGTAAAGGGTATGCATCTTTATGTGTAATGCGATTTACTTGTCTGTAATCTACACACATTCTCATGCTTCCATCCTTTTTCCTAACTAGGACTAGAGGTGCTGCCCAGGGACTACAACTATCCCTTATCACCCCTGCTTCCTTCATGTCACGCAACATTTCCTTAGCTTTCTGGTAGTGTGCTGGAGGTATAGGCCTGTACCGCTCTTTGATAGGAGGATGGCTGCCTGTAGGGATATGATGTTGTACTCCCTTAATGGTCCCAAAGTCAAGTGGGTGTTTGCTAAATACCTGTGTGTACTCCTGTACCACCCGTAGTACTCCCTGTTTCTGGTGGGCGGGAGTGGTGTCTGTCCCGACGTGGAGCTGCTGACACCAATCCTCCACCTGGGTTGCTGGGTCATTATCCTCCGCTGGTTGGCGGGAGGCTAAGGACTCTGTCGTGAGAATAGAGTTGTTATCTACGGTATGTAATTTAGCAACAGTGGCATAACGTGGTAAATTTACTTAATCTTCTCCCCAGTTGAGAAGACGTACTGGTACCCTCCCATTTCGTACTTCTACTACCCCTCTAGCAGTCAAGAGTGTAGGTCTGTGCTCTGAACAATGGGGCTCTACTACTGCTTGGTAGTTCTGTCTTCTCAGACCTATTGCTGCTCTACACCATATAAGCATTTCACTCATTGGGGGTATCACAATGGGGTTCAGGTCTGTCACATTACCAATTTCACCATCTGTCAGCTTCGCTTGCTGCTGGCACATCAGGGCCCGGATCTCCCTCTGGATCATTCCCTTTTGCTTTGGCCTGGCAACTTCGGCGAGCTGTTGGAGCAAAAACACAACTTCTCCCAGACAGTTACTAATAATGTTTGTACCTAAAACCACATTTAAGCCATTTTCCTCATTTACAGTCTTTACTACTAAAAGTCCCTGGTCCTTCAGCTCCACTCTGCCCACCTTTACGTCCACGTTTTTGGCTCCGAGTATATCAACAGGGAGACCATTAGAGGCATACACAGCAAAGTCAGGGCTCGGGGGCTGGAGACTGTCCATGGACCAAAACTTATTATACAGGACATCAGGTATGATGGTCACCTGAGATCCAGTGTCCAGCAGGGCAGGGATTGCGATCCCATCCAGGATGATGGACAGGTAGGGTCTTCCTCCCACAAACCTGCGGTTCCAATCTGAGGGGCCTGATGAGTCTATTCCTGGGTGTTGGCCCTCGGACCCAGGATCTGCTCGTTTAAAGGACACTGTCGGGCTAGATGACCTTCTCTGTTGCAACGGTAGCAGATGATCTCTCGGCGAGGATGGTGCTGATCAGGGGTCGCTCCTGGGGGTGGCGTTGTCCTCCTCCGGTGGGGCGACGTCCTCCTTTTCCTCCGGTTCATCCAAGGGACATCCTCTGGGCAGTCAGCTAGCAGGATCTTTCCTCCTTCTTCCTTCCGCAGTTGCAGGGCACTCATCACAGCGGCCAGGTTTTTAGTCAGCTGGCGCACTTCTGAGTGCAGACAGTCCAACTCAGTAGGGGGCGCCACCTGCGTTTTGGCTTCCGCCACCAGCGGGGAAAAGGTGGATGCTGCCGGCTTTAGAGTGGCTTCACCCGGGTGACACTGGGTCGACACCTCGGGCTTCTCCAGGGGTCGCAGTCCTTTTATAGCCATATCTTTTAGGGCATCAAAGGTAGTGTCAGGATGATCCAAGGACCACCAGTGCACAGTCCTGCTTTCAGCTCGGGACCTCAGTCCCCGTACAAACTGTTCCTTCAACATTTTGCTTTCATTAATGGCACTTATAGGGTTGACCTGTTTGAGAGCTCGCAGGGCCCCCTGTAGTCGGCAGGCGTAGTCCCTAATACTGTCATCTGGTCTCTGGGAGCATTGGTAAAACCTCATCCGGAGATCTGTTTCAGTGTGGTCCTCAAAAATAGTCTGTAGCTTTAAGAAAATTGAAAGCACTGATTCCTGGTCTGCAGCTGTCCAAGTCTCTACTTCCCTCTCTGCAGCACCAGTCAATTGTCCTACTACCACTGCAGCTCTTTGTTTCTCTGTCATAGGGTACATGTCCATTATGCTGCATATTTTGCGTTTAAACCCTGACAGGGTATCTGGCTTACCGCTGTACTGAGGAAGCCACTTCGCTCCAGGCAGGTATGGGAGCGTCAGCGGTACTATCGGGGCCACAGGACCGGATGAGGGGCCAGCGTTTCCATCCTGCGCGGCAGCGCCGGCGGGTAAGTCATTGGAGCGGTTGCCCTCGGCCGCGCTGTCAGCTTGCGGCTGCGACATGTCTGCGCCCCCCTAGTTAAGCGTGGCCTACCTTCTCCTGAAGGCTGCAACTCTGCCAGGCACAGCGATGTGGAAGGACCTGCCGCCGCGTCAGCGTTGGGGGCGTGTCCGGGACTCCGTGCGCTTTCTGCAGGTACGCCCCTTCTCCTCGTGCTGTAGCGCTGTACTTTGGCGGGCAATGGCGGACAATTGGCGCCAAAAATCTCAAAAACGGCAACACGGTCTATAGCACAAAAACAGTCCAATTCAGGCACACAGGACTCACATATAGCGAGCTTCTTATCCTGTTCGTGACGCCAAAATTAGATGAGTCGCACGTAGCAGGGCTTTGGGGTACTCGGCACCGAGCCCGTTCACTTTACTGGGGGATGTCACGGGTAGCGCAGCTCGGACCGTTGCCCTGGGCGCTCACTAAAAGGGGATATTTACAGGGGATGATAGAAATGTTCGTGACGCCACCTGTGGTTTCTGATCAGGGTGACCAGCGCTGCAGGGTGAATCCTCTGAGGGGTTATTACTGGGCAGCAAGGTGTTAAGTCTTCCACAGGTAAGACTGATCCCTAGAGGTATATGGCGGTGTAGGGGTGAAGGAGCAATAATGCAGACACACACATGACAGTCTCTTTCTGTACCTTTACTGGTGATGAAGTTGCAGGCACGTCCCGGGAGGCCGTCAGGGTGGAGGATGCACGTCCAGCAATCCACTGAGTAGGTGTAAGGCCTCCTTACGTCCTTATGTGTGTGAGTTTCTAACTTGCATAAAACAGAGTTTAACTCCTTCTCTTTGCTACGCCCGGCTGATCTTGTGATGAGGTCTTTTTGTGGACAGAACAGTGTCTCTATGGCGGTACCTGCCAGACCCCCGTCTTCCTAACCTCAGTTACGTATCAGCACTGCTGGGCCCCTGCGACTTGAAGTCCAGGGTCTCCGGTTTTTCCCACTAGCTGTGAAGATACTAGCAAGCTCGGACCCGGTGTCCGGTGGTGCAGAGTGGAGGTAAGCTATCAATGCTGGTTGACCTCTGTCACTCTCTCTTTTCCCTTTTCCACTTGCCTGTCGTCCTACTCGCACATTTAAAATAAGCACAGGCAGCAGTAGATGTCAGCTTCCTGCTCAAACTTCCTCAGCCCTCAGGCTAATCTGACAGGAGTCTCTCTCCGGTGTTCTGAGGAGATCTTATCTCTTCCTCTCAGCTCGTCTGAGGTAACTGCCGTTCTGAGATGTTCTGCTGTTCTGAGGTAACACCAACGACTAGCTAACTCGCAGCTAGACTGCCTTCATCTCACTGCTGTCTCAAGGGCTCCCTCTGGTGGAACCAGGAAAAATGTGAAGTGTTGTGTGCTTATCAGGTGATTGTGAATTACCTTTCATGCATCCTCCTGGGTACATGTGGCACCAAGCACAGCTGGGCTGCACAATTGTTGTACACGAGCTCAGGTAATATGTGGGAGTTACTCTATTGCGCTATATATCAAAAAACTGACCGGCACATCCAAACATAGATTCAGTGTGAACAGGTGCTAATCCTAGAGTCACCAACTCATATACATACAAGAGAAAAAGGTAGCACACTGTAGCGCTATAGCTTGCAAACACGAAATATGAAAAATATGAAAAATGAATTGCATCATTACCTTAGAAATATGAAAAATTGAGAAGTCTTAGCGCATAAGATGGCCAAATTATGTGAGCCTGATAGCCACGTCAAGGCTCTTCTCGTATATCAGGTCCTAACTAATGCCTATCCTCGCTTAGAAAAGTCTGTCTGCATGGGAACGTATGAATCCTCTCTTCAGACTAAAATCTACATCTCTGTGGAGGGGTGATGAACCTGTTGTAATTAAAAAGCCTGTGACCACCAGGTGGAGTGCTCAGGTAGAAGGTAAATGAATACATATCAAAAAACTGACCGGCACATCCAAACATAGATTCAGTGTGAACAGGTGCTAAACCTAGAGTCACCAACTCATATACATACAAGAGAAAAAGGTAGCACACTGTAGCGCTATAGCTTGCAAACACAAAATATGAAAAATATGAAAAATGAATTGCATCATTACCTTAGAAATATGAAAAATTGAGAAGTCTTAGCGCATAAGATGGCCAAATTATGTGAGCCTGATAGCCACGTCAAGGCTCTTCTCGTATATCAGGTCCTAACTAATGCCTATCCTCGCTTAGAAAAGTCTGTCTGCATGGGAACATATGAATCCTCTCTTCAGACTAAAATCTACATCTCTGTGGAGGGGTGATGAACCTGTTGTAATTAAAAAGCCTGTGACCACCAGGTGGAGTGCTCAGGTAGAAGGTAAATGAATACATATCAAAAAACTGACCGGCACATCCAAACATAGATTCAGTGTGAACAGGTGCTAATCCTAGAGTCACCAACTCATATACATACAAGAGAAAAAGGTAGCACACTGTAGCGCTATAGCTTGCAAACACGAAATATGAAAAATATGAAAAATGAATTGCATCATTACCTTAGAAATATGAAAAATTGAGAAGTCTTAGCGCATAAGATGGCCAAATTATGTGAGCCTGATAGCCACGTCAAGGCTCTTCTCGTATATCAGGTCCTAACTAATGCCTATCCTCGCTTAGAAAAGTCTGTCTGCATGGGAACGTATGAATCCTCTCTTCAGACTAAAATCTACATGTCTGTGGAGGGGTGATGAACCTGTTGTAATTAAAAAGCCTGTGACCACCAGGTGGAGTGCTCAGGTAGAAGGTAAATGAATACATATCAAAAAACTGACCGGCACATCCAAACATAGATTCAGTGTGAACAGGTGCTAAACCTAGAGTCACCAACTCATATACATACAAGAGAAAAAGGTAGCACACTGTAGCGCTATAGCTTGCAAACACGAAATATGAAAAATATGAAAAATGAATTGCATCATTACCTTAGAAATATGAAAAATTGAGAAGTCTTAGCGCATAAGATGGCCAAATTATGTGAGCCTGATAGCCACGTCAAGGCTCTTCTCGTATATCAGGTCCTAACTAATGCCTATCCTCGCTTAGAAAAGTCTGTCTGCATGGGAACAAATGAATCCTCTCTTCAGACTAAAATCTACATCTCTGTGGAGGGGTGATGAACCTGTTGTAATTAAAAAGCCTGTGACCACCAGGTGGAGTGCTCAGGTAGAAGGTAAATGAATACATATCAAAAAACTGACCGGCACATCCAAACATAGATTCAGTGTGAACAGGTGCTAAACCTAGAGTCACCAACTCATATACATACAAGAGAAAAAGGTAGCACACTGTAGCGCTATAGCTTGCAAACACAAAATATGAAAAATATGAAAAATGAATTGCATCATTACCTTAGAAATATGAAAAATTGAGAAGTCTTAGCGCATAAGATGGCCAAATTATGTGAGCCTGATAGCCACGTCAAGGCTCTTCTCGTATATCAGGTCCTAACTAATGCCTATCCTCGCTTAGAAAAGTCTGTCTGCATGGGAACAAATGAATCCTCTCTTCAGACTAAAATCTACATCTCTGTGGAGGGGTGATGAACCTGTTGTAATTAAAAAGCCTGTGACCACCAGGTGGAGTGCTCAGGTAGAAGGTAAATGAATACATATCAAAAAACTGACCGGCACATCCAAACATAGATTCAGTGTGAACAGGTGCTAAACCTAGAGTCACCAACTCATATACATACAAGAGAAAAAGGTAGCACACTGTAGCGCTATAGCTTGCAAACACAAAATATGAAAAATATGAAAAATGAATTGCATCATTACCTTAGAAATATGAAAAATTGAGAAGTCTTAGCGCATAAGATGGCCAAATTATGTGAGCCTGATAGCCACGTCAAGGCTCTTCTCGTATATCAGGTCCTAACTAATGCCTATCCTCGCTTAGAAAAGTCTGTCTGCATGGGAACATATGAATCCTCTCTTCAGACTAAAATCTACATCTCTGTGGAGGGGTGATGAACCTGTTGTAATTAAAAAGCCTGTGACCACCAGGTGGAGTGCTCAGGTAGAAGGTAAATGAATACATATCAAAAAACTGACCGGCACATCCAAACATAGATTCAGTGTGAACAGGTGCTAAACCTAGAGTCACCAACTCATATACATACAAGAGAAAAAGGTAGCACACTGTAGCGCTATAGCTTGCAAACACGAAATATGAAAAATATGAAAAATGAATTGCATCATTACCTTAGAAATATGAAAAATTGAGAAGTCTTAGCGCATAAGATGGCCAAATTATGTGACCCTGATAGCCACGTCAAGGCTCTTCTCGTATATCAGGTCCTAACTAATGCCTATCCTCGCTTAGAAAAGTCTGTCTGCATGGGAACGTATGAATCCTCTCTTCAGACTAAAATCTACATGTCTGTGGAGGGATGATGAACCTGTTGTAATTAAAAAGCCTGTGACCACCAGGTGGAGTGCTCAGGTAGAAGGTAAATGAATACATATCAAAAAACTGACCGGCACATCCAAACATAGATTCAGTGTGAACAGGTGCTAAACCTAGAGTCACCAACTCATATACATACAAGAGAAAAAGGTAGCACACTGTAGCGCTATAGCTTGCAAACACGAAATATGAAAAATATGAAAAATGAATTGCATCATTACCTTAGAAATATGAAAAATTGAGAAGTCTTAGCGCATAAGATGGCCAAATTATGTGAGCCTGATAGCCACGTCAAGGCTCTTCTCGTATATCAGGTCCTAACTAATGCCCATCCAGACAGACTTTTCTAAGCGAGGATAGGCATTAGTTAGGACCTGATACACGAGAAGAGCCTTGACGTGGCTATCAGTCTCACATAATTTGGCCATCTTATGCGCTAAGACTTCTAAATTTTTCATATTTCTAAGGTAATGATGCAATTCATTTTTCATATTTTTCATATTTCGTGTTTGCAAGCTATAGCGCTACAGTGTGCTACCTTTTTCTCTTGTATGTATATGAGTTGGTGACTCCAGGTTTAGCACCTGTTCACACTGAATCTATGTTTGGATGTGCCGGTCAGTTTTTTGATATGTATTCATTTACCTTCTACCTGAGCACTCCACCTGGTGGTCACAGGCTTTTTAATTACAACAGGTTCATCACCCCTCCACAGAGATGTAGATTTTAGTCTGAAGAGAGGATTCATACGTTCCCATGCAGACAGACTTTTCTAAGCGAGGATAGGCATTAGTTAGGACCTGATATACGAGAAGAGCCTTGACGTGGCTATCAGGCTCACATAATTTGGCCATCTTATGCGCTAAGACTTCTCAATTTTTCATATTTCTAAGGTAATGATGCAATTCATTTTTCATATTTTTCATATTTCGTGTTTGCAAGCTATAGCGCTACAGTGTGCTACCTTTTTCTCTTGTATGTATATGAGTTGGTGACTCTAGGTTTAGCACCTGTTCACACTGAATCTATGTTTGGATGTGCCGGTCAGTTTTTTGATATGTATTCATTTACCTTCTACCTGAGCACTCCACCTGGTGGTCACAGGCTTTTTAATTACAACAGGTTCATCACCCCTCCACAGAGATGTAGATTTTAGTCTGAAGAGAGGATTCATACGTTCCCATGCAGACAGACTTTTCTAAGCGAGGATAGGCATTAGTTAGGACCTGATATACGAGAAGAGCCTTGACGTGGCTATCAGGCTCACATAATTTGGCCATCTTATGCGTTAAGACTTCTCAATTTTTCATATTTCTAAGGTAATGATGCAATTCATTTTTCATATTTTTCATATTTTGTGTTTGCAAGCTATAGCGCTACAGTGTGCTACCTTTTCTCTTGTACTCTATTGCGCTATGGGATATGTTTACCCTGCTGACATTTAGTCAAACCACATTACCAATTGTCGCAGTGATATGCATTTTCTAACCATAATTTTTACATGTTTTGTGAGATATTAATGCTGTCACTGCCACACTAGCACGTGTTCACTATTTACTCTTTTTGGGATTTGTGCAATATCCTCAAGAATGTTCAATTATATATTTGCATATTATTTACATACTTTTTGCACTACCCTTTGGATTTACGACTGTTTAACCATATGATTCCTGTTGTCCCCTGTCCAACATATGGCATACGGTCAATTGACCTCTATTTCTCAACCACTTGTTTCCTTATTCCTGATATATGTGTTCATTAATAAAATTGTAATTTTTTATATTTAAAATCTGTTGGGTATTTTTCGCAATTCTTTTCTTTGTGGTGGTTTAAGTTCAGCGAATATTCCCTGTTATAATCATCCATACAACTATTCACTAAATATGATCTAATTTTACTTTACTTGATTGTATAGTTGTATTTATTCATGAAGTGGTATTACTCAGTGTGGGAAAAAATGAACGGTCGGTAACTGTGCAGAAAAAAAGAATAAAAGTATTAGTGCTGTGTAAAAAGCAGTCTTCACAGCAGTGTACACACAGCAATACAGCTATCAGGCAGCCTAATAACCAGCGCTGCTGCACACAAGAAAATCCTCCCCTGTCACTGCACACGAACTGTACAGCACAACTGCTATCAGCACAAGCACATAAGAACTTCTCTTTCCAGCCCTAACTCTCTCCCTACTGATAAACAGCAACCTCTCCCTACTGTTAAGATCGGCAGAAGTAAAATGGAGGTCGGCGGTCAGGGCTTTTATAGACACTATTGTTGCACAGCTTCTGAATCCACACCTTTGCAGTAGAAATTTCACAGAGCAAGTTGCATGGGATAACAAGCGTTTACTTCTCTGAACATGAGGTGAAGGAATAATGCACAGTCATTACAGCATTGCATCAGCTAACAGGAACAAAACGAAAGTGAAACTAAACAGAAGACTAATTCTTATACAATAAAGAAGGAAACGTTACAAAACATCGCCATCTATTGTCAGGTCAGCATAAAGTCCTCCTTTTACTTATAATATAGAAGTCCTAATCTGTTGCATATGACAACACCCTTTCTCAACAGTAAGGACTTATTCAATCAAACCCAACTTTTTTATTAGTCTCTGATGTTATCAGCATTCAACGCCTTCGTGAAGATGTCTGCTGTCATTTCTTCAGTAGGGCAATACTCCAACTTCAAGACTCCTTGGTCCTCTTCGAGTTTTGTTGGTTCCAAGTGTGATTGTCCTAATTCTGTCAACAATTGTCTTAACCACAGTACTTCTTGTCTTTCTATCTGTATTCCTAGGTATTGTTTCACATTTCCTAAGTCTTGATTTCAAAATGTTGCTTCAGGATTTTTAGAATGTTTTCTTTATCCCTTGTTTAAAACAAATCAAAATGTCGTCTACATATATGAGTACATAAATCCATCTATTACTCAGCCTTTTTGTGTACAAGCATGGATCAGCTTTGCTTCTTTGAAATTTTTCATTTGTTAGTACTTCCGTGATTTTGTCATTCCACGCTTTAGCTGCTTGTTTTAAACCATATATGCTTTTCTGTAGTTTGCAAACTTTGTTTGGATTTCTTTCATCTTTGAATCCTGGAGGTTGTTCCATGTAAATGTCTTCTGTTAAATCTCCATTTAAAAAAGCTGTCTTTACATCCAGATGTCTTAGTTCCATCTGTTCCATTGCTGCAACTGTAAGTAAAGTTCTTATTGTAGTGTGTTTGACAACTGGAGCAAATGTTTCATCATAGTCTTCTCCATATTTTTGAGAATACCCTTTAGCTACGAGTCCTGCTCGATATCTTTCAGGTGTGCCATCTGTTTGGTATTTTACTTTAAAAGTCTATTTACATCCTATGGCTTTTCTTCCTTCTGGCAAATCTGTTAGTGTCCAAGTATTTGAATCATGCATGGATTTAATTTCTGTTTCTGTTGCTTCTATCCATTTATTAGCTTCTTCTTCAGGAAGTTTAGATATGTCTTCCCAAGAGGTAGGTTCATAGATTTTTCTTATACTTGTCTTGTATGAGAAATGTTTTGGTGGTTTTCCTTTGTTCTCTCTTAAGGTACTGCCACACTAAACGATCTCGCTAGTGATCACGATAACGACGCAAGCTAACGAGATCGTTGGTGTGATCGTTTTAAGGTCGCTAGTAGCTGCCAAACTGAACGGTCTCATTAACGACGCATCAGCGATCAGCGATCTGTATAACGACTTTGGCGGTCGTTGGGACGTGCCACACTGCATGTATTGTGAAAGATCATGACCTCGATAGGCGTGATTGAGCGCAACCTTTTCCATGCCCCTCATCACAGATTGGTGGTCACTATTTATGTCATGAATGTTTGTCACAGCTCTCTCGCTTTCTGATTGGATGACCACGTCATAAAAGACGACGTACCAGCGCTCCTTTCCATTGCTCTCGAGCAAAAGCGGTTCTTTCAAATCTCCAGCATCGTTCCAGTGCGTCCTGCTAGCCTTCTTTGCAGCTACTGCGATCCAGTTTGTGCCACTATTGTTTGCTGCGATCCAGTCTACGCCGTTGATTTTTTCTGCGATCCAGTCTGTGCCTCTATTTCATTTGCTGCGATCCAGTTTGTGCCTCTTGCATTAGCTGCGATCCAGGCTGTGGCGTTATATTTTCTGCGATCCAGTTTGTGGCGCTATTGCGTTTCCATTTTTTTTTTTTTTCAGGATCACAAACAAGTCTTGTAAGGTAGGTATTTTTTTGTCACATTTAATTTTTATTTTTTTTTAAATTTTACAGATCCATTTTTAGATCCCAGCTGTTGTTAACCATTGTCGTCCATCAATTTTTTTTTTTTTTTTGCCATTGTTTTGTTCTGGCGCGCCCACCACCACCATTTTATGATCCCAGCTCTGCCATTGTTTACTCCAGCTGCGCCCACAACCACCATTTTGTGATCCCTGCTGTTTTTACCATAGTGGTCCATCTATGACTTTTATTTAGCTCTGCCATTGTTTTCTCCTGCTGCGCCCACCACCACCATTTTATGATCCCTGCTGGTTTTACCGTAATTGTCCATCTATGATTTTTAGTTTGGTCTGCCATTGTTTTCTCCTGCTGCACCCACCACCACCATTTTATGATCCCTGCTGGTTTTACCGTAATTGTCCATCTATGATTTTTTTAATTTGGTCTGCCATTGTTTTCTCCTGCTGCGCCCACAACCACAATTTTATGTTCCCTGCTGTGTTCTATGTTGTAGGCTATGTAAGCATTTTATTTAACCATTCTGCCTTTCTCACATAATCCTTTTTTTATTACAGATGGCCGATAAGCACGACTTTCTGCGGGAATTCATCGAGATGTACCGCTCGATGCCTTACCTGTGGAAAATAAAGTCGGCTGATTACAGCAACAGGCTTAAAAAGAAGGACGCGTACCAAAAACTGGTGGAGCTGTGCAAGAACCGTTATCCCGATGAACCAGCGGATGAGTCATCGGTGAAAAAACGTATTCAGGCCCTCCGCACTGTTTACAAAAAAGAGTTAAATAAAGTCCAAAATTCGACCAAATCTGGAGCCGGGGCCGAAGATGTGTATTTCCCCAAATTGTGGTACTTTGAGCTGTTCTCTTTCACAAGGGACCAAGAAGTACCCAGACAAGCGACATCCATGTTGGATCTAGACCCGGTGACCAGCCCGACTCCCCTGCCATACATGTAAGTACCTTTGTATTAAAACACATTTTAATGTACATGCCAAAGTGGACTTGAAATTAAAAATATAATTGTGAAATGTAGATAAAATGGCAGAATATATCCCTTCATGTACTGATAATTTATGTAGCTATGTAGTTGAGGCCTATCCATTTACAAGTGTCGTTTTCACATTTTTGCTGTATATGGGTGTTATAGTATGAAGATAAATTTCTTTTTCTTTGTGATTTACCATTTTTTTTTGTTCATGCAGGACACAGAAGAGGCGGTCTCCACACCTCCAACTGAAGAAGACAGCATGGCGTTGATCCAAGACGACGAAGCAGTTGAGTCACCATCCTCATCTGTGCGGAGCCGGCTTACACTTTTTGGCAGAAAAAGGAAGGCTCCCACCTCGGCTACTCCAGAATTGGTTGAAATTGCCAAAAAAGTGCTTACGGCGGAAAAAGACCAAACAAAAATAACTGGCTTTGCTTACTTCGCTAATGAGAAGCTACCTACACTGGATCCTATACAGTGGATTCATGCAGAGAGACTCATGTTTGAGGTCCTGACTCAAGCGTCATTAGGAAACCTGGATAACAATTATGTCGTCATGCCAAGACCGCAGTACCCGGACTACTCATGGCCCAACAATCCTGTGCCGAACCCAATTGGGATAAATCCACCAAACCAAAACGTTGTTGCTCCACCTTATTTTTATACACCGCAGAGGCAACGTGGTAATGGCAACGATCCATCTTACCAGCAGCTGTAGTTTTTAAAATGTTTTCTTAAGTTTTTTGTTGTATATTTTTTTTTAAATACTTACATTTTTTGAATAAAAAATCTTATTTATCTAATGAAGTGTGGTCTTGTATTCTTATTTATGTCATCAATTTTGTTGACAACTCTTAAAAATTTGTATTTTTATTACATCTACTTGTTTCTACTTGGGGTCATAGGACTACCAGCATTGGCAAAAAATTTCAAAAATTTACAACATTTCTTTCAAAGGCCCTGGTCACACTAGCACTAAAACCTTATAATAAAAAAATAATACACCACAGCAGCGTATATAAACTTAATATATATAATATATATTATTTTCATATCTAATATATAAAGCTGAATGTATGTATGTGTGTATGTATTTGGGTATGTTTGTCCGGGATTGGAATCCGCACCGTCGCACTTATGGGCATGAAATTTTGCACGCCCGCACGTCTCGACCCCGAAAGAGTCCTAGGCTATGTTTTGAATCGAAATTTTAACCCCGCGCGTTCCAAATCGCCAAACAATTTTGGCCCTATCTACATAATGGGGAGAAAGCTGAATGCTTGTGTGTATGTCCGGCATAGGAATCTGCATTTACGGGCATGAAATTTTGCACACCCGCATGTCTCGACCCCGGGAGCGTCATAGGCTAGGTTTTTAGTCAAAATTTTAACCCCGCGCATTCCAAATCGGCAAATAATTTTGGCCCGGGATAGGAATCTGCACCGTTGTACTTACGGGCATGAAATTTTGCATGCCCGCACATCTCAACCCCAGGAGCATCATAGGCTATGTGTTGAATGGAAATTTTAACCCCCGCACGTTCCAAATCGCCAAACAATTTTGGCCCTATCTACATAATGGGGAGAAAGCTGAATACTTGTATATAGATAAATCATTACAATTTGTTTAATAACTAACCGTAGTTAGGTACTATGCCCGGCAGCGCCGGGCTCTTCACTAGTAATTATAAAATAATTTAACAGTAATAAAAAATAAAAATAAAAAAACAATTAAATAGAAATAATAATAATAAAAAAACAAACAAAAAAAAAAATTAAATACTGGCCCCCCTTTCTAAGGCAGCAGAAACTCTCCAGCATCACCCGTGTTGTTGCACGGCTGCCATCATCCGCGCGGACATCCCAAGTCCGGCAGTGGGGATTCTGTGAGGTAATGGTAACAGTTAACAGGAATTCATTGCAACATCAACATGTACACTTTCACACTTGCGTTTTCTTGCGCTGCGTTTAGAGGGCACATGAAGCGCATTAAAAAAATGAGTGCAAACGCTTGTAAACGCTGCGATATTTCACAGCTGACACCCGGCACTATGTGTCAGGAGCGGTCACGGACCGCTCCCGCACATTAACCACTGGCACACCGCGATCAAACTTGATTGAGGTGTACCGGGGCACAGGGGAGGATCGCGCAGGGAGGGGGCTCCCTGCGCGCTCCCCTGAGGCCATCAGAGTAGCGCGATGTGTCACGCTGTTCCGAGGGTCCTTCCTCCCTGCAGGACCCCAGATCCAAGATGGCGCCGGGTCCATCTGGGTCCTGCAGGGAGGCGGCTTCCTTAGTGCCTGCTGAGAGCAGGCACTGAGAAGCCTGCAGCGATGCCAGAGCGATCGCTGGTGTGACAGAGTGCTGTGCACCCTGTCACACCAGCGATCTGACCCTATACAGTGATGTCCCACCCTGGGACAAAGTAAAAAAGTTAAAAAAATAAAAATTGTTTAAAAAAAATCATAAAAAAAAAAATATTCCCTAATAAATTCATTTTTTCCTGTAAATAAAAAAACCAAAACAATAAAAGTACACATATTTGGTATCGCCGCGTCCGTAACAACCCCCCCTATAAAACTGTCCCACTAGTTAACCCCTTTAGTGAACCTCTTAAAAAAAAAAAAAAAGCAAAAATCAATGCTTTATCATCATACCGCCGAACAAAAAGTGGAATAACACGCGATCAAAAAGACGGATATAAATAAACATGGCACCGCTTAAAACGTCATCTTGTCCCGCAAAAAACGAGCTGTCACACAGCATCATCAGCGAAAAAATAAAAAAGTTATAGCTCGCAGAATAAAGCGATGCAAAAATAATAATTTTTTATATAAAATTGGTTTTATTCTATAAAAGCGCCAAAACATAAAAAAATGATATAAATGTCCCGTTCGTCCCGCAAAAAATAAGACCTCACATGACTCTGTGGGCCAAAATATACAAAAATTATAGCTCTCAAAATGTTGTGACGCAAAAATTATTTTTTGCAATAAAAAACGTCTTTTAGCGTGACAGCTGCCAATCATAAAAACCCGCTATATAGCTCCTGTGAAGCACCTGAAGGGTTAATAAACTTCTTGAATGTGGTTTTGAGCAGTTTTTAGAATGGTGTCACTTTTGGGTATTTTCTGCTATATAGACCCCTCAAAGTGACTTCAAATGTGAGGTGGTTCCTAAAAAAATGGCTTTGTAAATTTTGTTGTAAAAATGAGAAATCGCTGGTCAACTTTTAACCCTTATAATTTCCTAAGAAAAAAAAAATTTGGTTCCAAAATTGTGCTGATGTAAAGTAGACATGTGGGAAATGTTATTTCTTAACTATTTTGTGTGATATATTTCTCTGTTTTAAGGGAATAAAAATTCAAAGTTTGAAAATTGCAAAATTTTCAAAATTTTCGCCATATTTGCGTTTTTTTTCAAAAATAAACGCAAGTTATATTGAAGAAATTTTACCACTAACATGAAGTACAATATGTCACGAGAAAACAATCTCAGAATCGCGAAGATCCGTTGAAGCGTTCCAGAGTTATAACCTCATAAAGAGACAGTGGTCAGAATTGTTAAAAATTGGCCTGTTCATTAACGTGCAAACCACCCTTGGGGGTTAAGGGGTTAAACAAGTGTTTAGACTGTTTGTTGTGCACTTATGGTTTTGGGGCGACTGCATATCCCCTGACGACCCACTTACGGCCCACCCAGAACCTGCGGCACCGCCGGCTAGGGAAACACAGAAAAATAGATATATCACAACAGCCATTTCACATTTTAAGACCTAACAAAGTTGTCAAACTTGTCGGAAGCTTATATTATGTGCGTAAATTACCTGAAGGCGAGCCAGCATACATGTCACGGGGTGACACTGGAGAGAATCGCAGGGTGGATGTGGATGGAACTGGGGACGATGACCCCAACAGTGGAGGCGGGGTAGCTGCAGGTGAAGGGGTGCTGAGAACTGGTGATGCGGGGCTGCGGGGGACGGTGGTGCAGCTGCAGGTGGTGCTGCAAATAAAAAATACAATTCAGTGAAATAATCCTTCTACAAACCCTGTCACTGCTGTACTCCCATCACTACTGGTACTCCCGTCACAACACTCACCACGACGCCTCCGAAGCTCTGCCCGGATGCTGGCGACCCTATCGCTCGACCGGTAGCGCAGGTCCGCCAGCTTCTTCCTTATCTGCCTCGTCGTTCGCTGCACGCCGAACCGCCGAGCAAGGCCCCTCTGAATCCGGCGCAGGACAGATTTTTTGTGATGCATGGGACGTGCGGTGGGTATGGTGCACCAATAGTCCCATGCATCACACTTTTTAATGAGGTACCGCACCTCTCCGTCCCCCCAGGCCGCTGCACGCTGCCTTGCCGCCATTGTCAGGATAGTAATAACGCCGTATGAACGACGCCAGCGTCGTGACGTCACGACGTACATACGCTATAAACAAATCGAACTTGCGACGCAAGACGCTATTGCGATCGCAAAGTGACCGCAGCAGCCATGCGCCCCGCCAAGCACAGATATAATATGCTGTTGCGATCGCAAGATGATGTTTCCAAGCTAGGCGATCGCAATGGCGTCTCATATCTGTGCATAGCTGGGGCACCATGTGAGAATCGTCACCTTGCGATCGCAGTGGCGTCTCATGTCTGTGCAGATGGGGCACCATGTGAGAATCGTCACCTTGCAATCGCAGTGGCGTCTTGCGTCGGATTTGAGAACGCAAGTGTGACAAAGGATTCCCTGGTGAATGTTGACCTTTACCTCCCAGATATTTTTTATTTTTATTACAATTTTTTAATCTTTCATATATGACTAAAAATATATATTATATATTTAAACTTTATATATGCAGCTGTGGTGTATTATGTGTTATTTTTAATTATAAGGTTTGAACGCTAGTGAGACCATGGGCCTTTAAAATAATTGTAAATTTTTGATATTTTTTCTTTTTATTTTTTTAACAATGAACTCCTATGACTGATGGTACTCCCATGACCCCGTGTGTGACAAGTAGATACAATGTAAAAAAAAATATAGACAACAAAAAACATTAGAAAAGATTTTAAAAACTACAGCTGCTGGTAACATGTCTCGTTGCCATCCCCATTACTCCCTCCCCACATCTCACCCATCATTAGCCCTTCTCCCATATTGGTAAAATAATTGAAAAAAAACACGAATGCATTTTTAAATAAAAAATTTTTATTATAAAAAGATTGTTAAAAAAAGACAAAAGTAAAACATTCTCAAAATCAAACTAGATCTGATGCTGTCAACTCACTGCACCAGGCCCATTAAAGTATTGGCAGTACTTGTCTCTGCTGGCCTTCGCATTGTCCTTGCTCCTGCCTTGATTGACAGGTTGAAGGCCTGCAATAGCGGGATCATTGTCACGCCATTCTCCAAGCACCACGTCACCATTGCTGTCCGAGTCCATGAAGCCTGGCGGACTGTAAGTACCAGCATCGCGTTTTCGTAGAAAATTGTGCAGCACACAACAGGCCAACACCACAGAGTCTATCGATTCCAGCTTCATGTTGATTGGTGTGTGAAAAACCCTGAAGCGGTTGGCCATTATGCCGAAGGCATTCTCCACAACGCGCCGTGCCCTAGAGAGTCTGTAGTTAAAAATCCGCCTTTCCCCTGTCAAAGTCTTTTGTGAGTACGGTTTCACAAGATGCTCATGAAGGGGGAAGGCTTCATCGCCCACAAACACAAAGTTTAGGTTGGCGGTGGTGTCCATGTTGGTTGGCAAGTTAAGTTTATTATTCAACAACCGTTCATCAAAACTTGTGTGCTCCAAAACGCCACCGTCAGAAACCCTTCCATTAATGCCAACATCAACGTTAATAAATTCATAATTGGCATTAACAAGGGCCATGAGGATCACGCTGAAGTAGCCCTTGTAATTATGAAAATAGGATCCGCTTTTGGCTGGTTGCGTGATCCGCACATGTTTGCCATCCAAGGCACCACCACAGTTTGGGAACTGCCAAATCCTTTCAAAATCAGAGGCAATAATTTGCCATTCCGCCACTGATTTTGGAAATGGCATGTAGCTCCGTAAACTGTGGACGATGGCGTTGCATGTCTCCGGAATTAGTACTCCAAGCAGCGATCGAGAAACTGCGGCAGAAAATTGCAAATCCTTCATTGAACGTCCGGCTGCCAGAAATCGCAGCGTTACTGTCAAACGTTCCTCTGCTGAAACAGCTGCACGCATCCGGGTATCCTGCCGTTCAATGAGTGGCCTCACACATTCCAGTTGGAGCTTGAATGAATCCTCCGACATCCGTAGATAATTCCGGAAATCCTGCGGATTCTTCTCCTGCAACTCCCTCACTAGATGCATGTGGGTGAATTTGGACCTCTGCTCCAGTCATTCTCTGGTCCACATGCGACGCTTTCGTTTGGAGCGCCTCTCTTCCACCCGCGCCTCTTCTTGTCGATCTGCCTCCATTGATAATGCAACTGCCACAATCACACGCTCCGCGGTGGTCAGGTTCATTATGTGCAACCTGTACGGTAAAGAAGAGAAAAGTTAATTACTAATTAATTACTATTACTAAAGTGTTTAAACAAAATAAAATAAAGAATAAAATAAAAGATATATAAAAAAAAAAAATGTTTGTTAACTTTTCAGTTAACATTTAAAATACAGTTTACAAATGTCTAAAATGGTGGTGGGTGTAAAATAAATAAAGCAGACGAAAAAAAAAATAAGGTCAAAAAACGTATCAAACAACATCACAAACAATATGTATCTTGAATCCAAATATCCTGAAGATCCAAATCCAAATAGAAAAGATGAAGCGCTCTAGCGACTCAGACAGGATCGCAAAACCCACCACTGCGCCACAAACAGGATCGCAAAACTCCGACACACAATACTATCCTCGCAACAACGCACAAAGCCCCGTTGGAGTCACCCACAAAGCGCTCTGGAAACAATGGATGGGGGCGCAGTTATTATAGCTGAGGTGATGTTGTGGTCACCAATCGGAGCTGAAGGGCGTTAACTAAAGAAAACCCAGTCCCGCCTGCGCCGCTGACTAATGCGTCGTCAACGACGTTGCACATCGTTCACAAAAGGTGCCAAACACAGCGATATAGGCTCACCAGCGGGACGCCAACGATCAAAATACGGTCCAGAACGCTAGTGAACGATCAGCGACATCACAGCAGGGGCCACATCGTTGCTACATGCCACACACAACGACGTCGCTAACGAGATTGCTAAATAGTGACGTATTAGCGATGTCGTTAACGATCTCGTTAGCGATCTCGTTTAGTGTGGCATACCCTTTATTGAACGTCTTGGTTCTGTGTCTGTTTGTAGTTGTGATTCTTCACTTTCAGTATTTTATACTTCATTAATTTCTACTTTTTTTTCATCAGATATTTCTTCAGTTATGTCACTATTGTTTTTCTCATTTTTTGTTTCAACTGAAATCATAATGTCTTCATTTAAATCTTCAATGAATGTCACACTGTTACTCACTGTAACTCTGTCTGTGTAAGGTTCTTTGTCTCTGTTGACATGTTCCTTGAAACTCAGTTTTTGCCATTTTGCTCTCTGTCTTTCTGCAGCTCTTGCCCTCAGTTAATATGGAGTTTCCAGTTTTCATGTTCCCGCCCTGATTCTTCCCTCTTGCTTCTTAAGCAGCCTCAGCTGAACAATCAGTGCTCCTGAATCAAGCCTCAGTCAGTCTGTGACCTGACTTCTGGAAACCTTGGACTTGTACTCCAGCTATTCCCTACTGAGGAACCTTGGAACACTTTTGGACTCTGGAAACCTACTGTTTGGTGAATCCATGTTTGCAGAGGAATTACGGTACAGAGAAGAGATCCTGAACCTGCTTTGGAGATTTATTGTAGTGCTTGAAGTTACTCTGGCCTGCTGTGTCTCCTGTCGCTGTTCCTGCAAACTGTGTGAACTTTTCAGCATGCTTGTATGAAGTAATACAAGTCATTTCATATCAACCTGTGTCTCCTGTGTTTTCCTCGCACCCAAGCACAAGACGCTATAGGAACTGTACACTATACATGACAAGATTCAGGAGCCAATGTTTAGTGTCTGCTGGGTCTGGGAAAGCCGTGTCTGCTGTGACTGTGGATATCAGATGTCCGTTTAATACCTTATGTGATGACAGTGGTTGTGACTTCTCACAACCATTCCAGCACGTCTGCCTTAAAAGATCTGGAAGATGGAGGCCCGCATAAAGGAACTTTACGGAGTGACTGATACAATCCTTTCAGATGTACAGACTTTAAAAACCCGTTTTGCAAGCCTACAGGACCTCACTAATCATAATTTGCAAGTGTTTGGACAGACTACCCAGGAATTGCGAGCCAGGATTGAGGCTCTAGAGGAACGAGCCCAGGCTCCTGCCATAACCCCCGAGTTCTGGGATCCCCAAATTACCTCCTTTTCGTTTTGGCGGTGAACGTGAGAAATTCAGGGGATTTATTAATCAATGCAATTTATTTTTCTCTGCACATGCTTCACAATTTGCCACTGAACGATCCAAAGTGATTACTATAATCATGTTGCTTACCAATAAGGCTTTGATGTGGGCAAACCCTCTGATTGAGACTGAGGATGATTGTTTGAATCACCTTGATGCTTTTATTTCAGCCATGGGGCAGGTGTTTGATGACCCCAATCGAGGTGCAACAGCTGAAGCAGCCATGTTAACTTTGCGCCAAGGTAAGCGTTCTGTAGCCGAATATGCCCTGGATTTCAGGAGATGGGCTCTTGATACCACTTGGGACACTTCCGCTAAAAAATCTATTTTTCGGAAAGGGTTGTCTCCACTGATTAAGGATGAACTTGCTCGTGCCGACCCTCCCACTGCGTTAGGTGACTTTATTAACTATTGTATCCGTATTGATGCTCGTCTGACTGAACGCAGACAAGAGAGATGGTTCGAAAATAATCGCACTAACCTTTTACTACCTCCCTCCTCAGCTAAGGAACCTTTGAGTAGGATCACAAGGGAACCAGAACCTGAACCCATGCAGGTGGACTCTTTACAAAGACGGGTTAGTGATGCACGCAAAGAACATCGTATAAAGGAAAATCTATGTTTCTACGTTTCTACTGTGGTAAGTCAGGGCACTTCATTATAAACTGCCCCAGCCGTTCTCGTAAGACTACTGCAGCAGTCATTCACTGTGAGTGTTGCGAGAGGAGCTCTGTCATGTCCAAGCCTCAGGCTCCAGAGAGATCTGCTGCAAGAGATCTTGATTTCTCGGACTTAAACTCTGTTAGTTCTGGGGACGATGACGGTATAAACGCTGCAATTTTTCAAGTTTCCTCAGCGGTGTCCCACTGAGTTATAAAAGAAACAATTCTCATTGCTTCCTTTCCATCAAACTCTGGGTTGACTCAGTCTGGGTGTCTAGCTCTGCTATGATCGACTCAGGAGCAAGTGGAAATTTTATGGATATCTCCTTTGCTCTGAAACAGGGGATACGTTCAGTGAAGAAGGCTACTCCAGTACAGATGGAGACTGTGGATGGCTCTCTACTGACTTCTGGACCAGTGGATCAAGAAACAGAGCCTTTGAGGGTCCTTATGGGTAAAGATCATCAGGAGAAAATGTCTTTTTTGCTTATCTCTTCTCCCCACTTTCCCATTATTCTAGGGCTACCATGGCTGCAGGCGCAGAATCCTACGATTAACTGGGAGACCAAGGAATTACACTTTCCGGAGAAACAGATGAGTCAAGGAGTTTCAGCTTGCTCTGTTCCTAAAGGAACCATGTCAGTCCCTGAACTACCAGCTGTATACCAGGACTATGTGGATTTATGTGACAAGAAGAACGCTGATCAGCTTCCTCCTCACCGTCCATATGATTGTCCAATTGAAATTATTGCCTGGAGCCGAGATACCTTTTGGTAAGATCTACCCCCTAGCGGGCTCGAGCTAAAAGCTTTGAAGGATTATATAGACGAAAATTTAGCCAAGGGCTTCATACGCCCCTCTTCATCTCCCGCAGGTGCACCCATCTTCTTTGTGAAGAAGAAAGATGGATCTCTGAGACTCTGCATAGACTATAGGGAACTCAATAAGGTTACTATTAGAAACCGTTATCCATTGCCTTTAATCCCTGAGTTTTTGGAGAGAGTGCGGCATGCCAAAATTTTCTCTAAACTGGATCTCCGTGGGGCCTATAACTTGGTCCGTATTAGACCTGGGGATGAATGGAAGACTGCTTTCAGGTCACGCTATGGACACTTTGAATATCTAGTTATGCCTTTTGGTCTGAGTACCGCCCCAGCCACTTTCCAACACTTCGTGAATGATATCTTCAGGGATCTCCTAGATACATTTGTGGTGATTTATCTGGATGATATTCTAATTTTTTCTAACTCCACAGAGGAACATCATGGACATGTGAGAATGGTCTTAGAACGCCTAAGACAAAACCATCTCAACATCAAACTTGAAAAATGTGAATTCCATAGGACCGAAATTCAATTTCTGGGGTATGTACTATCTACGCAAGGGATTAGTATGGATGGAAGCAAGACCCAAGCCATCAAGGATTGGCCAATTCCTAGAAATGTGAAGGAGTGCAGCGTTTCATCGGGTTTGCCAACTTCTATAGACGTTTCATTAAGAATTTTTCTGAGGTAGTGTCACCTATCACCCAACTTACCCGAAACAGTCTAGGTTCTCCTGGACCCCGCAAGCTCAGGAAGCATTTTCCTGTTTAAAGGATAAATTTACCACCGCACCTATCTTAGTACATCCCAACCCCGAGCTTGCCTTCATAATAGAGGTGGATGCTTCAGACTGTGCCGTTGGAGCTATACTCTCTCAGAGAACAGGTGAGAAGAATGTCTTGCACCCTGTGCCTTCTTTTCCCAGCAGTTGTCTTCGGCTGAGAGGAACTACGATGTGGGCAATAGAGAATTGTTGGCCATTATTGCCGCCTTCAAGGAATGGAGACACCTTCTTCAGGGAGCTGCACAGCAAATAGTCGTCCTGACAGACCATCGTAACCTTGAATTTATCAGGTCGGCTAAGTGCCTGACTCCTCGCCAGGCTCGCTGGAATCTTTTCCTAAACCAATTTAATTTGTCATTTCTTATAGACCAGGATCGCGCAATGGAAAGGCTGATGCACTCTCTAGGATTCATTCAGCAGAGACACGTCCACTTACTCCTCCTAAGACTATTCTTCCTGACTCTAGATTCCTGGGAGTGATTCATAATCAAGACCTACTTAAGGACATCAAGGAAGCATACCATGCGGATTCTTTGTTGGCTCAACCCCCAAGGGACGTAAGTCTTGTCTTTAAGAATGGTGTGTGGATTCAGGGACAAAGTCTGTATATACCTGAAACAGTCAGATTGAGAGTATTGCAACTCATCCACGATTCCAAGATAGCCGGGCAAAGGGGAATTCTAAAGACACAAGAATTTCTTTCTCGTTTCTTTTGGTGGCCCACTTACAGGAAAGATGTCTTAAAACTATGTCACTTCATGTGAAGTCTGTGCAAGATGCAAAACACCTCGCTCCTCACCAACTGGTCTGTTGCAACCTCTTCCCACCCTGTCCCGCCCGTGGGATCCATTTCTATGGACTTCATTGTGGAGTTACCAACCTCTCAAGGGAAGAACACCATTCTAGTGGTGGTTGACCGTCTAACAAAGGCAGCTCATTTTATCCCTTGTGTCAGCTTACCCACTGCAAAACAGACATCAGACTTGATGATTAAGAATGTTTTCGCTTTCATGGAGTACCGGATGAGGTCATTTCGGATCGAGGGGTGCATCTCACTTCAAGGTTTTGGCAAAATTTCTGTGCAGCATTGGACATTAAAGTAAACCTTTCTTCTGCTTTTCATCCCCAGACTAATGGACAGACAGAACGAACCAATCAGACCCTGGAGCAGTATCTCCGCTGTTTTAATCTGCCACCTACAGGATGATTGGGTGGATCTACTTCCACTGGCTGAGTTCTCTTATAACAACTCTCAGAGCGCCTCCACTAAGTAGTCTCCTTTTTACTCCAATCTAGGTTATCATCCTAACATTCTTCCTCGATTTCCCATAGATACGCCCTTGCCGGCAGTGGCTGAAAGAATCACTTCTTTACAAAAGAATATGGATCTTCTAAAGGAAAATCTAGAATTGGCTCAGGAAAGGTACAAGAAAGCAGCAGATAAAATTTCGTAAACCTGCACCAGCTTTCAAGGTAGGAGATTTGGTCTGGCTGTCAACCAGAAATCTTAAATTAAAGATTCCATCGTCTAAATTGGGACATAAGTACATTGGACCTTATAAGATCAATAAGATTATAAGTGCTGTTGCTTGTCATCTTCAACTGCCCAGAACTATGAGAATCCACCCTGTCTTTCATGTATCCCTACTAAAGGCTGCAACACCCAATACGTTTCCTGGACGTTCTTCTCCTTGCCCTGACCCACTGCTGGTCGATGGTCAGGAAGAATTTATGGTGGAAAGGATTCTAGATTCCAGGTTGTACAGAAATCAGTTGCAATATTTGATTAAATGGCAGGGCTACCCATGGAGGACAACTCATGGGAACCAGTCAATAGTGTAAATGCTCCCGCCTGCTCCGCCAGTTTCATCAGAGGTACCCTGACAAGCCTGGTCTGAGGTCATCCGAGGTTGTCCCTAAGGGGGAGTAATGTAAGGTTTTTTGTCTCTGTTGACATGTTCCTTGAAACTCAGTTTTCCGTCGGCCATTTTGCTCTCTGTCTTTCTGCAACTCTTGCCCTCAGTTAATATGGAGTTTCCAGTTTTCATGTTCCCGCCCTGATTCTTCCCTCTTGCTTCTTAAGCAGCCTCAGCTGAACAATCAGTGCTCCTGAATCAAGCCTCAGTCAGTCTGTGACCTGACTTCTGAAAACCTTGGACTTGTACTCCAGCTATTCTGTTATGTTTCGGTAGCTGAGGAGTGCAGGTAAAAAAGGAAATACACCAGAGCAGTTGGAATCTATGAGATTGCAGTACCCTGACTAACCACCACAACTAGAGGCAGCCGTGGAGCGTTCCTACGTTGGTCCTAGACGCCTCGTCACAGCCTGAGAAACTAACTACAAACCCAAAGATAGATATAGGAAAGCTATCTGCCCCGGAGCAGAACCCCAAAGATAATAGAAAGCCCCCAAACATGTAATGGCGGTTAGACAAGATGAAATACTGACACAGAAAGAAAATAGTATGAGCAAACGCTGGGGCCCAAACTAACTAAATAGAAAAGGATAGGAAGGGTACTTACTGCAATCCCGAAAACCCTGAAAAGCACCAACTCTACTAATTTCAAAAACACCTGAGATCACACGACCTCTTCCACCTAAATTAGTTCTCTGGTGTAACAAAATCAAAACAGCAGCCACTGAAAAAACTGGAAAAAGCAAAAGTACAAACATCAGTGGCTGAACAAAACTGAGAGGGCAGAAGCCCCCGGAGGGGACCCTGAAGGCCCCCACAGAAGTGCAGGACAAAATGCAAAAATATAGCACAAACACAAAAGAAGAAAATGTCTTATCTGTTAGCAGGAGATGCAGACACGACACAGCAGGCTACAAGGGAAACTGGAATAAAGGATTCAACCAGAACAATTGATCACCGGCAACCCTGATGGGAAGGTAACTCCCGTATAAGACCAGTCAGTAACACCTGATTCCCAGTCCTCACAATCTTCACTGGACAGACTAGCACCGCTAGTAACCACCAGAGGGAGCCTCTGCTCAGAACTCATCTCAAACCCATTCACAACAGTACCCCCCCTTGAGGAGGGGTCACCAAACCCTCATTTGAGCAACCAGGTCGGTCAGGATGAGTTCTATGATACGCACGGATAAGTCTCCTAGCATGGATGTCCGAAGCAAACACCCAAGAATTGTCTTCCTGACCATAACCTCTCCATTTAACCAAATACTGGAGTTTCCGTCTAGAAAAACGAGAATCTAATATTTTCTCAACCACATACTCCAGATTGCCCTCAACCAAGACAGGGTCAGGAGGCACAGCAGCAGGAACCACTGGCTCAACAAACCTCTTCAACAAGGACTTGTGGAACACGTTATGGATCTTAAATGTCCCTGGAAGAAGCAAACGAAAAGAAACAGGATTAATAATCTCCATGATCTTATAAGGTCCAATGAACCTAGGCTTAAATTTAGGAGATGCTACTCTCATAGGAATATTCTTTGAGGACAACCAGACCAAGTCCCCCACTTTAAACCGAGGACCATCAGTCCTATGCCGGTTAGCAAACCGCTGGGCCCTCTCCTGAGAGAGGGACAACCTCTCCACTACCTGGTCCCAAATCAGTTGCATACGCTCCACAACAGAGTCAACACCTGGACAGACAGAAGCCTCCGTCTGTCCTGAAGAAAATCGAGGGTGAAACCCAGAATTACAGAAAAACGGAGACATCAAAGTAGCAGAGCTAGCCCTATTATTAAGAGCAAACTCAGCCAAAGGCAAAAAAGAGACCCAGTCATCCTGATCAGCAGACACAAAGCATCTTAGATAAGTCTCCAATGTCTGGTTTGTTCTCTCAGTTTGACCATTGGTCTGAGGATGAAATGCCGAGGAGAAAGACAATTGAACACCCAGTTTAGAACAAAAAGTCCTCCAAAATCTGGAAACAAACTGGACTCCTCTGTCAGACACAATGTTCTCAGAATGCCATGTGAAACGAACCACGTGCTGAAGGAACAACGGCACCAATTCAGAGGAGGAAGGCAACTTAGGTAATGGCACAAGATGTATCATTTGGAAAACCTATCACAAATTACCCAGATGGTGGTCATTCTCTGAGAAACAGGAAGGTCGGAAATGAAATCCATAGAGATATGGGTCCATGGTCTCTTGGGCACAGGCAATGGCATCAACAAACCACTAGAGTGAGAGCAAGGCTTGGAGCGAGAGCAAGTCCCGCAGGACTGCACAAATTCCCTGACATCACGAGACAAGGTAGGCCACCAAAAGGACCGACTAACCAAGTCTCTGGTACCAAAAATTCCGGGATGCCCAGCCAACGCGGAACAATGAATCTCAGACATCACACTCTTTTTCCACTGGTCCGGGACAAACAATTTTCCAACAGGGCAGCACTAGGGCCTATCCTCCTGACACCCCTCCAGAGCAAGTCTCAAATTGGCGAGATGGCGGAAAGAACTACACCCTCTTTCAAAATAACAGAAGGATCAGATAACTCAGGAGAGTCCGCAAGGAAACTCCTCAAGAGGGCATCCGCCTTAACATTCTTAGTGCCAGGAAGAAAGGAAACCACAAAATTAAAACGTGTGAAAAACAAGGCCCACCTGGCCTGTCTAGGATTGAGTCGCTTGGCAGATTCCAGATAGACCAGATTCTTATGGTCCGTAAGGACCACCACCTGATGTTTGGCTCCCTCCAGCCAATGTCTCCACTCTTCAAAAGCCCACTTCATGGCCAATAACTCCCGATTACCCACGTCATAATTACGTTCAGTAGGAGAACATTTTCGAGAGAAAAAGGCACAAGGGTTACTTTTAGAGGTCTCTGGATCTTTTTGGGACAAAACGGCACCTGCCCCAATTTCAGAGGCATCAACCTCCACCTGAAATGGCAGAGAAACATCAGGCTGCCGTAGAACAGGAGCAGAAGTGAATCTCTGCTTAAGTTCCTGAAATGCAGAGACTGCCTCAGGAGGCCAATTCACCACATCAGAACCCTTTCTGGTCAAATCAGTTAATGGTTTAACAATAACCGAGAAATTACCAATAAATTTACGATAAAAATTGGCAAAACCCAAAAATCTCTGAAGAGCCTTTAATGAAGTAGGTTGGACCCAATCACAGATGGCCTGAACCTTGACCGGGTCCATTTCAATAACAGATGGGGACAAAATGAATCCCAGAAATGAGATCCTCTGTACGCCAAAAAGACACTTTGATCCCTTCACATACAGAGCATTCTCTCTCAAAATCTGGAATACAGTTCGAACATGTTTCACATGAGAGTCCCAGTCATTAGAAAAAATCAAGATATCATCCAAATAAACAATCAGAAATTTGTCCACAAAATCCCTGAAAATGTCATTCATGAAGGACTGGAAGACGGAAGGAGCATTAGTGAGCCCAAAGGGCATCACCAGGTACTCAAAATGCCCTTCAGGGGTATTGAATGCCGTCTTCTATTCATCCCCGTGCTTAATGCGAATAAGGTTATACGCCCCCCTGAGGTCAAGCTTGGTAAACCAAGTAGCGTTTTTCACCCTGGAAAACAGGTCAGAAATCAAGGGTAACGGGTATTGATATTTCACAGTAATATTGTTCAAGAGACGATAATCAATACACGGCCTTAATGAACCATCCTTTTTGGCCACAAAGAAAAAAACCGGCACCCAAGGGTGAAGAGGATGGTCTGATATGACCCTTCTCCAATGATTCCTTGATATAAGACCGCATAGCGTCATGTTCAGGTACAGACAAGTTAAAAAGGCGACCTTTAGGGAATTTACTACCCGGCACTAATTCAATAGCGCAGTTATAGCTCCTATGGGAGGCAAGGATGCAGATTTACTTTCGCTAAACACATCAGAAAAATCAATCAAAAAGTCAGGAACATCCTGAGCCTGGGGGAGGCAGAAAAAACAGGAGTGTTGGTATTAACACATTGGCAGCCCCAACTGGTTACAGACACAGATTTCCAATCCAAAACAGGATTATGAGACTGTAACCAAGGAAAACCCAGCACGATAATGTCATGCAGATTATACAGAACCAAAAATTTGCAGCACTCCTGGTGATCAGGTTCAACCCTCATTATCACCTGAGTAGAAAACTGGGGTTTATTCTCAGCCAAAGGGGTAGAATCGATCCCAGTAGGGGAATAGACTTCTGTAGGGGTATCAAGGGAAACCCACAACGTTTAGCAAAATCATAATCCATCAGGTTAATAGCTGCTCCAGAATCAACGAAAGCCTGAGCAGAAAATGAGGACAGAGAGCATATCAGAGTGACAGTTAATAAAAACTTAGTCTGAACACTACCTAAGACAACTGAGCGTGCAAAACGTCTTCCCCGCTTAGGGCAGACTGAAATAGCATGAGAGGCATCACCACAGTAGAAACATAACCCATTGCGCTTTCGAAACTCATGACGCTGTGCCCCAGACACCACTCTATCACACTGCATGGGTTCAGAAGCTGGTTCACAAGGCAACACCATTCCACGCATACTTCTCCGCTCATGCAAACGTCTGTCAATTTGAATCGCTAATGACATAGAATCATTGAGACCAGAGGGGACAGGGAATCCCACCATAACATCCTTTACATTATCTGACAGACCCTTCCGGAAAAGGGCCGCCAAAGCGTCGTCATTCCATTTGGTCAGGACTGCCCACCTACGGAATCTCTGACAGTATAACTCAGCGTCATCAAGCCCCTGATTTAATGCCAACAAGGCTTTCTCAGCTTGATCAGTGACATTAGGCTCATCGTACAATAACCCCAAGGCCTGAAAAAATGCATCAACATCACTCAAAACAGGATCCCCAGTATCAGGGAAAAAGCCCAATCCTGAGGATCGCCGCGCAGGAGAGAGATGATAATTTGAACCTGCTGCGCTGCGTTCCCTGAGGACTTAGATTTTAAGGCAAAAAACAATTTACAATTATTTTTGAAATTCTGAAACTTAGCTCGATCCCCTAAAAACAAATCTTGCATGGGAATTCCTAGGTTCCACAACAGGCAACCCAGCAAGATAGATAGCAATACTCCGAACCTCAGTGGCAAGCTGATCCACACGGCCAGACAACTGTACAAACTCCATTGAGAGAAAAGATCCTCCCCAGCACCCAGAGATACAGAGGGAAAAAAAAAAAAATGCAACAAACAGAAAAATATCTCTGACAACTCTGACAATATTTTTTCCCTTCTGTGAGTACCATACAATTTTCAATTTTTTGTGGCCGGTGATACTGTTATGTTTCGGTAGCTGAGGAGTGCAGGTAAAAAAGGCAATACACCAGAGCAGTTGGAATCTATGAGATTGCAGTACCCTGACTAACCACCACAACTAGAGGCAGCCATGGAGCCTTCCTACGTTGGTCCTAGACGCCTCGTCACAGCCTGAGAAACTAACTACACCTAAAGATAGATATAGGAAAGCTATCTGCCCCGGAGCAGAACCCCAAAGATAATAGAAAGCCCCCAAACATGTAATGGCGGTTAGACAAGATGAAATACTGACACAGAAAGAAAATAGTATGAGCAAACGCTGGGGCCCAAACTAACTAAATAGAAAAGGATAGGAAGGGTACTTACTGCAATCCCAGAAAACCCTGAAAAGCACCAACTCTTCTAATTTCAAAAACACCTGAGATCACACGACCTCTTCCACCTAAATTAGTTCTCTGGTGTAACAAAATCAAAACAGCAGCCACTGAAAAAACTGGAAAAAGCAAAAGTACAAACATCAGTGGCTGAACAAAACTGAGAGGGCAGAAGCCCCCGGAGGGGACCCTGAAGGCCCCCACAGAAGTGCAGGACAAAATGCAAAAATATAGCACAAACACAAAAGAAGAAAATGTCTTATCTGTTAGCAGGAGATGCAGACACGACACAGCAGGCTACAAGGGAAACTGGAATAAAGGATTCAGACCAGAACAATTGATCACCGGCAACCTGATGGGAAGGTGACTCCCTTATATAAGACCAGTCAGTAACACCTGATTCCCAGTCCTCACAATCTTCACTGGACAGACTAGCACCGCTAGTAACCACCAGAGGGAGCCTCTGCTCAGAACTCATCTCAAACCCATTCACAACACTATTCCCTACTGAGGAACCTTGGAACACTTTTGGACTCTGGAAACCTGCTGTTTGGTGAATCCATGTTTGCAGAGGAATTAATGTACAGAGAAGAGATCCTGAACCTGCTTTGGAGATTTATTGTAGTGCTTGAAGTTACTCTGGCCTGCTGTGTCTCCTGTCGCTGTTCCTGCAAACTGTGTGAACTTTTCAGCATGCTTGTATGAAGTAATACAAGTCATTTCATATCAACCTGTGTCTCCTGTGTTTTCCTCGCACCCAAGCACAAGACGCTATAGGAACTGTACACTATACATGACAGTCTGTTTTGGGATCTAGTATTCTATATCCTTTGCAGTTTTCACTATATCCAACGAATATTCCTTCCATGGATCTGTTTTGAAGTTTGGAACGTTTTTCTGTTGGAATGAATATAAAAACTTTACATCCAAAAACTTTTAAATGACTGACACTTGGTTTCATACCTTGCCACAGTTCATATGGAGTTTTCTTCAGTTTTCTGGAAAAAAGTCGGTTCTGTAGATATGTAGCTGTCATTGCTGCCTCACCCCAATATTTCTCTGGTAGTTTAGAATCTGTCAGCATACATCTCATCATTTCTGTTAGAGTTCTGTTTTTCCTTTCTGCTACTCCATTTTGTTCAGGTGTGTATGGAACAGTTTTTCTGATGTTCTATTCCATTTTGTCTTAAGTAGTCTTCTATTCTGTGACCTGTAAATTCACCTCCATTATCACTTCTGATGACAATTGGCTTCCTTTGAAATTTGTTACTTGATCTTGTTACATAGTCTACAAGTTTATCAAAAACTTCACTTTTGTTCTTAATTAAGTATGTGACTGTGTATCTTGAGTAGTCGTCTATAAAAGTCAACATGTATCTATTGCCTCCTGATGTAGTCACTTTCATGGGTCACATACATCAGTATGCACCAAATCAAGTGGTCTTTCGCTTTTCATCTCACTTTCTTTAGGAATAGATATCCTTGTGGCTTTGGATTTTATACAACATTCACATCTTACGGTAATTGAGCAATCTGATATCTTTAAATCTTTTGTCAATTATTTTCTCTGTAGTTCCCTTATACTGTCCGGGTGTCTATGTCCTAGACGTCTATGCCACATGTGAATACAGTTTTTGTGATCATGTGTACATACCTTCATCTGTTCCTTTGGTTTGTCAAAATGATATAATTGTTCATCTGCCTTGACTTTGGTTATCAACTTGTTTCCTGCAATAATTGCACACTCATTATCTTTGAATTTTACTGTAAGTCCTTTTTGCAGTTAAACGTTTCACAGATAATAATCCGCCTTCCAATTTTGGAACCTACAACACATCCTGTACAATTATCTTTGAATCTTGTCCGAACTTGTTTGAACAATTTAGCATACCTTGTCCGATACCTTCTGCAAGATAAATGGCTTCTTTCTTACTTAAATTAAGATCAGTAAAGAAATTCTTGTCACTTGTCATATGACTCGTTGCTCCTGAATCAATAAACCAACCAAGTGATGATTTCTTATCAGTTACTTTAAATGTGCCATTCCAATTATTTTCACATGAATCAGAAATTGTGTTTTTCACCTTCTGTATATTATCTTTATGGTGTAATTTCTTTTGTTCTGCTTTCCATATAGTACAGTCTTTCTTTAAATGTCCTTTTTCTTACATCTGAAGCATTCTCTTGTCTCTTTATTATAGGTTTTTTTTAAGTTATGTAGCTTTAAGAGCATTTCCATTATCTTTTTCAGTAGAAGAATCATTTGTTTGCTCTTTCCTTCTCTGATATTCATCTATGAGTCTGGTCTTCACAAACTCTAATGTAATGTCAGTTTCTGGTCTTGTCTCTAGTGCATTTATTAAAGCTGTATATGAATCTGGTAAACTGCACAATAACATTGCTACTATATGGCTTTCCTTAATATCTTCACCAATAGATCTTAGCTGTGATATCACTTCCATAATAGAGAATATATGCTTCTGCATGTCACTGTCTGCATTTAGTCTCATATTGTAAAGCTTTCTTAGTAGAAATAACTTGTGATTTAAGCTGTGTCTCTCATATAGCTTTCTTAATTCTTCCCACATTCCTTTCGCTGTTTCTTCATTTCTTATATGTATTAATTGAGCATCATCCACTAATAAGCTGATGGTAGCTCTTGCTTGTCTATTTTTCTTATCCCATGTCTGATTATCTTCATCAGGTCCATCTGTAGTGATTACTTCCCATAAATCATCTTTAGACAATAACATCTCTACTTTGAACTTCCATAGCTGATAGTTCTCATCATTCAGTTTAGCTACTGTGAGTTTTAGCTCTGTGCTATTCATCATTTTTAACTTATCTTACTTGTTTGGAGAGACTTGCACTGAAGAATTCTTCTGCATTCACCAGGGTCTTGCTGATAGTTCCAGTGTCCTGGGATCTGTGGTGTCTGGATTCTCTGTATCTGGGTACGCTGTATCTGGGTGTCTGGGTCTGGGTGTCTGGGCCCATAACCTGTTGCACAGCTTCTGAATCCACACCTTTGCAGTAGAAACTTCACAGAGCAAGTTGCATGGGATACAAGCGTTTACTTCTCTGAACATGAGGTGAAGGAATAATGCACAGTCAGTACAGCATTGCATCAGCTAACAGGAACAAAACAAAAGTGAAACTAAACAGAAGATACAGTAAAGATGTATATCTTTGTACCGTGTTAGCCAGTAGATAGAAAAATATTTAGAGGACTCTCAACTCTAAATATTTTACTAAACAGAAGACTAATTCTTATACAATACATTAAAGAAGGAAACGTTACACAACATCGCCATCTACTGCCAAGTCAGCAAAAAGTCCTCCTTTTACTTATAATATAGAAGTCCTAATCTGTTGCATATGACAACTATGACGCCCCCCAAAGCAAGCCAATCACTGCAATGCCCTTCTCTACGATGGTGGTGGACGCTGCACATGTCATCTCGTTGCCACAGTGTACGTCCTTGCTCATTGGCTGAAAAAAAGGCACCTGCAAGCATTCTGGGAAATCCGACTTTGGCGCTCGTTTTGCTGACCGCATGGCCGACTTCACGCTATGGTTCACGCTATGGTCGGGTTTCGGTCGGCGAAACCTGACTTTGGCAAAAGTCAGCGACTTATGAATCTGGCCGACCTGTTTCGCTCAACTCTACTATGGAGCTTTATAGGGACATAATTACTGTGTACGTGCTGCAATACATGTCTCTCCCCCTGTTTATAAAAGTTGGGAGATATGACTCTGCCTATTCAGCCAAATATTTAAATATTTTTATTTGGGGTGTCAGTTAAAACTTTTGCTATATGGCCCCATGAGTTTTATGTACACCCCTGCCCAGGGTCATGGTTATGTCATGCAAAAGTAGCAGTCAAACCCAGTCCCTGAAGCCTAAACTCAGTCCATAGATTCCTGTGTCATAAGAGAAGTGTATTGTTAAGACATGTTACCATAGATGAACAAATCGCCCAAAATTACTTACAGGCATCTGCGCAAATCGCCATTCAGGCTCAATTTGGTCCAAATTGAAAGTGCTCAGAAAAGATATTTAATTTGTACTGAAGTGCCTCCAGATAGCAAAGAACATTAATAGATGAAAAGGGATTAAAAATAAAAATTGATTATTCACATCCATCCTATTCTGCCCCTACCCTGTCTTACAACTGCAGCTCCCCATGTCCTCCTCTTGCTCCCTATGTTTTTTTTTGCTTTCCGGCGCTGACGAGGCCTCACGAGGACACATGGGGCATGACGAACCCCACATGACTGTGAAGTCTGCTGTGAGGCCTAGGGAGTGCAGGAGGATTCGAAAACCAATCTGCAGACTAGAAAAAGTAAGTGGAGGACCCGGCAAGTACTAACAACAGGACAGTTGAGGGACTTGCATTAGACAAGTGAGTATATATACCGGTATATATTTTTTAAACTCATTCCTGGCTTTCAAAACTTTTATGTCTTCCATTTTGCTGGATTTGTGGCACACAAATCCCCCAAAAGTTTAGGTTACATAGTATCCAAAACTTTCTGTAAATTCATAACGAATTTGATTATTATTATCCCAAATCGATTCACTCATCTCTCTACCTGTACAGATTTTAAATGGTTACACATCTCAACGTACATATATTATATGGTCTTGTGCACACGACTGTAAAAATCTGACGATTGTTACCCATGGTTTTGAAGAATAGCACTCATCCACATGTTATTCTATGAGACTGTGCATGTGTATGATTTTTCATCCCAGAGCGGTCCAATTTTCACGGCCACACTGCTTGTAGAAAAAGAAGATTTTTTTTTCATTCTCCACATTCGAGAAAATCGGATCCCACTCTGATCGCATTCTGATCAAACTTTGATCAGAGTTTGATTAGCTATAATCGGATCGATTTTCTCGGATGAAAAATGGTCGTGTGACGCTATCCTGGTGTCTCAATTTTTCTTGTCACTATATGGCGGTTTTATTTATTTTATGCTAGCACTATATGTTTTTGGTTTTTTTAACCAGCAAAATGTAACCTAAAGGGGTTAACCGGCTGCAGCTGTACAGCAACGTGGTCCACCTTACATCAGTGAGCACCAAGTGATTAACTTAAGCTAAACCCATCTGGTTGTGTAACACGTAGATTGTAAACATTTTGTCAGGCCGCACATTTTACAGACAGTGTTTAAGGAAACATTAGCTTGTTAACACGCCTTGTTAAGTAAGCTCTGCCCTCGCTATAGCAATATTTACAGTATTAAAGCCATACAAAGTTTAATCTGATGGCTTTAGTGATAACAAATTAATATGTGCTTAAACCATTTATTAAGCAGCAAAATCCTACAGCCATGCAGAACACGCGCGCATACCAGTCCGCCCGGGCAGAGGCTATATCTGGCACTGTGCTAGAAGGGCTTTCATAGGGAAATGTAAACACTCACGTTCTGTAATGTTTCTCCTTCCAGTCAGTGTTTGTGTTCCATATAACTGATAGTTTTTAAATGTGTTTCCAACATTAACATTTTGGAAATGGACTAATAGCTCCGGTATTATCTATCTTTCATAGAGACAGTCGATGAGAAGTCCTCAAGGTACCCTTCACAGGCCGATGTCCAAGGGTTTACTCTTGTGGATGACTTAATAGCTTTATCCCAGAGTTTCCTCCATGCATTATTAAAACATTCACACGTTCTAGTTTTCAAATATCGGTAGGATTTATTTCAAAGGTAACTTCGCCCAAAATACATAAACCGGCTATTACTGGGTTAGTTTATCCTTGGATCATGTGAGAAGCCATTTTTAATTATAATCAGATGTTCATGAGATTGACTATAAATATGGACGGACACATTTTAAGTCTCATATTTTTCGGTGACAACAAAAAATAGTTATAATTTGTTTTATGTCATTACTAGAGTTGAGCGATACTTTCCGATATCCAAAAGTATCGGAATCGGAATGGTATCGCCGATACCATTAAAATATCGGCGATACCCGATACCGATACCGGAAATCCAATGTAAGTCTATGGGAACAAAATATCGTAACTAAAAAAACCCCATTCTTTCCTTGTAAACACTAAATATACACACATAGAAAACATATATATATATATACATGTCATTGTGACATATATATATACATATATGTATAGTTTATACACTTCTACATAGTAAAATATCCTCTGATTCAATTGCCGGGTAAAGCCGGCTTCTGTGAAAAGACAGAAGCACCCGACATGAAATGACACTTGGTGTACATAGGGTTAACCATGTCTTTTCATGTCGTTTGCTATCTGATTTTCACAAACAATTACATCAGTCTATGTGTGCAAAATTTCACACCTGTAGGGGTTAATTAAAGGTGTAAATTTGTTGTAAAAAAAACGGACTTTTTTGCTACGAATTTACACCTTTAATTAACCCCTACAGGTGTGAAATTTTGCACACATAGACTGATGTAATTGTTTGTGCAAATCAGATAGCAAACGACATGAAAAGACATGGTTAACCCTATGTACACCAAGTGTCATTTCATGTCGGGTTCTGCATTTTCACAAAAGCCGGCAATTGAATTAGCGGCTATTATACTATGTAGAAGTGTATGAACTATAAATATAAATATATATATATATATATGTGTCACAAATTCAATGACATGTATATATATATATGAGGTGTAAAATTGCTGAAAAAAAATGCGTGGGCTCCCGCCCTATTTTCGCAACAAGACAGACAAAGCCAGTGAGTGGGGGCAGATAATAATAGCCCAGAGAGGGACCATTATTTTTGGCCCCCCCCTGGCTACTAACATCTGCCCCCAGACACCCCAGAAAGGGCAAATCTCTAATTAGATTTGCCCTTTCTGGCACTTTGCCCGTCTATTCCCATTGCCCTGTAGCGGTGGCGAATGGGTTAATAAGGGGTTAAAATGACCTTGCAATTGAAAGGTCACTTTAAGCCAGGTTAATAATTGAGAGCTGTCAATCAGACAACTATCAATTATTAATCCTATTGCATGAAATAAAAATAAAACACACACACTTTAATTAAAAATCATTTTAATGAAATAAAGACACATGTTTTTGACCATCTTTTATTTTACTGCAAAAACCATTTCCTGTAATAAAAATAAAATAAAAAAGCAAAATTATTCTTACCTATCCCATGCACAGTCAGGTCCCACGGTGTAATCCTTCAGAAAGGGTTAATGTTTACTGCAGGGACCGCAGCTAATGCTGCAGCCTCACAGTAAACCCCCAAATGAATGAGTTCCTCTCCTGGCTGACAGGAGAGTAAAGGCTGGGTGTCACATAACGATACACCAGCGATCCCGACAACGATATGCACTTGTCAGGATCGCTGGTGTATCGCTACATGATCGCTGCTGAGCTGCCAAACAGGCAGCTCAGGCAGCGATCTGGGACAGCGACACTGCGGGTAACATCGCTTAAGGGCCCGTCTCACATAGCGATATCGCTACCGTGATCGCTGCTGAGTCACTAGTTTTGTGACGCAGCAGCGAGCTCACCAGCGATATCGCTGTGTGTGACATTCAGCGACGATCAGCCCCCTGCCGGGTATCGCTGATCGTCGCTGAAATGTCAGGACCTTTTTTTGATCGCTGGTTTCCCGCTGACAGGCACACATCGCTGCGTGTGACAGGCGGGAGACCAGCGATCCGCTGGTAACCAAGGTACACAGCGGGTTTCCAGGCACCGCGCAGCGCTTGGAAACCCGCTGTGTACCTTGGATACCAGCTCCCTGCATCAGGACGCTGGTATCCAAGGTACACAGCGGGTTTCTAGGGACAGCCCCGCGCCTGGAAACCCGCTGTGTACCTTGGTTACCAGCGGATCGCTGGTCTCCCGCCTGTCACACGCAGCGATGCGTGCCTGTCAGCGGGAAACCAGCGATCAAAAAAAGGTCCTGACATTTCAGCGACAATCAGCGATACCCGGCAGGGGGGCTGATCGTCGCTGAATGTCACACACAGCGATATCGCTGGTGAGCTCGCTGCTGCGTCACAAAACTAGTGACTCAGCAGCGATCTCGGTAGCGATATCGCTATGTGAGACGGGCCCTTAAGTGGAAAGCTTAATTGATTGCTTTCCACTTTCACTTCAGGTCAGCCAGGGACACAATCAGTGACGTCAGAGGGAACTGATTAACAAAAATAGGGGTTCCCTTCGAAAAAAAATGGCGTGGGGTCCCCCCTATTTTTGTTAACCAGCCAGATGAAGCAGACTGCTGAGGCCTGGATTTTCAGGCTGTTAAGGAGCCAAGATCCATGGACCTTGCCAGCCTGATAATACCAGGCCACAGCAGTCTGCATATCTTGGCTGATTAACAAAAATAGGGGATCCCCTCGAAAAAAATTGGCGTGGGGTCCCCCCTATTTTTGTTAACCAGCCAGATGAAGCAGACCGCTGAGGCCTGGATTTTCAGGCTGTTAAGGAGCCAAGATCCATGGACCTTGCCAGCCTGATAATACCAGGCCACAGCAGTCTGCATATCTTGGCTGATTAACAAAAATAGGGGATCCCCTCGAAAAAAATTGGCGTGGGGTCCCCCCTATTTTTGTTAACCAGCCAGATGAAGCAGACCGCTGAGGCCTGGATTTTCAGGCTGTTAAGGAGCCAAGATCCATGGACCTTGCCAGCCTGATAATACCAGGCCACAGCAGTCTGCATATCTTGGCTGATTAACAAAAATAGGGGATCCCCTCGAAAAAAATTGGCGTGGGGTCCCCCCTATTTTTGTTAACCAGCCAGATGAAGCAGACCGCTGAGGCCTGGTTTTTCAGGCTGGTAAGGATCCAATATCCATGGACCTTGCCAGCCTGATAATACCAGGCCACAGCAGTCTGCTTAGCTTGGCTGGTTAACAAAAATAGGGGATCCCCTCGAAAAAAAAAACGGCGTAGGGGTCCCCCTATTTTTGTTAACCAGCCAAGTAAAATGCAGACTGCTGCGGCCTGGTATTAAAAGACTGTCAAGGCCCATGGATTTTGGCCCTCAACAGCCTGATAATACCAGGCTACAGCAGCCCCACATTTGGCGCATCAAAAGATGTGCCAATTGTGGCACTTTACCCGGCTCTTCCCACTGCCCTGTAGCGGTGGCAAGTGGGGGTAATAAGGGGTTAATGTCACCGTTGATTGCACGGTGACAATAAGCCCGGTTAATAATGGAGAGGCGTCAATAAGACACCGATCCATTATTAATCCCAAAGTTTTTAAATGTTTAAAAAAAAGACACAGCAAGAAAAAAGTCTTTTAATGAAATAAAAGAGACAACACAGTTTTCATTTCTTTTATTACTCTCTCATTCCTGCGACGCCATCGATCTCCTGTAAAAAAATAAAAAAAACAAACCAACAGTATACCACCTGTCCGACGCAGTCCATAGTAACGACAGTCCCACGACGATCCAGCTCTGCTACATCGGAATGACAGGCAGAGCCTGACATCCCGGCGCAGCACAGCTGCTTACCAGCTTCCCCGGCGGTGACGTCATCGGACTGCTTTATGGCCGCGATTACCCAGCAGTCACTGCAGTTATCGCGAGAAACTGCATGTGACCGCCAGGGAGAAGAGGATGGCGGCCATTAAGCAGTCCGGGATGTGACCGCCGGAGATCTTCTGCCGGATAAGTGCCGCTGACTCCTGACAGACCCGACCGACGGACACTGACAGTGACAGTGACATTCCGATTCCGGTATCCGATATGACGAAAATATCGGAACTCGGAATCGGAATTCCGATACAGCCAATATCGGCCGATACCCGATATTTGCAGTATCGTATCGCTCAACACTAGTCATTACTAGTTAAAGATAATTATATATAAGACTGATTTTTAGGGCTTATACCCAATAGCCTGAATAAAATCGGTCCGATGTTGTTCATGAAAAGTTAGACGAGTGTCTTGCAATTGGCAGCAATTTTAATGCGAGTACAATGCGATTTTTCTCATCTAGCATTCATCTGACATCTGAATGACATGCGATCCATATGCAATGCGATTTGAACATTAGCTTTTACATAGAGTAATTCTCTATGTCATTTAAAAATAGTTTTCAAAGTAATTATTCTTCAATACATATATAGATAGAAATATGTGAGTGACATATATAATTAGGTGTAGCTTATTGTACATGTATTTAATTAATTAATAAATTATAGCAAAAAATGGCATGGGGGTCCCCTGAAATTTTGTTAACCAGCTGAGGGAAAGTGGATAGCAGCTGATGCTTCTAGCCTGGGAAGGAAGTAATAAACATGGATCTTCACAGGCTATTAATATCAGCTCACAGTTGTATACTTAACCTTTACTGGTTATTAAAATGGGGGAACCCCCAAAAAATGATGTGAGGCCCCCTATAATTAATAACCAGCAAAGGGTAAGCAGAGAGCTACAGACTGATATTAATAGCTTACGAAGGGGTCATGGACATTGACTCCATCCCAGACTAAAAACATCAGCTCTGAGCTGCCCCATAAATGGTGCATCCATAAGATGCGCTAATTCTGGTGCTTAGCCTCCGCTCTTCCCACATGTCCTGGTGCAGTGGCAAGTGGGGTAATAGTTTTTGGGGTTGATGTCAACTTTGTATTGGCAGCTGACACAAGGCCCAGAGGTTAGTAATGGAGAGGTGTCTACAAGACGCCCCCCGTATTAACCCCATAGTCATATTGTAAAAAATACACAGCCAGAACAGTCCTCTATTGAAATAAAGACACTGACACCTTTATTGAAATAAAAATAAAAAACAAAGTTATACTCACCTTTACACCTAATCCACTGAAAAAAATAAAATAAACAAACATATTCCTCACCTGAGAGCTGATGTTTTTAGTCTGGAAGGAGGCCAATATGCATGGCCCCTTCCGAGCCTATTAATATTAGCCTGCAACTGTTTGCCTAGCATTTGCTGGTTATTATTTATAGGGGGCCCCACGTCATTTTTTGAGGGGGTCCCCCATTTTAATAACTAGTAAAGGCTAAGTATACCACTGTGAGTTGATATTAATAGCCTGGGATGATCAATGTGTATTACCCCCTTCCCAGGCTAGACATCTGCCCCCAACTGTCCGCTTTCCCTCTGCTGGTTATTAAAATTTTGTCGGACCCGCCATTTTTTTCTTTAAGTTAGTTAATTATTAGCTAAATCCATGAACATTAAACTACACATGCACTACACTAATTATATATGTCACTGACCTCTTAAAATCTATCTATTCTATGTATATATCTAGTCTATCTATTCTACTCTGACGGGTCACACAGTGAATTTACTGTACTCAGCTGATGAAATGTTGGGTGGGTAAAAAACGGAGGGCAAATGCATGGTCCACATGCCGTACGGTTTTATTCTTGCACCCATTGGCTTGCATTGGTGAGTCTCATCTGATATGCATGGAAATCGTACGATCTGAGCTGAGAAACAAATCGCAGATGAGCAAGGAATCATTGAATAAAATTAGTCAGAGTGTAATCCAATTTTTTTATGGGATTTTACTCGTCCATTTTTTCACAAATGAGTATGAGCCCTTAATTAGCTTTAGTACATTAAAATGGTCTCCATCTTTTTACACTGGCAAAAACCTGTCCTAAATTATTAATAGCTCAGGTGCCTTTGAGCATGTTCAGTAGATATTTATGCCTTCTTCTTTCATGTACAAGAGGATATTTTCCCAGTACATTTTCTGACCTAATACTGGAGATATTAAGAGTGCTGAGGTAAGAAAAATGCCTTCCACACTGCTGTCTACCCATCTTTCTGGTCTAATACTGGAAATACCAGGGGTACTAGGGTAAGAAGAGGTTGCTCACACTGCTGTCCATCCTGTCTATCTGATCTAATACTGGACATATCAAGGGTGCTGAAAAAAGGAGAACAAGAAGAGGTTGCTCACACTGCTGTCCAGCCTGTCTATCTGATCTAATACTGGAGATACCAGAAGTGCTGAGTTAGATGGCTACTCAAACTGCTGTCCAGCCTGTCTATCTGATCTAATACTGGAGATACCAGAGAGCTGAAGTAAGAGAGGCTGCTCACACTGCTGTCCGCTCTGTCTATCTGATCTAATACTGGAGATACCAGAAATGCTGAAGTAAGAAGAGGCTGCTCACACTGCTGTCCTCCTGTTTATCTGATCTAATACTGGAGATACCAGAAATGCTGAAGTAAGAAGAGGCTGCTCACACTGCTGTCCAGCCTGTCTATCTGATCTAATACTGGAGATACCAGGAGAGCTGAAGTAAGAAGAGGCTGCTCACACTGCTGTCCAGCCTGTCTATCTGACTAATACTAGAGATACCAGGAGAGCTGAGTAAGAAGAGCTGCTCACACTGCTGTCCCCCTGTCTATCTGATCTAATACTGGAGATGCCAGTAGTACTGCGGTAAGCAGAGGCTGCTTACACTGCTGTCCACCCTATGTTTCTGAATGGTGAGTGGCTGTTCAGCTGTCTTTACTTTATTCCCAAGAGTAATCAGCCACAGCTTTTATTTCGTATTCTGATATTTCTCTGCTATTTTTTAGACAGTTTAAATATATTTGTTCCTATGTAGTTTAGCCAAGTTATAAATATAATGGTTATTAAAAACAACCATAAAATCATATGTGTACAGGTGTTGCCCATTTTGAGTATCATGATAGAGGGTGATCCAGCATTTAGCTGTAATCTGTGTTATAAGTTTTCATTGCAGCACCACCGCAAGAGAAATAAAGTGTTACATTTCCTATTGACAGCGATGGCATGGCCATGAAATGCATGGATGTACTGAGTCCTCCAAACTGTAAGAAACTCTTTGTGGCAATTTTTTGAATTGACTTATATATGAGATACTGAAAGGAGTACCCTCTCTAGGGTATTTAATGCTGTGTTTTTTTCTCCAAACCTGATAATCTGCTTGCAATAAACAACAATGCCAATAATTGTATTAATCAGTTTTATTAACGTGGCTTTTTAGCCTTTCTATATGTTACCTAATTTACATTGTATAGGCTTTACACATTTATATTTTGTTGCATTAAATGTATACTATGTATGTAACACACTTTTCCAGGGTACTAATTGCGTAATAATTATGCAAACTATGTGTGCAGTTTATGGGCCCAATTCATAAAGGTCTTTACATGACAATTTTGGTATAAAATATAAGCTGCAATATTTTTGCATAAAATGGAAGTTCTGCTAAAATATTGCAACATTTGGCATTTACTTGACAGTCCTGGCCAGATTGGCCAATATGGGCATAGCATGGGAGGTATGAAGCGTGGCTGTTACACCCGGTCCCGGTTCTGGTGCTGCCCCCAGTTCTGGCCCCTCACCCGCTCCTGCTCCCGGGGCTGCCTCTGTACCTCTGCGAAGTCCCTGTCAGGATCCTCGCTCTCTGTCTGTCCCTCGGCGTCCTGCTGTTGCTTCTCTCCCCTCTACTTACTGGCACGCTGCCAGCAGGCCTCCAGGGAGAATGCTTAGGACGCGAGCATGCCTCCCTCTGGTCTCTTAAAGGGACAGCGTGCATTTTTTGAAAATATCAATCAACCAATGGCAGAGCACTGATTACTATTTCTGGCCACTCTGCCATAGGGGGAGTGCCAGAGCAACGAGTATCTACTCTTACTAAACCCGGTTCTGTCCTTGCTCTGTCTGTGCTGTTATAGCATTCCGTTTGGCACTCTGCTTATACTGTTTGTTTCCGCAGAATATCAGTGACCTGTTGTTCAGCATATCCTAGACGACATCTGTACCTATACACTCAAGTGCCATCCCGTTCCACCACTTGCTGTCCGAACCTGTGGACAAAGCTAAAGTTTCTGGAGCCAGCTTCCTACCATCTACCCGGAACCTGACTATCTTCGCCAGAGCCAGCTTCACCTGGTATACCCGATGTCTGCCGGTCTGCTCCACAATATCTGTAATACCTGTTTACCCGTTTGTTCTGCTGGGACAGCAGCCACGTGCCCGGGTCTAACTGGACTTGGCACCTGTGTCCCCCAGGTATTCCATTCTGGTTCTGTTCGAGGGACCTTACTATGGGTACCTGGGGCTCACTAGTTACACCCCCTTCGGAGCCCCCCGGACCAAGGTCTCAAGGTTCCACTCAAAAAATAAAATACGAATGTGAACTTCATCAACTGTGCCTCCGCTTCCATTCGTTACAGTGGCTATGCCATCATGTTAAATTTTTGAAAACTTACGCTATGTTAGTGTCTCAGAGTACATTTCTGGCAGAGGCTAGCAGAATTAATAGAATGATACAGGTGTATGGTACTCCAGCGAACCCCTTGCGCACACCAATCTAAAAGAATCAGCTTCAATGTGTTTTTATTCTGTAGACATGAGATGAGCGCACATAAAGAAATGACTGTGACTGAAGGATCTGACTACACTGGGTTTGTTTGTAGTCTGTAACCATGGAGATACACTGACATACAGTATATAGGAGCTGTAAACAAAAAATAGTAGGATATTTGTAATAAAGACAATTTGAAACATTGCTTTATTTTGCCATTTTAAATGCATCTGGTCCATAGAAAATGGGAGAAAGGAGCACATACCCTTTAAGTCAAATTAAATTGATGAGGATCATATCATAACAAATAACCCCCAAATAAAGAAAAAAAATGTTCACACAAGCATTATTTCATTGTAAAATACTTTGCTTTTTCATGAAATGGGTGTCCTGAAAGAGGCATCAAAACAAAATCAATGGGTAAATGTCAATTAAAGGTAGCTTTTTATTACATCATTATGGTTTCAAAAGAAACATTTCAGACATTGTCCTCTTCAGGATTAGAGTAAAAATTGGAGATACATGGTGAAGCCCTAAATGCTAAACGGTTTCACCATGAATCTACTATATCCTCTCCTATGCTGAAGAAGGATTGTTTTTGTAACAGTAAATTTTTCTTATATATCCAAGGTTTCAAAACCAAAATTTCACATAGTCCCTTTTCAGGCTAGGAAGGAAAGTAGGACATACTGTACATGGGTATCCGTAAATGCTAAAAAATGTTGACATGTATATGTTATCTTCTCCCAAACCTGAAGATGGACTGTGTTAGAAACAGTAAATTTTTAATACATGAGCAGGTTTTCAAAAACAACATTTTGAACATTCTCATTATTTAGAATCTGAGACAAAATATGATAATTTTGTTAGAGGGTTTCATTATGGTCTTCCTATTTTCTCTCTCAGCTTGAAGAAAGTTTGAAATATGGGGTAGAAAGCTGGAAGGACAATAAGCACAAAAGAATAGAGTGAAATTGGTTAAATCTGCGCTGCCTGTGAGTGATGGTGGAAATTAGTCAGAAATCCAGGAATGCGATTTATAAGCCAACGCCTTTCGAAGTGCCATACTTCTTCATCAGGACAAACCACAGTGTTTTGTGGTTTGTGATTTTTCCTGATGAAGAAATGTGGCACTTCGAAACGCGTTGGCTTATAAACTGCATTCCTGGATTTCTGACTGCTTTTACCATCACTCACCAGCAGTGCAGATTTAGCCCATTTCACTCCATTCTTTTAAGTTTGAAATATACTATATAATCTACTACTGATTGCACCTAATTCTGGAGTATGCTTCCTTCTCTCTGATGTGTGCTTGTTTATTGGCACCTGGGCAGGAACAACCAGAACTGAGTTTTTAAGTAACGAAGCAGCATTCCCTTTGTATAACTTGTTGTAGAGTAGCCCAATATTTTATTATATTTTTCAAACTTTTTTTAGCCTTTAATGTGATTTTATATTGTGTTATTACATTTTTGTGTTTGTGCATGCTGTTTATTTTCAATGTCCCGTACTCCAAAGATGTTTGCTTCTGCAATGCCCACTTTGCTTTGAAGTCTTCATTCAGGGTGTTAACACACTACACAAAAACCTTTTATTGGCCACTTGTTATAACAACAATATTTCTGTAATATGTTGACTAATACATACAGTAGAAGATTTTTTTCTACCTGGTGTATAAAACCCATACTTTAACAAGCATCTGAATCAAATTAGAGTCAAACAAAGGTACGGTAGCGCTTTATAAAATTATGAATTAGAACTATTCTCTGTTATTATACAACTCGTATCCTGCATTGTTTTTTTTTCCAGTTTTCCACTCTGCAGACTCAAATCTCCAACTTTCAGTTGTATTTAAACTGGTGGGTGTAGACTGACTGCTGTGATGTCTCCTATACACATTACACACAGCGACATGAGGGATTATTATATAACAGAACTGTGCAGTGTATGTGTGAATCCAGCACTGAAGTGAAATAAATTTGGTTGAAGCTGCTTTAGCTCCTCACTCCTCACCACTCCCTGCAACCAGTCTCTCTTCCATTGACCAAGAGGTATCTGAGCTGTCTTCCAGAGTGGATGATGAATTCAAGAAGCCTGAGGATGAAAAAGTGTCTCTTAATTGGAAAAAGAAGCATATCTCTTTGATAAGATGTCTTACACAATGTCTTTATTCGCTTATACTATTGATTTATGCAGACTTTGTTGAAATGAGAGTGACCATATCAGGGTTATATTGTCAGTAGAATTGATTTAATCGATTTGGTGTATCCAGTCTGGTGGCCTTGACAGTAATCTGTTGCCATCGGATGGGAGCACTGCAAACTGCCTCTTACCTAAAGGCATCCCCGATTCTTCTTTTGGTTAGCTGGTGGCTTGACATCATCATTGCTGTGTGATACACATGTGACGTTGGGCTAGGAAAGCTGCGGATACTGGCAGGTAAGAGGCGGTTTGCATCACTTTCATCCGACGTCCACAGTTTTCTGAGGCGGCTTCTGGACAGGATTCTGCATATCACTTCTCATCATCTGCTCTTTCACTTTTGTATATTTTCTAATTCTAGGATTTGAAGAGGCGTTATGATATATATTGACCTTGTATGAAGAATAATCATCTAAAGCATGTAAATAGATAAGAATTACCCTTTTATGCTTCATTTTTTTAATATTTTTTAGTAATAAACCTGTTATAGGTGTAGTATATTGCACTATGGAACCATCTTTATTAATGCTTTGGCTGTGAGTATATAACATGTTATGTCTAATAGTAAAGCTAATGTAAATATATGTCTGAGTTCGTTTCACTCTATAGAAGAGAATTTTACAGATTTCGACTTCAACATTGACTAACTCTTTACACTGACTCATAATAACACATTGTGCTGCAGACGTCATGTACAGCCATAGGACTGGGTGCGTATTTCGTGCTGTACAGAACATATTCGCAGCTTGGATTTATTATGGCTCAATTGCAACAGAGCAGATGGGAAAAGCACTTCAGGTATTCTTGTTTAACCCAAGAAGGAATAGTCACCTTGACTACAATTTGACATGTTACTAGTGATGTGAAGATAAGGGACATTCCCTTTCCATGTGCACTGCATTAATATATTCTGTATGTCATCTAGCGTGGCTCATTTACGGGATCTGCACATGCATCCGGCTTACAGCTAGGAAACTTGCATTCAGGCTTTCATTGCTGATTTACTAAAATGATTGTTTGCCATGTGGGTGTTCACGTCCCAGAAGGGTTAATTGGTAAGGTTAAGTGAAAGTTAAGTAGCTACGTTTTTAACAGGTATGGGCCCAAGAGTCTGGCCATTGAGTGTAAAGGTGTATAAGTGTATATACTTGGTAAAGTCTAAGAACGTATTTGTACAGTAGCATATTGTACTGATTCCCTGATCTCTCAATGAGAGTTACTTCTGTGATAGTTTGAAGAAAGTTTTTTTTTAATTACCGGTAGTTGATGCTATTAGTAACTATATGAGAACTCTATGTAAGAAAGTTTTACAATGTGCGTCAAATCCAGCTAAAAATTCGATAGAAGCATTTTGAATAGAGCCAATGAAGCTGAATGGCAAATTATTTTTAGCTTAAAGGGGATATTCGGGACTTTATAAAAAAAAATCTGCCTAAGCAATAACAGCTGCTACCTACCTGCATGTTGTGCATGACATCGTTCTTCGCCGGCACAGAATCGTCACAGACCACTCCTGCTAGCAATTGAGCTGCCTGTGCTGACGTCACGTCGACAGAGCGGCTGCTTCTTCTCTGTTCTGCTCTGCTGACAGGGAAGGACTGCCGACATCATACTTATTGACAGTCAGATCTCCACTGCCTAACTGGGGGAGCTGACCATCAATCAGAATGATGTCTGAAGTCACGCCCCGTCGACATAGCAGAATGGAAAAGAAGTCGCCGCTCTGTCGACATGATGTCAGCAGAGGCAGCTGAATCACATTGCTGGCAGGAGCGGCCTGTGACCACTCTGTGCTGGCAAAGAACGGTGCCAGTTACAGTAGGCAAATAAGTAACAAATACCTGTCTCTTAGTGCTTAAGCACAGTTTTTGATTTTCACAAAGTTCTGGATATTCCCTTTAAAGGGATATTCATATAGTTAGAAATGAGTATTAATGAATAGTGATTGTAAAAACAAGCACTTTTACAATTTACTGTTTATTAAAATTTTCAACTGTTGATTAGATTGCATCACTTTTCTTTTGTTTACAGCTCGTTGCCCAGGAGACAGACCACTGCTTCTGCCTAGCTTGTAAGAACTGCGCTAAAGCTGACCTGGACTAGGAGATAACAGTATGCTCCAGTGATTCCAGGCAGTTTCAATACCATAATTAAAAAAGAGCTTGTAAGTACTGTGCATGTTCTGCCACCGATTGTAGACAGCAGTGGTGGTCTCTCGCCAAGAAACGAGTTGTAAGTAATACAAAAGAAAAGAAATGTGTTACTATCTCAAGAGCCACTAACATTTTTAATAAACAGTAAATTGCAAAAGTGCTTGTCTAGTAAAGCTCTATCCAATAATACTCATCTATGAAGATGGGAATATCCTGGCTGTAATACTAAGCACAGCATTAATTAACACCAAATTCTGGGTATTAGTGAAGTTTAGCAAAAAACAGTATGGCCTCGATTCATCAAGTAGTTTTCTGGCCTAAAACTACTTGAAATGTCGTAAAGTTTTTTGTACAGCTTGTACTTACAAAGAAACTTTGTGACTTTGTCCTAAGTCTGCCAACTTAGTTTGTAAAATTGGTAGTGCTTAGCCAAGATAGGATATTTCCCAGCATGGCTGACAAACTCATCATAACTTATGCCACATAAATCCCATCCTCTACCTGGTATGCTCTTCTTGTTGTGTGATGGCACACAACAGCTGAAAGAGGCGCCCCATACATTAAAGAGGTTGTCCCATGAACAAAGTACATATAGATCTTGGAATAATGATAACAAAAAAAATTGCACAATTGGATGAGTTAAAAAAAAGCTCCTGTGCTGAGAAATATTTAGACTTGAGAGTCCTCAGTGGTTGATACCTTTTAATGGCTAACTGAAAAGATGGTAACAAATTGCACATCTTTCCTGTGCTGAGATAAATTTATATATGTGTCTCTGCTGTGCACTGTGTAATGGCTGTGTCTGACGGTGCAAAGCTGCTCCAGTTCATGGTCGGCACATACCATAGCTCCTGGTCAGAGGGGAAGCCTAAGTCACTAATGATAAGTGAGTATACAGACAAAACAGTAAAGGATCGCAGCTGATACTTTCTCAGGTAACACATTTCCCTGCCTGGGGTAACTCATTTCCCTGCTTGAGGATGCAACAAGGGGCGACTGGGGTGGTAGTCCTGACCGAGTTCAGCCACAAAACACAGTCAGCAGACACCCCGGCCCCTTGCACATGAAACACAGATGGACACAGCTTCTACCACGGATTACCTTTTCATCCCCCAGCCACAGTAGCCCAGGTAATTAAGTCCAGGCTTACAACTGTTGTCCAACAGGGAACGAACTTTAATATAACAGAGATGAGGAAAAGGTACAACACTGACTTCCTGCTCTTTCCCTGACACTGTCCACAGTTGCACCCACAATGGCCACAGTATCCGAAATCAGTATTCCACTCGCTGGGATCTGGACGCTTATAGTCCCTTCAGCAGGGGCCCTTCCGAAGTCCTGGGGCCCGTGTTGTGGTCCTTAAATCTTTGGTCCGGGGCAACAGATTCTCCCCATTGACATCTTTCTTGTCCTTTCCTCTAGATCATAGAATCATAGAATGGTAGAGTTAGAAGGGACCTACTGTCACGCGGTCTTATGATATGTGTACGATGTCAGTAAACTATTCTTAAAAGAACAACACTCTATACAACATATAGATTAGCAACATCAGCATGTAAATATAGAATAGATTTACCTGACACGATATCCGTTGAACTCAGGGTTAATCTTGAGGACATGATACACTGTCACAGGAAAGAGGAGGACCGGGGGTCTAACCTGACCCTAAACTGGGGTCCTAACTAATCCCTCACCTTGGAGGTACTGATAATGGTTCAGAGGTCCAAGTCTCCAGCCTAACCCTGTCTCCTATCAGTCCCTGAACCCTGTAATCAGTCCTAAGAAGGATTCTGATTACCACCAAAGGGATATGGGCTGATCTCTGCTAAATACACAGATTAGACATATAAGACAGACTGGAGAAAACACAGACTTGCATACACACTCAAACACAGAAGGAACATAAATGATCTGGGATATTAAACTCTAAGCAAGGTGAGCTTAAAACAACTAAGGAGCTCTTTAACTTAAGTCTATACAGATACAATCCTATCTGTGGTCTGCATGAAGAATTTCACTGGCAACTCCCAACACAGACAACCAGAGATTTAAAGGAAACCAATCAACAAATAATTAATTGCAGCCGGGAGAAACTGCACCCAGTCCCAGAACTGAGCACAGACAGAATTAACTCCCTAACTGCCAAACACAAAGAAACAGCAACTCAGCTGTGAGAAGTCAGAATGTGCAACCGCGACGATCTTCGTGGCGATGCACACATGACAGTACCCCCCCTTCTACGAGGGGCCTCCGGACCCTCAGGGCCAGGTTTGCCCGGGTGAGTTCTGTGGAAGGTCCGCACCAAACGATCTGCGTTAATGTCAGACGCAGGAACCCACGTCCTCTCCTCTGGACCATACCCCTTCCAATGCACCAAGTACTGAAGGGACCGGCGATTCAGACGTGAGTCAATGATCTTTGACACTTGAAACTCCAAGTTACCATTGACCACCACTGGAGGAGGAGGTAGAGGTGATGGTATGACTGGTGCCACGTACCTCTTAAGTAATGACTTGTGGAACACATTGTGGATTTTAAACGTAGGAGGGAGGTCCAGACGAAATGCCACAGGATTAATTATGGAACTGATCCTGTACGGCCCGATGAATCTGGGGCCCAGCTTCCAGGAGGGAACTTTAAGTTTTATATTCCTGGTAGACAACCATACCAGATCGTTCACATTAAGATCTGGACCAGAAACTCTCCTCCTATCAGCCATACGTTTATAACGGTTCCCCATAGCACTCAGATTATTCAATACACCTCTCCACACTGAAGCAAGTGACGACGAGAAACGCTCCTCCTCAGGAACCCAGAAGGGCCCCCCCCATTGAATGTACAAAACTGGGGATGAAAACCATATGCCCCAAAAAACGGGGACTTACCAGTGGACTCGCTCCGCCTGTTGTTAAGAGCGAACTCTGCCAGAGGCAAGAAAGAAGACCAGTCCTCCTGGTTCTCTGAGACAAAACACCGAAGATAAGTCTCTAGGCTTTGATTCAGACGCTCTGTCTGACCATTGGTCTGCGGATGAAAAGCCGAGGAAAATGACAATTGCATCCCCCGACGTAAACAAAATGCCCTCCAAAACTTGGACACAAACTGAGACCCCCTATCTGACACCACATCAGAAGGCAACCCATGAAGTCTCACAATCTCCCCAATGAACACCTGCGCCAGAGTTTTAGCATTAGGGAGGGCAGGAAGAGCAATGAAATGTGCCATCTTACTGAACCTGTCAACAACCACCAGTATGACAGTCTTCCCTGACGACTGAGGAAGGTCCGTGATGAAGTCCATAGACAAATGAGTCCATGGACGCTCCGGAAGTTTCAAGGGTAAGAGGGTCCCAGACGGACGGGTATGAGGGGTCTTAGAGCGAGCACAAACCCCACAGGACGCGACAAAAGTTAAAACATCTTTATTAACGTTAGGCCACCAAAACCGGCGAGAAAGGAGATCTAAAGTAGCCTTACTCCCTGGATGTCCTGCTAAAGCAGAATTATGATGTGCCTCAATAACCTTTTGTCTCAACTGATTTGGGACAAACAGTCTCCCTGGAGGTCCTGCAGGGGCGTCCCCCTGAGCCTCTAACACCTCCTCCTCAAGCTCAGAACATACAGCCGACACTACCACCCCCTCCTGAAGGATAGGAATCGGGTCATCCATTTTCCCGGCCCCTGGGAAACTGCGAGACAAGGCATCCGCCTTAACATTCTTAGATCCAGGGCGATAAGTGACAACAAAATTAAACCTGGTAAAAAACAACGACCATCGAGCTTGTCTGGAATTCAGACGCTTAGCAGATTCCAAATACAGCAGGTTCTTGTGATCAGTAATGACGGTGACCGGGTGGACTGCCCCCTCCAAAAAGTGACGCCATTCTTCAAAAGCCAACTTAATGGCCAAAAGTTCCCTATTGCCGATATCATAATTCCTTTCGGCGGACGACAATTTTTTAGAAAAGAAAGCGCACGGATGCCATTTACCAGGGGACAGACCCTGGGACAATATTGCACCCACCCCTACGTCAGTCGCGTCCACCTCCACAACGAACGGCTGTGATGCATCTGGTTGGATGAGAACGGGTGCCGAAGCAAAACATTTTTTCAAATAGGAAAAAGCTTGGCAAGCTTTGTCCGACCATTTAGAAAAATCCATCCCTTTTCTTGTCATGTCAGTGAGAGGTTTGACAACAGATGAGAAATTACAAATAAATTTCCGGTAGTAGTTAGCAAACCCCAGAAAACGCTGCAGAGCCTTAAGATCCTCTGGCTGATCCCATTCAAGCACTGCTCTCACCTTTTCAGGGTCCATACGGAAACCAGAGGCTGACACCAAGAAACCCAAAAACTGAAGTTCCTGTACGGCGAATACACACTTTTCCAGTTTGGCGTATAGTTTATTGTCTCGCAAGATCTGCAACACCTGTCTCACATGCTCCTGGTGAGACACAAGATCTGGTGAGTAAATTAAAATGTCGTCCAAATATACAACCACAAACAGCCCCACAAGGTGACGAAAAATGTCATTAACAAAATGTTGGAATACTGCTGGTGCAGTAGTCAGACCAAAAGGCATGACAAGGTTCTCATAATGTCCCTCCGGTGTGTTAAACGCCGTTTTCCACTCATCCCCCTCTTTTATCCTAATCAGATTATACGCCCCCCTGAGATCCAATTTAGAGAACCATTTGGCGCCAACAATTTGATTGAAGAGATCAGGAATCAGAGGGAGTGGATACGGATCTCGAACAGTAATCCGATTAAGTTCGCGGAAATCCAAGCAAGGGCGTAGGCCTCCATCTTTTTTCTTCACAAAGAAGAACCCCGCGGCCACTGGGGAAGATGAAGGTCTAATATGCCCTTTGGCCAGACTTTCCGAAATATAATCTTTCATAGCCTGCCTCTCAGGACCAGAAAGGTTATATAACCTAGCTTTAGGTAACTTAGCATCAGGAAGTAAATTAATAGAGCAGTCATACACGCGATGAGGAGGCAACTCCTGACACCCCTCCTCAGAGAACACATCCCCAAAGTCCTCCAAAAAAGGAGGCAAAGTACTAGGCACGACCGCACTGATGACTGTGTTCATGCAGTTACTTTTGCAAAACTCCCCCCATTGGCTTATATCTCTGGACTGCCAATTAATCACAGGGTTATGTTTAACCAACCAAGGAAGTCCCAACACAATAGGAGTAGGTAGACCCTCCAACACATAACAAGATAATAGTTCCCTATGTATTGCCCCTACCCGAAGGTCAATGTTATGAACCTCATGAACAAAGCTACCTTGGCCGAGAGGCCTGGCGTCAATGGAGAATATAGGGATCGGTTTGACCAATACACTCAGATGCATACCTTGAGCCTGAGCAAACTGAGCGTCAACCAGATTAGCCCCGGACCCACTATCAAGAAGAACAGAAAATCTCTCCACTCTCGTACCAACCACCACCTCCACTGGTACAAGGAATTGAGAAGAACTAGCGGACGAAATACATACTCCCAGGTTGTCGTCCACCACACAACCTGGGATTAACAGTTTTCCGGCGACTTTTTGCTCAACAAGGCACGGGATGGACATCCCCCAACAAAATGTCCCTCTTTCCCGCAGAAGAAACACCTTCTAGTCCTGCGGCGTACCGCCAATCCCCTCCTACGAAATGATGTCCCTCCCAACTGCATAGGCTCCTCCGAACAGACAAGGGGAACCTCAACATAAGGGACTTTAGTAGTAGGTGGAGTAACAACAGGGGGCGGAGTTACCTCGCACCTCTCCCGGAGCCGTCTATCAGTACGGATAGCTAGGGCCATAGCAGCCTCCAGTGATGGAGGAGAATCATACTGAGCCAAAACGTCCTTTAATTTGTCAGAAAGCCCATGACAAAACTGGCTTCTAAGAGCTGGGTCATTCCACTGAGTATCTGTGGCCCATCTACGGAACTCAGAAGCAAATTCCTCCGCCGGACGATCTCCCTGCTGTATCTTACGTAATTTTGTCTCAGCAAGAGAGACCCGATCTGGGTCATCATATACCAAACCCAGGGCAGTAAAAAATCGATCTACTGACTGTAGAGCCGGGGATCCCGGAGGAAGGGAAAATGCCCAGGATTGAGGGTCCCCTTGTAGGAGCGAGATAACAATTCCCACTCTCTGCTCTTCACTCCCTGATGATCGAGGCCGAAGCCGAAAATACAATTTACATGCTTCCCTGAAGGTAAAAAATTTGTCTCGCCCACCAGTGAACCTGTCCGGGAGAGCTACTTTAGGTTCAAATCTGGTTTGCTCCGAGGGAGACAAAACTTTGGACTTAATGTCCGTCAGCTCCATGGATAATCCCTGCAACTGCAGAGCCAGCTGGGCTACTGGATCCATGGCAACTGGGAATAATTTTATAGGCCAGTGAAAATGTCACGCGGTCTTATGATATGTGTACGATGTCAGTAAACTATTCTTAAAAGAACAACACTCTATACAACATATAGATTAGCAACATCAGCATGTAAATATAGAATAGATTTACCTGACACGATATCCGTTGAACTCAGGGTTAATCTTGAGGACTTGATACACTGTCACAGGAAAGAGGAGGACCGGGGGTCTAACCTGACCCTAAACTGGGGTCCTAACTAATCCCTCACCTTGGAGGTACTGATAATGGTTCAGAGGTCCAAGTCTCCAGCCTAACCCTGTCTCCTATCAGTCCCTGAACCCTGTAATCAGTCCTAAGAAGGATTCTGATTACCACCAAAGGGATATGGGCTGATCTCTGCTAAATACACAGATTAGACATATAAGACAGACTGGAGAAAACACAGACTTGCATACACACTCAAACACAGAAGGAACATAAATGATCTGGGATATTAAACTCTAAGCAAGGTGAGCTTAAAACAACTAAGGAGCTCTTTAACTTAAGTCTATACAGATACAATCCTATCTGTGGTCTGCATGAAGAATTTCACTGGCAACTCCCAACACAGACAACCAGAGATTTAAAGGAAACCAATCAACAAATAATTAATTGCAGCCGGGAGAAACTGCACCCAGTCCCAGAACTGAGCACAGACAGAATTAACTCCCTAACTGCCAAACACAAAGAAACAGCAACTCAGCTGTGAGAAGTCAGAATGTGCAACCGCGACGATCTTCGTGGCGATGCACACATGACACCTACTGGGTCATCTGGTCCAACCCCCTGCTCAAAGCAGTATTCACTAAATCATCCCAGACAGATGTCTGTCCAGCCTCTGTTTGAAGACTTCCATTGAAGGAGAACTCACCACCTCTCGAGGCAGCCTGTTCCACTCATTGATCACTCTAACTGTCAAAAAGTTTTTTCTAATATCTAATCTGTGTCTCCTCCCATTCAGTTTCATCCCATTGCTTCTAGTCTTTCCGTGTGCAAATGAGAATAAAGATGATCCTTCTACAATGTGACAGCCCTTGAGATATTTGTATACAGCTATTAAGTCACCTCTCAGTCTTCTTTTTTGCAAGCTAAACATTCCCAAATCCTGTAACCGTTCCTCATAGGACATGGTTTGCAGACCGAACACCATTCTGGTCGCTCTTCTCTGAACTTGCCCCAGTTTGTTGATGTCTTTTTTAAAATGTGGTGCCCAAAACTGGACACAGTATTCCAGATGAGGTCTGACCAAAGAGGAGTAGAGGGCAATAATGACTTCACATGATCTAGACTGTATGCTTCTGTTAATACATCCCAGAATTGTATTTGCCTTTTTTGCTGCTGCATCACACTGTTGACTCATGTTCAGTCTGTGATCTATTAGTATACCCAAGTCTTTTTCACCTGTGCTGTTGCTAAGCCTTATTCCTCCCATTCTGTATACGCTTTTTTCATTTTTATTTCCCAGATGAAGTACTTTGCATTTTTCCCTGTTAAAAACCATTCTGTTAGTTGCTGCCCACTGCTCCAGTTTATTTATATTCTTTTTGAATCCTCTCTCTCTTCTCTAGTATTAGCTATCCCTCCTAGCTTTGTGTCATCAGCAAATTTAATCAGCTTACCCTCAATTCCTTCATCTAAATCATTGATAAAGATGTTGAACAATACAGGGCCCAAGACAGAGCCCTGTGGTACCCCACTTGATACATTCTTCCAACTCGATGTGCAGCCATTTACTACCACTCTTTGGGTCCGATCACTAAGCCAGTTATGAATCCACCTAACAGTTGCCTTGTCCATTCCATACTTAGTCATTTTTTCAATAAGGATTGTGTGAGATACTTTGTCAAATGCTTTGCTGAAGTCAAGATATAATATATCTACAGCATTTCCCTGATCCACCCAGTCAGTGATTCTGTCATAGAAAGAAATTAAATTAGTCTGACTTGACTTATTAGTTACAAACCCATGCTGACTCTGGTTAATCACTTCATTCTTGTCCAGGTACTTACATACATGTTGTTTAATAATTTGTTCAAAGATCTTTCCTGGTATAGAAGTCAGACTCACCGGCCTGTAGTTCCCTGGGTCCACCTTCTTCCCCTTTTTGAAGACAGGAACAACATTTGCTCTTCTACAGTCTTCTGGGACTTCTCCTGTTCTCCAAGAATTTTCAAAAATTATGGAGAGTGATTCAAAAATTTCTTCTGCTATCTCCTTCAATACTCTGGGGTGTAATTCATCTGGACCTGGAGACTTGAATTCATTTATTTTAGCTAAGTGTTTCCTCACTATTTTTCTGTTTATAGATATCCTGGATTCTTCTATTCCTTTAATATTATGCTGAAAATAACTGTTAACGGAAAGAATAGGTTTAAGATAGATATATGGATTGCCTTTTTTAGGTTGAGAAACCCAGTTTAGGTAGGGTGAGACAGGGGTGAGTTTAGTGTGTAAGAATATTTTTTAAGGGGGTAATTTGTCTCCTTGTGGAGACCACTAGCTGGCATAGGGAGTCTTATAGGCCATGCAATGCTACCTGGAACGAATATGCAAATTAGCTCCTCTGCAAGTGTAATGTCACATACACACGTTCAGTATTTGGTCAGTATTTTGCATCAGCATCACAGCAAGCAGCCCAATATGTGATAAATTGTTTGAATCAGGGTCTCTGAACCTACAACATGCTGCTCTCAGATGGGGTACCAAAAACTAGATGACAGATTTACTTTAATGGGCTTTGCAGCATGACTAATCCAGAGTCTTCTGCAAAAGACGTATGATGTCATTTCTAATGATATAGTAAAAAGTTAGATTTATGTTGGCTGGGGGCCTTTTTAGTGATTTTTTTATTCAGTGTTTGACCTCTGTCTTAGTATTTTAATGGATGTCCAACATCTTGCCTTGTTGGTTCAGTGATTCACTTTCCGACAGGCAAATGCTTTTCCAACTGCGGAGACATGAAGCGGAAATGTGTGTCTGGCATAGAGATCTATTTTTCTCTACCGGAAAAAAATATTCCCATCCTAATAGAAACCTTCCATTTCTTTTATCTTCTATAGAGGCATGGTGATTGATAGTCAATCAGTGAGCAAAGAATAAACCTCACAACTGTATACAATAAAGCTTAGCGTTCTTTACTAGTAGAACAGTTGACTTTGGAAGATTTTGTTGGATTATCATGTTGGCTTTAAAGTCAAAGCTGGATTTCATCCTTTTTAAATAGACAATGTTTACTGTCAGCATTTTTGTGGAAAACCAAGTATACAGAAAGATTATCTAAATTTCAATGTAAGCTCAGTGTAAATTCAGCTACTTAAGACTTTCCATTAATATTCCCATGAAAGCAGCAGTAGAAGACTTTCTTGGACGATGATTATTACTTTAACTTTACAATTGATATTGATTAATGTAGCCCATATTAATGGGTGATTATGACTAAATGCCTTTTTTTTAAAAGATATAATTATGCATAACAGAGTAAAAAGTATTTATATAGGTACTCGTATTGGGGCACCGCACAACCATAACAATAGGAGCTCATCTGTTATCATTGCAATTTCGGGGTCCATACGATTTTAGAATATTTTTTTATTCTCATTTTGAAAGACAAATTGAACAAAAAACAACGATTCTGAAATGTAATTTTTTTTTTAATTTTGGCCTTGGCCTTCATAAATGGGTTAAATAGTATTATATTTTCCTAGTTCGGACAGTTAGGCACATAGTACAGGTCTCGTACTTAGTGTGCCCTATAAACAGTTCCTCTGGCCTATAAAAGGATCCCAGTCCTGTATGGGCCAAACACATTTGAGTGGTGCTGTTACCTTTTTTATGAGGCCCTGAAGTTTTACCTACTGACCTTAAAAAATACTATAAACACATAGGGCACAATTCATTAAATGCGATTTATTAAACTCACTTTTCTTATTTGTCTTGTAGTATTCACTGACTTTTTTTGCTCCAAATTCTTTAAAAGGCGCACGTGGTTCCTGAATTTGTTGCAAAATCAAAAATACCCTTTATTTCTCCTTCAGAAACTTTACTCCAGGTAATTACTGGATGGAAATGCGCCCCCAAAAATTTGACATTTGGTAAAAATAGCATTTCATGAATTAGTCTGAAACATGTGGATGAGTAAATTTGTTGAGGAGCATTAAAAAAGACTTAAAAAAGTAAGAAAACTTAAATTGGCACGAAACAGAAGAGAAAAAGATGCAAATACTAAAGCCACTAAAAAGAAGGAAATTTCTCCAGATAAGTGGAGAAACCGTAATGATGAATCGGTGTCATAATACAATAAAACAATACAATATGATATGTTAAGTGATTTGTCACGATTCCTCCGCTCAGTGAGTGATTGCTATGCTGTTCTATGTAAACTGTCTTGCTGCGTTGTCTGTGTCTTGATTGACAGCTTGGCTGTCCAATCCTGTGATGGGCTTTCTCAGCTGTCGGTGTCTTGATTGACAGCTCAGCAGTCCAATCTGTGACAGTCTCATGGTGCAGAGGCAAGTTAACCACAGTTCACCACAGTTCAAATTCACCGCAGTGAAATTCTCCCGGAGAACTGCGGTGAACTCGTTTCATCACCATGAGACTTTTTCTGAATGTGCTAGCAGTGATCTCACCAGAATGAGGTCACCGCAGTTCATTAGCCAGGCTGGGAATGCAGCCTCAGTGACCTGCGGTAACCTCAATGAGGTCATCGCTGCTCACTGATGCTGCACTCGCAGCAGCTCATTCATGAGTGGTTCTCAGCCTGTATGATCGCATCTTGGCACCGTCCAGGTTGAAATCTATTTATTCCCAGACATGGATTATGGCGTGGGACAGAACGATGGATAGGTGAGGGATATGGTTGCTTTATTATTTTTGTTTTATTACGGAAGACGAGGGATTCAGTGGAATGGGGGTTATGTGAGTATAACTGTTTGTTATTTTTAAATAAAAATAGGAGAAGTGTGTTTTGTTTTTATTTCAAATAAAAGACTTTATTCTGGCTGTGTGTTTATTTACAATATATCTATAGAACTAGTAATGGATAGGCGACTTATAGACGCCTCTCCATTGCTAATCCATAGGCTTGATGTAATAGGCAATACAAAGGTGACATCAACCCCAGAAATATGAACCCCACTTGCCACCGCTACAGGGCAAGTGGGAAAAGCTGGGCAAAGCTTTAGCAAGGCTGGTTGTCAAAAATGTAGGGGATCCCACGTTGCTGTTTTAAATTATTTATTTAAATAATTAAAAAACAAAGTGGGGACCCCTCTATTCTTGATAACCAGTCTTGTTGTAGCTGACAGCTGAGGGTTGCAGCCCCCAGCTGTCGGTTTTGCCTAGCTGGTTGTCAAAAATACAAGGGTACCCACTCTTTTTTTTTTTTCTTATTTATTTAGAGCACAGGAGCCGACTGATGAATACTCTCATCAGCTGCTCCTGCTCTTGCTGTTATTAGCGGCAGCAGGCGTAGGCTGATGAGAGCAGTAGTCCCATCAGCCGATGCCAGTGACCTGAGGTAATCTTTTTATCTTGGATCACAGCTGAGGGCTCACGCTGTCATCTGACAGCGTGGGAAACGCAGTTGTCTGACCAGCGGTAATGATTTTTTCACCGATCAGAAGCAGTGATTGCCACGCTGTTATGCACATGACAGTGCGAAAAACACCCAGTGTTCTGGGGGCTGAACCCGAACAGTAACATGGACTTCTTGTTGAAGTCGGTGTTTGGTGTCCATGCCCATACAGTAGGTGTTCGCCCATCTCTAGTATCCATATTTAAAAAAATAATTGTCACTCAGCACTAAAGTGGCATCAATTTCCACAGAGTAGAATCAGTATAATAGGCCTCTGACCCACCTTCCACCACAGGCAACCCACTAGATGGAGACATAACTTTGAGTCTCCACTAGAGATGGGCGGACACCTGGAGGTTCGACCGAGCAGTTGAAAAAAAGTTTGCATTCGGATACCAGAACTGTAACCCGGACCCAAACCCGGACCTCATTCACTTGAATAGTGGGCCCAAACATCCAGTGTTTGCCACGCTGTCAAGTGCATGACAGCGAGGCGAACTCTGCTTCTAATCGGCAGTAAAATCATTACTATAAATTACTATACATCAGTTTTGTGTAAATGATGGGCAAACAATGAACAATTCTATATCTAATTTTGAAATTGAAAAGGTAACCAGTCTAGTGGATCTCGTCGCTTGTTACCTTACCCATGGAGGGTGCGTTAGGTGTCCTGTTAGCTTAATCTCTGACCCATGCCTTTGCTTTTGGGGGGGGAGAGGCGCGCCATTTTGATTCATCTATCTAAGGCACCAAAACAATTTGTCCCAAACCTGTATACCTTCTTATTCTCAGTCTTTGGATCTTTATTCTTTGAGTACCATTTGGTAACTACTTGCTATATTATGTTACTTGCCATGTCATATTACTTGCCATATAATAATAATAATAATATTATCAGCTATATTTTCTGGATGTTTGATCCTCAGTCGTGCCCTATTGAGGACTTTGGATGCTATCATTTTTAGTAATTGCCTGCAGACTGTGTGTTATTTATTACTGCTTTGGAGTTGCATATTTTTTGTGTTCATTGTATTGTTGGTTTCTAGATGAGAGGGTTTCTTTGTCTCACATTACCATTAGATTTTATCTTGATTTTATTCTGTGTAACATATTTTTCAATACAGATTATCATTATTATGATTTTAGGTTTATACTTCCATTATTTTTGGATCTTTGTATGCTGGAAGTACCCTACTTTACAGATGGTCATTCATAGGTGCCCATGTGAACGGAGTGGTGGTCGATCATGCGCACCTCTACTCCATTTATTGGTAATGAGAGTGCCAAAGACAAGCTAACTACTGTGCTCAGTCATCTCTGACAGTCCCATAGAGAATGAATGGAACAGATGTGCGTATGGTCGACTACTGCTCCATTCACATGAAGGTCTTCAGAGCCCCGATTCTCAGGATCATTGGGAGTCCCAGTGGCTGAAGCCCAGATACAAATAAGTTGTCCCCCTGAATAAGGGACAACTTCCAAAATTGGTGTAACTGCTTTAAACATTATCTATTACTAAATTTAAAAAATAGGTAATAGAGATGAGTGGATCAATTCACAATGAAGTTCAAGTCCAATTTCCTGAAATACACAGTTTGGAAAAAATGTCCCTTTCCTAGAGCGGGCTAACGTCATTTTGCATTGCTGCACAGGTCTCCTCGTAATGCCCTACAGCTATGACATCTTACAGGTTCTAATAGCTTGTACAGTGAGGTCAGTTCTAAGTTTCACTATTCTGTAACGGGTAAGCTCTGATGGTCAGTGAGGTTTAACTCTCTCTCTTTCCTGTAGAATGTAAGCTCTTATGGTGAGTGGGATCCTCTCTCTCCTGTAGAGTATAAGCTTGTTACACCCGATCCCCGTGCTGGCTCTGCACTCCATCCTGGTCACTCACCTCCTGCTCTTCAAGCTGCCCCTATGCAGCAGCATGTGCACTGTCTAGAGCAGACCCGGGCAAGGGGCGGCCCGCGGGCCGCATCCGGCCCGTCGGCTGTCAGTGACCGGCCCGCCAGTGGAGTAGCGTGGGGGGGGCGGTCCGCCCCAGGCGGCACGTGTGTGTGGGGGCGGCACCCTTTCCTTGCCCTCCGTCTCTACAGCATTAGCCTCACAGCAGCTAGCAATGACGCTGCTATTACTGTAGTCTTCTGTGCCCACAGGACCTGTGATGAGGTCACAGGAGGGGAGGAGTCAGGGGTCAGATGATCAGTGTCCTCCTTGTGTGCAAGACTGCTGTGATGTTGTCATGGTGCTGGATTAGGGTAAGTTTGTGTGTGTGTGTGGGGGTCGGGACTCGGGTTTACAGTGTGGATGTAGCAGAGCCGTGTGTGTACGAGGTGTACGGAGCAGAGCCGTGTGTGTATGAGGTGTACGGAACAGAGCCGTGTGTGTACAAGGTGTGCGGAGCCGTGTACAGAGCGGAGCCGTGTGTGTGCGGAGCCGTGTGTGTACGAGGTGTACGGAGCGGAGCCGTGTGTATAAGGTGTACGGAGCGGAGCCGTGTGTGTACGAGGTGTACGGAGCGGAGCCGTGTGTGTACGAGGTGTACGGAGCGGAGCGTGTGTGTACGAGGTGTACGGAGCGGAGCCGTGTGTGTACGAGGTGTACGGAGCGGAGCCGTGTGTGTACGAGGTGTACGGAGCGGAGCCGTGTGTGTACGAGGTGTACGGAGCGGAGCCGTGTGTGTACGAGGTGTACGGAGTGGAGCCGTGTGTGAACGAGGTGTACGAAGCGGAGCCGTGTGTGTACGATGTGTACGGAGCGGAGCCGTGTGTATACGAGGTGTACGGAGCGGAGCCGTGTGTACGAGGTGTACGGAGCGGAGCCGTGTGTGTATGAGGTGTACGGAGCGAAGCCATGTGTGTACAAGGTGTACGGAGCGGAGCCTTGTGCGTGTGAGGTGTGTGGAGCGGAGCCGTGTGTGTACAGGGCCACAAAGAGCGGAGCCGCGCATGTACAAGGGTCCTGTTACTTGCGGGATCTGTGTGCTTGGGGGCTGCAGGGGGGAAGGAGGGGTGCCATTATGTGCATGGGTCTGCGTGGGGACGGAGCGAATACTGTTATCTGTGTAGGGCTGGGTTCCTGTCCTGCTGTCCTGGCCGGGAGGTTTACTTTCCCGCATTAGAATCGTACATGCGGAAACCCGGGGACCTCCCACACGTTCTGGCAGCCACATGTCACGTTCCACTGGAGGTGACGTGCTGTAAATCAGCTGAACGCTGGAAATGACCGCTGACCTCATTTCCGGCGGTCAGCTTACAGCAGCAGGTACTGTAACTCGTTCTCGGGAGAGTCTTCAGAACGGCGACGCATCAAGCCGCTGGATCTGTTGGAGTGAGAGCCGGGTATTGTACGGACCGCTGCATACAATACCCGACTCTCACTGAGCGAGACAAGCAGGATGTGGGTATCTCAACATGGGATCTGTTCAACAGATGAAGAGATCCCCAGATCCTGCCTGTCTCGCTCAGTGAGAGCCGGGTATTGAATGGAGCGCCTCATAGCTGGTGAGATCCCCACATCCTGGGGAAATGAAGTCAGCGATGGAATGTGACTTGTGGCTGCCAGAATGTGTGGGAGGTCCCGGGGTTTCCGTATGTACGATTCTAATGCGGAAAGTAAACCGCCTGGCCGGGACAGCGGACAGGGTTCCGAAATCGGGACTGTCCCGCTGAAACCGGGACGGTTGAGAGGTATGTGTTTATAATTATTGTTTATGAAACAGTGTGATCAGCAGTGCTAAGTGGGTGTGGTCAGGGCGTGGATATGGGAGTGACCAGTGAAATGGGTGTGGCTAGGGGTGTGGCCTAAAATTTGCCGCCCCGGGCGCCACAAACAGTTGCTACGCCACTGCGGCCCGCGGAGGCGCTCCGGCAGATCAGCAAGGATGCATGATCTCACCTTGTCTGAGGTCTGAGTCGGCGCAGTATTTCAGAAGTCACACCATACAAGCGCTACCCGGAATCGGCGGCGCGCTGAACGCTATCTATATGCGTTCCAGCCGGGGCATGCGCAGTAGACTATCTGCTCCTGTGTTATATTGTTTATCTGTCACCCGGAAGCAATTCAATTAATACCGGAAGTGAAAGTGATGCGCTCTAGCTCAGTGTGTACTTCCTATCAGGGACGCAGGAGGGAGATACCGGACATGAGAGAGAGAAATAAATGTGCGTTTCAACCTGGGCATGCGTGTTTGAACTTCTTCATGGTGCTATTGCGCAGTTGGGAACTTCCGATCCGGGACGCAGGAAGGAGGTATCCTGGCGGTTTATTTAAAAGGAGGGATAAGGTATCGGCGTTCATATCATCTCACACCAGGACACGTGATGTTGCTATATCGGGCCTCCTGATGAGCCAAGAGAGGCAAAACGTGTTGAGGCGGTAATTTTGATGGGTAGTTGGCAGATGAGTACCAATAATACATCAGTTGATGGATCATCATTTGGTCATGTTTGATAATCATTTGGTCGTATAAAAGGGGCCGGTGGTGTCCCCTCGCTACCGGATATGGTGGCAAGCATTTACTTATATACTGTGGCATTAGGTGCTGGGTGCACCGTTGAGGAACAACAGTATTACCCTGTTAAGGGTTTTATATATATCTAGCAACTGAGACCTTGATGTGATCTGAATATCTTTCTAATGAATTGCATATGTTTTATACATCTTGTTTGTTAAGGGTCTAAATAACTGACCTTATGCGTGCAAATTGATTGGACTCAGGTCAGTTGAAAAGTGGAACTTGGGAGGATTTTTTTCCTTGAATATAGTATTTTTTATAACAGACCTGGTGCGTGGAAAGATCATCTCGCTTCATGATTTAAATGCCATATTCTGCCAAATGTGTTTCTTCACTTTGTTTTTAATATTTTTCTTTGTTTGGGGGTTTAGGGTTTCTTTAGGTATAGGATTGATCTATGTATATTGCTAGGGGTTCCCTTAGTATCCGGGTGGAGAGATCCCCTAGTCTTTGCATTGTTTAACATACTGTTTGTTTATGAAAAGATAGCATATGTATATATACAGTATTGGGTAGAACGGAGTTAATTATATTAGTCCGGCCCTCTAAAACCATCCCAATTTCTCATGCGGCCCCCTGGCAAAATTAATTGCCCACCCCTGGTCTAGGTTCTCCTGGACCCCGCAAGCTCAGGAAGCATTTTCCTGTTTAAAGGATAAATTTACCACCGCACCTATCTTAGTACATCCCAACCCCGAGCTTGCCTTCATAATAGAGGTGGATGCTTCAGACTGTGCCGTTGGAGCTATACTCTCTCAGAGAACAGGTGAGAAGAATGTCTTGCATCCCTGTGCCTTCTTTTCCCAGCAGTTGTCTTCGGCTGAGAGGAACTACGATGTGGGCAATAGAGAATTGTTGGCCATTATTGCCGCCTTCAAGGAATGAAGACACCTTCTTCAGGGAGCTGCACAGCAAATAGTCGTCCTGACAGACCATCGTAACCTTGAATTTATCAGGTCGGCTAAGTGCCTGACTCCTCGCCAGGCTCGCTGGAATCTTTTCCTAAACCAATTTAATTTTGTCATTTCTTATAGACCAGGATCGCGCAATGGAAAGGCTGATGCACTCTCTAGGATTCATTCAGCAGAGACACGTCCACTTACTCCTCCTAAGACTATTCTTCCTGACTCTAGATTCCTGGGAGTGATTCATAATCAAGACCTACTTAAGGACATCAAGGAAGCATACCATGCGGATTCTTTGTTGGCTCAACCCCCAAGGGACGTAAGTCTTGTCTTTAAGAATGGTGTGTGGATTCAGGGACAACGTCTGTATATACCTGAAACAGTCAGATTGAGAGTATTGCAACTCATCCACGATTCCAAGATAGCCGGGCATAGGGGAATTCTAAAGACACAAGAATTTCTTTCTCGTTTCTTTTGGTGGCTCACTTACAGGAAAGATGTCTTAAACTATGTCACTTCATGTGAAGTCTGTGCAAGATGCAAAACACCTCGCTCCTCACCAACTGGTCTTGCCCTCAGTTAATATGGAGTTTCCAGTTTTCATGTTCCCGCCCTGATTCTTCCCTCTTGGTTCTTAAGCAGCCTCAGCTGAACAATCAGTGCTCCTGAATCAAGCCTCAGTCAGTCTGTGACCTGACTTCTGGAAACCTTGGACTTGTACTCCAGCTATTCCCTACTGAGGAACCTTGGAACACTTTTGGACTCTGGAAACCTGCTGTTTGGTGAATCCATGTTTGCAGAGGAATTACGATACAGAGAAGAGATCCTGAACCTGCTTTGGAGATTTATTATAGTGCTTGAAGTTACTCTGGCCTGCTGTGTCTCCTGTCGCTGTTCCTGCAAACTGTGTGAACTTTTCAGCATGCTTGTATGAAGTAATACAAGTCATTTCATATCAACCTGTGTCTCCTGTGTTTTCCTCGCACCCAAGCACAAGACGCTAAAGGAACTGTACACTATACTTGACAATCTGGCTGCTGTGCTTGCCAACAATGGTTTTGCCACCAACACTATTAAGTCTTGTTTGCCAGAGGGATCAAATACTTATTTCTCACTGTAAAATGCAAATACATTTATATAATTTATACAATGTGATTTTCTGGATTTTATTTTTGATATTCTATCTCTCAATGTTAAAATTAACCTGCCTTTAAAATTATAGACTGTTCATGTCTTTGTCAGTGGGCAAACTTACAAAATCAGCAATGGACCAAATAATTATTTCCCCCACTGTATTACCACCACATAGTAAGCAAATACTACAATACTGATGATTAATAAAAAACACAATACTCTGTGTACAGTGTATAGATAACACAGTGATCACCATAAACATTATATATGAGCTCGGTATATAGTGTCGTGTACAGGTAATACAGTGATCACCAGTGACATTATACACAGGAGCTCTATATATGCTATGTAGTGTATAGTGTAAGTATGTAGTGTACAGGTAACACACTGACTTACCAGTGACGTCTCTAGTTGAAGTCCTTCATCTTCGCTTCTCTTCTTCATCCAGCACAGACCGCCATAATTTCTTACAGCCAGGACTCGTCCCTGCAGAAAATAACATAGTTATCTAGAGCACCGCTTCCAGAGCACATTCCCCACTTAGTCCCCAACTTCTACACTACGCAGCTGAATGAAGACGTGCACCAACCATTAATATGTACTCAAAGGCTGTGTGGCACTCTTGTAGGATGCTCAAATAGGGTTCCACCCCATAAATAGAGAAAAAGGAATTTGGCACTTTAATATTAGATGCTGAAATTATATAAATTTATTGTACATTGAAAAATGAATCCATTTATGTAATTGATGTTTTGCCTATACTGGCCTTCTTCAGAACTAAAATACAACAGACAATCAAAATAAAGGTGCCACCAAATCGGAAGTGCGTCACACCAATCATTCCAGCACGGGTCTCTATTTAAGTTGATTTTGGAAGCACATAATGGTACTGCTACACCTAAAAAGTGTATTATCATTATGTCTCATTGATATTGCTACACTAATAGATGCATCACTATATTACTGTCTGTATATGTTTCAATTGTATGCTGTTGTATTCATTTAATAGGGTAAGTGTAGTTACTACTAATGGCCACTAGATGGGGAGCATGTTAGTGTCCACAGTTCTTAGACAGTGTGTAGAGTAAGTATAGGGTTAATAGTAGGAGGGGCTACTGTGTGGTAAGTCAGACACATTTCCTGACTAGATTTAGTTAGGGCTGGACACTCGAACAGTCCACAAGGGCTATAGGCCAAGAACAGCACAACAGCCACGTAACATAGAAGAAGTAAGGCCCAGCCATCCACCACAGCAGGACACCACAGCAGGGGGCTGAAGCAGCTGAGTGAGCCAATAGTGGTTCCAGTATGTGGCAACTCATCGCATGGGCAGATACCCTGAGAACTGGGGCGAAATGGCCAGTGGAATCCACAGATGCAGTGAGTACAGATTGTGAAGAAGCGGTGCCAGCACAGGAGACAGTAGTAGATCTTGTGTCTGGGGTGAAACAGACCGAGGGATGCCTATCCGTAGCAGAGCTGAACAGAGAGAATGCTGAGGAACCGTCAGGGATGGTCCGACCCGGTTCCGTGCTGTGTAAGAGAAGTGCAGGGAAAGAAAATGAACATTGTTATGTGAAGCCTGTTGTAAAGAATGTGAAGACTTTGGATGTGCTGTGTAATGAACCTACTAAAGAAGTTCCTGTTGAAGTTGAAACGAACTGTGTCTCAGTTCATGCTGCTCAACTTGGTGAGGGTCTCCCACAGCATAGAGGAGAACCAGAAGGAGCTGGACCTGAACGCACAGATATGCTGATTAAATGTGAATATGTTCCTGTGAGGAGAGGCCAGGACACTGAAGCCCAGGTGTCCTCGGCCATGACTATGCTCCTGGCCGACCTTTACACAATACTAAGGCTAGTTTCACACTAGCGTTGCACTGACCTGCGTCGGTCAGCGCACGGCCGCTGCTACGCTCCGCCCCCAGACGCACCTCCTTCCGAACGCTCCGCCTATGGACGCATGACGCTGCATGCGACCTGCGTACCCTATCTTTAGCATTGGGTACGCAGGCCGTGCTGTTGTGAATGGGTTTGAGATGAGTTCTGAGCAGAGGCTCCCTCTGGTGGTTACAAGTGGTGCTAGTGAAGATTGTGAGGACTGGGAATCAGGTGTTACTGACTGGTCTTATATAAGGGAGTCATTTTCCCATCAGGGTTGCCGGTGATCAATTGTTCTGGTCTGAATCCTTCTTTCCAGTTTCCCTTGTAGCCTGCTGTGTCGTGTCTGCATCTCCTGCTATCAGATAAGACATTTTCTTCTTTTGTGTTTGTGCTATATTTTTGCATTTTGTCCTGCACTTCTGTGGGGGCCTTCAGGGTCCCCTCCGGGGGCTTCTGCCCTCTCAGTTTAGTTCAGCCACTGATGTTTGTACTTTTGCTTTTTCCAGTTTTTTCAGTGGCTGCTGTTTTGATTTTGTTACACCAGAGAACTAATTTAGGTGGTAGAGGTCGTGTGATCTCAGGTGATTTTGAAATTAGTAGAGTTGGTGCTTTTCAGGGTTTTCTGGGATTGCAGTAAGTACCCTTCCTATCCTTTTCTATTTAGATAGTTTGGGCCCCAGCGTTTGCTCATACTATTTTCTTTCTGTGTCAGTATTTCCTCTTGTCTAACAGTCATTACATGTTTGGGGGCTTTCTATTATCTTTGGGGTTCTGCTCCGGGGCAGATAGCTTTCCTATTTCTATCTTTAGGTGTAGTTAGTTTCTCAGGCTGTGACGAGGCGTCTAGGACCAACGTAGGAACGCTCCACGGCTGCCTCTAGTTGTGGTGGTTAGTCAGGGTACTGCAATCTCATAGATTCCAACTGCTCTGGTGTATTGCCTTTTTTACCTGCACTCCTCAGCTACCGAAACATAACAGTATCACCGGCCTAAAAATTGAAAATTGTATGGTACTCACAGAAGGGAAAAAATATTGTGAAAGAAAAAAGGTTGTCAGAGTTGTCAGAGATATTTTTCTGTTTGTTGCATTTTTTTCCCTCTGTATCTCTGGGTGCTGGGGAGGATCTTTTCTCCCAATGGAGTTTGCACAGTTGTCTGGCCGTGTGGATCGGCTTGCCACTGAGGTTCAGAGTATTGCTGCATATCTTGCTAGGTTGCCTGTTGTGGAACCTAGGATCCCCATGCCAGATTTGTTTTTAGGGGATCGAGCTAAGTTTCAGAATTTCAAAAATAATTGTAAATTGTTTTTTGCCTTAAAATCTAAGTCCTCAGGAAACGCAGCGCAGCAGGTTCAAATTATCATCTCTCTCCTGCGCGGCGATCCTCAGGATTGGGCTTTTTCCCTGATACCTGGGGATCCTGTTTTGAGTGATGTTGATGCATTTTTTCAGGCTTTGGGGTTATTGTACGATGAGCCTAATGTCACTGATCAAGCTGAAAAAGCCTTGTTGGCATTAAATCAGGGGCTTGATGACGCTGAGTTGTACTGTCAGAGATTCCGTAGGTGGGCAGTCCTGACCAAATGGAATGACGACGCTTTGGCGGCCCTTTTCCGGAAGGGTCTGTCAGATAATGTAAAGGATGTTATGGTGGGATTCCCTGTCCCCTCTGGTCTCAATGATTCTATGTCATTAGCGATTCAAATTGACAGACGTTTGCGTGAGCGGAGAAGTATGCGTGGAATGGTGTTGCCTTGTGAACCTGCTTCTGAATCCATGCAGTGTGATAGAGTGGTTTCTGGGGCACAGCGTCATGAGTTTCGAAAGCGCAATGGGTTATGTTTCTACTGTGGTGATGCCTCTCATGCTATTTCGGTCTGCCCTAAGCGGGGAAGACGTTTTGCACGCTCAGTTGTCTTGGGTAGTGTTCAGACTAAGTTTTTATTAACTGTCACTCTGATATGCTCTCTGTCCTCATTTTCTGCTCAGGCTTTCGTTGATTCTGGAGCAGCTATTAACCTGATGGATTATGATTTTGCTAAACGTTGTGGGTTTCCCTTGATACCCCTACAGAAGTCTATTCCCCTACTGGGGATCGATTCTACCCCTTTGGCTGAGAATAAACCCCAGTTTTCTACTCAGGTGATAATGAGGGTTGAACCTGATCACCAGGAGTGCTGCAAATTTTTGGTTCTATATAATCTGCATGACATTATCGTGCTGGGTTTCCCTTGGTTACAGTCTCATAATCCTGTTTTGGATTGGAAATCTGTGTCTGTAACCAGTTGGGGCTGCCAATGTGTTAATACCAACACTCCTGTTTTTTCTGCCTCCCCCAGGCTCAGGATGTTCCTGACTTTTTGATTGATTTTTCTGATGTGTTTAGCGAAAGTAAATCTGCATCCTTGCCTCCCCATAGGAGCTATGACTGCACTATTGAATTAGTGCCGGGTAGTAAATTCCCTAAAGGTCGCCTTTTTAACTTGTCTGTACCTAAACATGACGCTATGCGGTCTTATATCAAGGAATCATTGGAGAAGGGTCATATCAGACCATCCTCTTCACCCTTAGGTGCCGGTTTTTTCTTTGTGGCCAAAAAAGATGGTTCATTAAGGCCGTGTATTGATTATCGTCTCTTGAACAATATTACTGTGAAATATCAATACCCGTTACCCTTGATTTCTGACCTGTTTTCCAGGGTGAAAAACGCTACTTGGTTTACCAAGCTTGACCTCAGGGGGGCGTATAACCTTATTCGCATTAAGCACGAGGATGAATGGAAGACGGCATTCAATACCCCTGAAGGGCATTTTGAGTACCTAGTGATGCCCTTTGGGCTCACTAATGCTCCTTCCGTCTTCCAGTCCTTCATGAATGACATTTTCAGGGATTTTGTGGACAAATTTCTGATTGTTTATTTGGATGATATCTTGATTTTTTCTAATGACTGGGACTCTCATGTGAAACATGTTCGAACTGTATTCCAGATTTTGAGAGAGAATGCTCTGTATGTGAAGGGATCAAAGTGTCTTTTTGGCGTACAGAGGATCTCATTTCTGGGATTCATTTTGTCCCCATCTGTTATTGAAATGGACCCGGTCAAGGTTCAGGCCATCTGTGATTGGGTCCAACCTACTTCATTAAAGGCTCTTCAGAGATTTTTGGGTTTTGCCAATTTTTATCGTAAATTTATTGGTAATTTCTCGGTTATTGTTAAACCATTAACTGATTTGACCAGAAAGGGTTCTGATATCGTGAATTGGCCTCCTGAGGCAGTCTCTGCATTTCAGGAACTTAAGCAGAGATTCACTTCTGCTCCTGTTCTACGGCAGTCTGATGTTTCTCTGCCATTTCAGGTGGAGGTTGATGCCTCTGAAATTGGGGCAGGTGCCGTTTTGTCCCAAAAAGATCCAGAGACCTCTAAAAGTAACCCTTGTGCCTTTTTCTCTCGAAAATTTTCTCCTACTGAACGTAATTATGACGTGGGTAATCGGGAGTTATTGGCCATGAAGTGGGCTTTTGAAGAGTGGAGACATTGGCTGGAGGGAGCCAAACATCAGGTGGTGGTCCTTACGGACCATAAGAATCTGGTCTATCTGGAATCTGCCAAGCGACTCAATCCTAGACAGGCCAGGTGGGCCTTGTTTTTCACACGTTTTAATTTTGTGGTTTCCTTTCTTCCTGGCACTAAGAATGTTAAGGCGGATGCCCTCTCGAGGAGTTTCCTTGCGGACTCTCCTGAGTTATCTGATCCTTCTGTTATTTTGAAAGAGGGTGTAGTTCTTTCCGCCATCTCGCCCAATTTAAGACTTGCTCTGGAGGGGTGTCAGGACGATAGGCCCGAGCGCTGCCCTGTTGGAAAATTGTTTGTCCCGGACCAATGGAAAAAGAGTGTGATGTCTGAGATTCATTGTTCCGCATTGGCTGGGCATCCCGGAATTTTTGGTACCAGAGACTTGGTTAGTCGGTCCTTTTGGTGGCCTACCTTGTCTCGTGATGTCAGGGAATTTGTGCAGTCCTGCGGGTCTTGCTCTTGCTCCAAGCCTTGCTCTCGCTCTAGTGGTTTGTTGATGCCATTGCCTGTGCCCAAGAGACCATGGACCCATATCTCTATGGATTTCATTTCCGATCTTCCTGTTTCTCAGAGAATGACCACCATCTGGGTAATTTGTGATAGGTTTTCCAAAATGATACATCTTGTGCCATTACCTAAGTTGCCTTCCTCCTCTGAATTGGTGCCGTTGTTCCTTCAGCACGTGGTTCGTTTACACGGCATTCCTGAGAACATTGTGTCTGACAGAGGAGTCCAGTTTGTTTCCAGATTTTGGAGGACTTTTTGTTCTAAACTGGGTGTTCAATTGTCTTTCTCCTCGGCATTTCATCCTCAGACCAATGGTCAAACTGAGAGAACAAACCAGACATTGGAGACTTATCTAAGATGCTTTGTGTCTGCTGATCAGGATGACTGGGTCTCTTTTTTGCCTTTGGCTGAGTTTGCTCTTAATAATAGGGCTAGCTCTGCCACTTTGATGTCTCGTTTTTCTGTAATTCTGGGTTTCACCCTCGATTTTCTTCAGGACAGACGGAGGCTTCTGTCTGTCCAGGTGTTGACTCTGTTGTGGAGCGTATGCAACAGATTTGGGACCAGGTAGTGGAGAGGTTGTCCCTCTCTCAGGAGAGGGCCCAGCGGTTTGCTAACCGGCATAGGACTGATGGTCCTCGGTTTAAAGTGGGGGACTTGGTCTGGTTGTCCTCAAAGAATATTCCTATGAGAGTAGCAACTCCTAAATTTAAGCCTAGGTTCATTGGACCTTATAAGATCATGGAGATTATTAATCCTGTTTCTTTTCGTTTGCTTCTTCCAGGGACATTTAAGATCCATAACGTGTTCCACAAGTCCTTGTTGAAGAGGTTTGTTGAGCCAGTGGTTCCTGCTGCTGTGCCTCCTGACCCTGTTTTGGTTGAGGGCAATCTGGAGTATGTGGTTGAGAAAATATTGGATTCTCGTTTTTCTAGACGGAAACTCCAGTATTTGGTTAAATGGAGAGGTTATGGTCAGGAAGACAATTCTTGGGTGTTTGCTTCGGACATCCATGCTAGGAGACTTATCCGTGCGTATCATAGGACTCATCCTGACCGACCTGGTTGCTCTAATGAGGGTTCGGTGACCCCTCCTCAAGGGGGGGGTACTGTTGTGAATGGGTTTGAGATGAGTTCTGAGCAGAGGCTCCCTCTGGTGGTTACAAGCGGTGCTAGTGAAGATTGTGAGGACTGGGAATCAGGTGTTACTGACTGGTCTTATATAAGGGAGTCATTTTCCCATCAGGGTTGCCGGTGATCAATTGTTCTGGTCTGAATCCTTCTTTCCAGTTTCCCTTGTAGCCTGCTGTGTCGTGTCTGCATCTCCTGCTATCAGATAAGACATTTTCTTCTTTTGTGTTTGTGCTATATTTTTGCATTTTGTCCTGCACTTCTGTGGGGGCCTTCAGGGTCCCCTCCGGGGGCTTCTGCCCTCTCAGTTTAGTTCAGCCACTGATGTTTGTACTTTTGCTTTTTCCAGTTTTTTCAGTGGCTGCTGTTTTGATTTTGTTACACCAGAGAACTAATTTAGGTGGTAGAGGTCGTGTGATCTCAGGTGATTTTGAAATTAGTAGAGTTGGTGCTTTTCAGGGTTTTCTGGGATTGCAGTAAGTACCCTTCCTATCCTTTTCTATTTAGATAGTTTGGGCCCCAGCGTTTGCTCATACTATTTTCTTTCTGTGTCAGTATTTCCTCTTGTCTAACAGTCATTACATGTTTGGGGGCTTTCTATTATCTTTGGGGTTCTGCTCCGGGGCAGATAGCTTTCCTATTTCTATCTTTAGGTGTAGTTAGTTTCTCAGGCTGTGACGAGGCGTCTAGGACCAACGTAGGAACGCTCCACGGCTGCCTCTAGTTGTGGTGGTTAGTCAGGGTACTGCAATCTCATAGATTCCAACTGCTCTGGTGTATTGCCTTTTTTACCTGCACTCCTCAGCTACCGAAACATAACACCGTGCGCAGGTATGCGTTTGCCGGCGCATGCGTCCTTTTGACAGTATGCCGAGCGCACCAAAATGCAACATGATGCGTTGGGCGCAGGTGTCATGGGTGCATCGCCACGAAGATCGTCGCGATTGCACATTCTGACTTCTCACAGCTGAGCTGCTGTTTCTTTGTGTTTGGTAATGAGAGAGTTAATTTTACCTAGCTCTTTGCTAAGACTAGGTTCAGCCTCGCCCGGCTGCTTTGGATTATGTTCTAATTAGTTTCCTTTATATTCCTGCCAGTCTGGGTGTTGGATGCCGGTGAAAGCATTCATATAGTTTAGCAGACTGGATCGGTTCTGGGAATACTTAAGCTAAGAGCTCCTTAGTTGTTTTTACTCTTACAGCTTATAGTTTATCTCTGAGACCTATGGTGTTCCTACTGTGTGTGAGTGTTGTATGTAAGACTTTATTTACTTTATTTCTTATCTTTCTTGTATGTCTTTCTGTTCATTAACCGTTACCTGGTCATTCCCTTTGGTGGTATTCAGGGTCCTTCTTAGGACTAGAATACAGTTGGCAGGGATTGATAGGAGACAGGGTTTACGCTGGTGGCCTGGACCTCTGTACCTTTAACAGTACCTCCAGGTTGAGGGATTAGTTAGGACCCCAGTTAGGGTCAGCTTAGACCCCGGTCACCCTCTAGCCGGAGACAGCGTATAACGGATTCCGTTTTGACCCACTGGACTTTCTGTCAGGTAAATCTATGTTATCATATAGCTATGCACATGTTATATAGTATGTTGCCCTTTTGATATAGATTATTGTCATCACATATATATATCTGCTATACAGCGTGACATTTTCACCGGCCATACTAAAGATTCTCCCCAGCTATCATGGATCCAGTAGCCCAGCTGGCCCGGCAGTTGCAGGGATTGTCCATGGAGTTGGCAGACATTAAGTCCAAGGTTTTGTCCCCCCCGGAGCAAACCAGATCTGAACCTAAGGTTGCTCTCCCGGACAGGTTCACTGGTGGGCGGGACAAATTTTTTACTTTCCGGGAGGCATGTAAATTGTACTTTCGGCTGCGGCCTCGGTCATCTGGGAGTGAAGAGCAGAGGGTGGGAATTGTTATCTCGCTCTTACAAGGGGATCCTCAATCTTGGGCGTTCTCTATTCCTCCAGGCTCCCCAGATCTCCAGTCAGTGGATCGATTTTTTACTGCCCTGGGTCTGGTATATGATGATCCGGATCGAGTCTCCCTTGCTGAAACAAGGTTACGTAAAATACGGCAAGGAAATCGTCCAGCGGAGGAATATTCTTCTGAGTTCCGTAGATGGGCAACAGATACTCAGTGGAATGACCCTGCTCTTAGGAGCCAGTTTTGTCAAGGGTTGTCTGACAAATTAAAAGATGTGTTGGCTCAGTATGATTCTCCTCCATCACTGGAGGCTGCTATGGCCCTCGCTATTCGCATTGATAGACGTCTTCGGGGAAGATGCGAGGTAACTCCGCCCCCCGTGATGACTCCACCTACTACTAAAGTCCCTTATACTGAGGTTCCTCTGGTCTGTTCTGAGGAACCCATGCAGTTGGGAGGGACATCATTTTGTAGGAGGGAATCAGCGGTGCGCCGCAAGACTAGAAGGTGTTTCTTTTGCGGGAGAGAGGGACATTTTGTTGGGGGGTGTCCATCCCGGACCTCTTTGAACCAAGGAGTTAACCTGGGAGTGTGTATTTCGTCCCCAAATCCCTCTCAGTTTCTCGTGCCTGCGGAGGTGGTGATTGGTACTAGAACTGAGAGGATTTCTGTTTTTCTTGATAGTGGGTCCGGGGCTAATCTGGTGGACACTCGGTTTGCCCAGGTGCATGGTATGCAACTGAGTGTATTGGCCAAACCGGTCCCTATACTCTCTATTGATTCTAGACCTCTTGGTCAAGGTAGCTTGGTACAAGCTGTTCATAACATAGATCTTCGAGTAGGGGCAATACATAAAGAGCAATTGTCTTGTTATGTGTTGGAGGGTCTGCCTGCTCCTATTGTGTTGGGACTTCCTTGGTTGGCTAAACATAACCCAGTGATTGATTGGCAATCCAGAAAGATAAGCCAGTGGGGTGAATTTTGCAAGAATAACTGCATGAGCACGGTCATCGGTGCGGTTGTGCCTAGGACTTTGCCTCCTTTTCTGGAGGACTTTTGGGAGAAGTTCTCAGAGGAGGGGTGTAAAGAGTTACCTCCTCATCGCACATATGACTGCTCAATAAAGTTGCTTCCTGATGCCTTATCTCGTACTTTCCCAGGGGTCGGGAAGACTGATGATCCGGTTCCTATTCCTCAGGAGGGAGTTGTAGTGTCAGCTGTATGCTCTGAGCTTGAGGGGGAGGTATTGGGGGCTCAGGGGGACGCCCCTGTGGGACTTCCAGGGAGACTGATAGTTCCAGATCGCTTAAGACTGAAGGTTACGGAGAACCCTTACAAACGGATGGCTGATAGGAGGAGAGTTTCTGGTCTAGATCTGAGGGTGAACGATCTGGTGTGGTTGTCTACCAGGAATATAAAACTTAAAGTTCCCTCCTGGAGGTTGGGTCCCAGATTCATCGGGCCATACAGGATCAGTTCCATAATTAATCCTGTGGCATTTCGTCTGGACCTCCCTCCTACGTTTAAAATTCATAATGTGTTTCACAAGTCATTACTTAAAAAGTATGTGGCACCAGTCATACCGTCACCTCTACCTCCTCCTTCAGTGGTAATCAATGATAACGTGGAAGTTCATTGGAGGGGGTATGGTCCTGAGGAGAGGACGTGGGTCCCTGCGTCTGATGATAACGCAGATCGATTGGTTCGGACCTTTCACACAACTTACCCGGACAGACCTGGTCATGAGGGTCCGGAGGCCCCTCGTAGAAGGGGGGGTACTGTCATGGGTGCATCGCCACGAAGATCGTCGCGATTGCACATTCTGACTTCTCACAGCTGAGCTGCTGTTTCTTTGTGTTTGGTAATGAGAGAGTTAATTTTACCTAGCTCTTTGCTAAGACTAGGTTCAGCCTCGCCCGGCTGCTTTGGATTATGTTCTAATTAGTTTCCTTTATATTCCTGCCAGTCTGGGTGTTGGATGCCGGTGAAAGCATTCATATAGTTTAGCAGACTGGATCGGTTCTGGGAATACTTAAGCTAAGAGCTCCTTAGTTGTTTTTACTCTTACAGCTTATAGTTTATCTCTGAGACCTATGGTGTTCCTACTGTGTGTGAGTGTTGTATGTAAGACTTTATTTACTTTATTTCTTATCTTTCTTGTATGTCTTTCTGTTCATTAACCGTTACCTGGTCATTCCCTTTGGTGGTATTCAGGGTCCTTCTTAGGACTAGAATACAGTTGGCAGGGATTGATAGGAGACAGGGTTTACGCTGGTGGCCTGGACCTCTGTACCTTTAACAGTACCTCCAGGTTGAGGGATTAGTTAGGACCCCAGTTAGGGTCAGCTTAGACCCCGGTCACCCTCTAGCCGGAGACAGCGTATAACGGATTCCGTTTTGACCCACTGGACTTTCTGTCAGGTAAATCTATGTTATCATATAGCTATGCACATGTTATATAGTATGTTGCCCTTTTGATATAGATTATTGTCATCACATATATATATCTGCTATACAGCGTGACAGCAGGTCGGCGCACCGTCAAAAGGATGCATGCGCCGGCAAACGCATACCTGCACACGACCTGCATACGGCCTGTGAACCCAATGCTAAAGATAGGGTGCGCAGGTTGCATGCAGCGTCATGTGCCCATAGGCGGAGCGATCGGGAGGAGGTGCGGCCGGGGCAGAGCTTAGCGGTGGCCGTGCGCAGACCGACGCAGGTCAGTGCAACGCTAGTGTGAAACCAGTCTAAGGAAATCCTGAAAACATGACCTGTTGGTGGCTCTTGAGGACCGGAGTTGGAGAACACTGCTCTATGTATTGATAATATTGAAGATCTGGAGTTGAATTCATAATCCATTTATCTGCTACTCTCTGCTATGTACTATATATCTATCTCCTGGGTCCTCTAATTTTTTTCTACCTTTATATTATATCACATACTGTATGAGATTCCATGTCTATGTATTATTATTGTATTCACCTTTATGACCTATATGTGTATATATATTATACATGTATAATTTTATTTGTTTGTCTGTTGTACAGTGGGTTCGAAAAGTATTCAGACCCCTTTAAGTTTTTCACTCTTTGTTTCATTGCAGCCATTTGGTAAATGCAAAAAAGTTCAATTTTCCTCATTAATGTACACTCTGCACCCCATCTTGACTGATAAAAACAGAAATGTAGAATTTTTTGCCAATTTATTAAAAAAGAAAAACTGAAATATCACATGGTCATAAGAATTCAGACACTTTGCTCAGACACTCATATTTAAGTCAAATGCTGTCCATTTCCTTGTGATCCTCCTTGAGATGGTTCTACTCCTTCATTGGAGTCCAGCTGTGTTTAATTAAACTGATAGAACTTATTTTGTAAAGGCACACACCTGTCTATATAAGAGCTCACAGTGCATGACAGACCAAATGAGACTCATGAGGTCAAAGGAACTGGCCAAGGAGCTCAGAAATAGAATTGTGGCAAGGCACACATCTGGCCAAAATGACAAAACAATTTTTGCAGTACTCAAGGTTCCTAAGAGCACAGTGGCCTCCACAATCCTTAAATAGAAGAAGTTTGGGACCACCAGAAGTCTTCCTAGACCTGGCCATCCAGTCAATCTGAGTAATTGTGGGAGAAGAACCTTGGTGAGAGAGGTAAAGAAGAACTGAGCTCCACAGATGCAGTAGGGAGATGGGAGAAAGTTCCACAAAGTCAACTATCACTGCAGCCCTCCACCAGTTGGGGTTTTATGGCAAAGTGGCCCAATGGAAGCCTCTCCTCAGTGCAAGACATATGAAAGCCTGCATAGAGCTTGCTAAAAACACATGAAGGACTCCCAGACAATGAGAAATTAGATTCTAGGGTTTGATGAGATGAAGATAGAACTTTTTGGTGATAATTCTAAGCGGTATGTGTGGAGAAAACCAGGCACTGCTCATCACCTGCCCAATACAATCCCAACAGTGAAACACGGTGGTGGCAGCATCATGCTATGGGGGTGTTTTTCAGCTGCAGTGACAGGATGACTGGTTGCAATTGAAGCAAACATGAATTCTGCCAAGTACAGCGATATCTTGGATGAAAACCTCTTCCAGAGTGCTCTGGACCTCAGACTTGGCCAAAGGTTCACCTTCCAACAAGACAATGACCCTAAGCACGCAGCTAAAATAACAAAGGAGTGGCTTCAGAACAACTCTGTGTGACCATTCTTGACTGGTTTAGCCAAAGCCTTGACCTAAACCCAATTGAGCATCTCTCGAGAGACCTGAAAATGGCTGTTCACCAGCGTTCACCATCCAACCTGACGGAAATGGAGAGGATCTGCAAGGAAGAATGGCAGAGGATCCCCAAATCCATGTGTGAAAAACTTGTTGTATCATTCCCAAGAAGACTCATAGCTGTACTAGCTCAAAAAGGTGCTTCTACTCAATACTGAGCAAAGGGTCAGAATACTTATGACCATGTGACATTTCAGTTTTTGTTTTTAATAAATTTGCAAAAATTTCTACATTTCTGTTTTTTTCATTAAAGATGGGGCGCAGAGTGTACATTAATCAGAAAAAAATGAATTTTTTTGAATTTACCAAATGGCTGCGATGAAGCAAAGAGTGAAAAATTTAAAGAGGTCTGAATATTTTCCAAACCCACTGAATGTTAGTTCTGAAGGCCAGTATACTCCAAAACGTCAATTACATAAGTGGATTCGCTTTTCAAAGTGCGATAAATTTATATACTTTCAAGATCTAATATTGGAGTGTCAAATTCCCTTTTCTCCAGCCATTAATAAATAATTAGTTATGCAACCCTCCAAATATAAATTTTAATCCCCCACTGCACCCACACTAACTATAAATAGCCACATTCCCCACCCAATATAAATATAATTTAATTAGAACCTGTACTATTTCTTTCAATTCATTACCAGTCACACTCCTGCATCTTAAACTCCTCCCACTCTGTACCTCCTGCTCTCCCGTTTCATTATATTTACATTCCCCCAGCTGCCTCAATTCATTATATCATGTCCTCTCTCTCTCCCACCCCCATTTCATCATCATTTAGTTTCCTCCAACCTAAATAGGGCATCATTCACTCTCCCCCACCCTCAATTCAATTGTTGTCCCCTACCGTCAATTCATCATCATTCACTGTACCCCACCCTCAATTCATCATTATTTGCTTTCTGCAAAGATGTCATTTGCTTCCTCCTGTCTCCCACTCTCAATTTATCAATTGCTGTCCCCTACCCCCAGTACATCATTATTTGTTCTCCCCATCTCAATCCATCATCATTCACTGTCCCCGTGCCCCACTCTTAATCCATCATAATTTTCTGTCCCCACCCTCAATCCATAATTTTTTGTTGCCCCAGACCCATCATTATTTGCGCTCCCCACAGGACTCTCAATACATCATCATTCACTGTTCCCATCCCCCATCCCAATACATCATTATTTGCTGTCCACCATCGTCCACCCTCAATCCATCATTATTTTCTGTCCCCAGTCCCCCACCCTCAATAAATCATTATTTGCTGTCCCTCACCCTCAATCCATCACTATTTGCTGTCCCCCATTCTCCAGTCTCAATTCATCATCATTTGCTCCCCCATTTAATTCATTTTATTTAAAAGAAAAAGTCCTTGATACTTACCTCTTACACAATCTCCTGCAGCTTCACTTCTGGTATCCTACTGGCGAGTGGCGTGCGTACATGCTGGCGCGTATGCCATGGCGTCATCGCATATGAGGCGTCACCAGCGAGTTCGATAAGAGGAGCTGGGGACCTCCTTGGAGCTGCACTGCTGTTCTGTGGAGCTACGGTAAACTTCCCTGTGCAGTCTACATTATAACACTCTGGGGCCCGGTAAGCAGAAGCTCAAGTCCATGCCCCCTTTTTACTTCTGCTTACAGGGTTCCATACAACAGTAAGGGCAGAAATGCACACTCAGGAATCTTGGGAACAGCAGGATGGATACAGTGGAAATCAGCAGGGAATAGAGCAAGTTGAAGAATGGTTGAGCACACAGGGTGTAGTTGGGGAAACCACACCTCTTCACACTTTGGGACATCTTCAAATTTCCCATAACTGATTTTAAAAAATCAGTGCAGTCCCAGCGAATCCTGGACTGTTGGCAAATATGTAGTAGTAGTTTGACCCCCAGCAGAATAAAGGGACCATGGCAATCCAATATTTGTATGACTGTGCCTGGTTCTACAGCTGAGGCAAATTTGAGTTCTGCTGATTGGTTGCTCACGATCGCAGAATCTGCAAGGTTAATCAGCCAGGGGCGGTGCTGAGCACTGTCCCTGGCTGTTCCAGTACTGCCCCCCAGCTCTCACAGCAGCAGCTTGGTCACTGGCAGCGCCGAGCTTCTGCTCTGTTCGGGCAGGAGATACTGACATTTCAGAATCTCATGCGCGATCTGGGTGCGAGGACTGGCAACATGGGACCCTGCAGCTCTTACCGTACCGCTCAGCTGTCTGTGACAGCTATCGGCATGGAACTGTCACTGTGTGTTTACATACAGTGACAGTTTAAATGCATGACGAACATAGCCGGTCCTTGTGTGGGAACTGACACCCTGCCATGATGGGCTATGTCAGTCAATGGACGTTAAGTGGTTAAAGCAGCTGACTTTACTCGAAAACGTATCATGGCTTTAATGCTGCGCTAAGTGTTAACTACTTAAGCCTACTCTGGTTGAAACACCTTATGTATTATACATAGAATGGTGCTAAATAATGTGTTAAATGGGTTTTCCTATTAGCACTCCCCCTGATCATGGGTTTTCCTATTAGCACATCCCGTGATCATGCGTTGCACTAGGTCTTTTCCTATATTAAACTTTACAAAAAAAAATAAAATTTAAAAACATAAGTAAAACTGTGTAATTCTGTGTACAGCTGCAGCCATCTGTCACAACTAGTCATTTACATCAATAGTCAATTGCAGAGCAAGCTATCTCAGAGATTATTTGAATACTATTTCATGAAGCTATACAATGTACTAAGAAACTCACTCAATATTAAGAATGTCAGGATCATTCTGTATAACTACATAATGCCTCTGCAAATAAAAAACTTTACTGCTGTTTGCCCAAGATTATGTTCTTGCTTACAAAACTATCTACTAGTCAATTGTCAGTATACATTTACATCTGATAGATCCAAGATCCCAGCTACCTACACTGTTACATGAAAGTTTAAGAACCCTGCAGAATTAATCATGTGCTGCATAAATTTGACCTAAAACTACGGTACATAGATTTTTACAAAAGTAGAAAAAGAAGGTAGGGAGAACCAAATGAGTTAAAAATATTGGACTTGGACCATTTTTCTAAATAAAAAGGACAAATATCACATGTGTGTGAGTGACAAAATTATTTTAATCTTTAGAATTAGCAGACAATTTGAAGCTGAATTTAGAGTCTGGCGTTTTCAATCATTGGGATGACAATTAGGAGTGAGTGGATACCTGTTTTACTTAAAAAAGGGGATCTATCAAAACCTGATCTTCACAACATATTTGTGAAACTGTATCATGGTAGAAACAAAAGAGATTTCTGATGACCTCACAAGAAGCATTGTTTATGCTGATCAGGCTGCAAAAGGTCATTAAACCTTCTCTAAAGAGTTTGGAGCTCTGTAGAGTCAGACAAATTGTACAAATGGAGGAAATTAAAGACCAATATTACCCTACCCAGAAGTGGTTGACCAACAACGGTCACTCCACGAACAAGGTATATCACAGTCTACAAGTTCACAAAGGAACCCAAGGTTGTAACCTCAAAGCAACTAAGTGATTCCAACATATTAGCTACTGTTAATGTTCATTAGACCACCATCAAGAGGACTCTGAACAATAATGGTGTGCATGTCAGGAAAAAGCCACTGCTCTCCAAAAAGAATATTGATACACATCTGCACTCTGCTACCTGGACAAGCTGGAAGACTATTGGAACAATGGTTTGTGGGTGGATTAGCCAAAATAGAGCTTTTTGGTTTAAATGTGAGCCATTATGTTTGGTGACTAGGGTTGAGCGATACCGATATCAAGAAGTATCGGATAGGAATGGGTATCGCCGATACCCAAAAAGTATCGGCAATACCCGATTCCGATACCGGAAATCCAATGCAAGTCTATGGGACAGAAATATCGTAACTAAAAAAAACCCTTTCTTTCCTTGTAAACACTAAATATACACACATAGAATACATATATATATACATGTCATTGTGATATATATATATATATATATATATATATACATATATTTATAGTTTATACACTTCTACATAGTAAAATAGCCTCTGATTCAATTGCCGGGTAATGCCGGCTTTTGTGAAAATACAGAAGCACCCGACATGAAATGACACATGGTTTACATAGAGTTTCATGTAGTTTGATATCTGATTTTCACAAACAATTACATGAGTGTATGTGTGCAAAATTTCACACCTGTAGGGGTTAATTAAAGGTGTAAATTCGTTGTAAAAAAACGGACTTTTTTGCTACGAATTTACACCTTTAATTAACCCCTACAGGTGTGAAATTTTGCACACATACACTCATGTAATTGTTAGTGAAAACAATATATCAAACAACTTGAAATGACATGGTTAACTCTATGTAAACCATGTGTCATTTCATGTCGGGTTCTGCATTTTCACAAAAGCCGGCAATTGAATTAGCGGCTATTATACTATGTAGAAGTGTATGAACTATACATATAAATATATATATATGTGTCACAAATTCAATGACATGTATATATATATATGAGGTGTAAAATTGTTGAAAAACAATGCGTGGGCTCCCGCTCTATTTTCTCAACCAGACAGACAAAGCCAGCGAGTGGGGGCAGATAATAATAGCCCAGAGAGGGACCATTATTTTTGCCCCCCCCCGGCTACTAACATCTGCCCCCAGACACCCCAGAAAAGACAAATCTATAATTAGATTCGCCCTTTCTGGCACTTTGCCCGTCTATTCCCATTGCCCTGTAGCGGTGGCGAATGGGTTAATAAGGGGTTAAAGCCACCTTGCTATTGAAAGGTGACCTTAAGCCAGGTTAATAATTGAGAGCTGTCAATTAGACAACTATCAATTATTAATCCTATTGCATGAAATAAAAATAAAACACACACACACTTAATTAAAAATCATTTTAATTAAATAAAGACACATGTTTTTGACCATCTTTTATTTTACTGCAAAAACCATTTCCTGTAATAAAAATAAAATAATAAAGCAAAATTATTCTTACCTATCCCATGCACAGTCAGGTCCCATGGTGTAATCCATCAGAAAGGGTTAATGTTTACTGCAGGGACCGCAGCTAATGCTGCAGCCTCACAGTAAACCCCCGAATGAATCTTCTCCTCTCCTGGCTGACAGGAGAGGAAGTGGAAAGCTTAATTGATTGCTTTCCACTTTCACTTCAGGTCAGCCAGGGACACCATCAGTGACGTCAGAGGGAACTGATTAACAAAAATAGGGGATCCCCTCGAAATAAAAATGGCGTGGGGTCCCCCCTATTTTTGTTAACCAGCCTGTTGAAGCAGACTGCTGAGGCCTGGATTTTCAGGCTGTTAAGGAGCCAAGATCCATGAACCTTGCCAGCCTGATAATACCAGGCCACAGCAGTCTGCTTATCTTGGCTGGTTAACAAAAATAGGGGATCCCCTCAAAAAAAAATGGCGTGGGGTCCCCCTATTTCTGTTAACCAGCCAGATGAAGCAGACTGCTGAGGCCTGGATTTTCAGGCTGTTAAGGAGCCAAGATCCATGAACCTTGCCAGCCTGATAATACCAGGCCACAGCAGTCTGCTTATCTTGGCTGGTTAACAAAAATAGGGGATCCCCTCGAAAAAAAAATGGCGTGGGGTCCCCCCTATTTTTGTTAACCAGCCAGATGAAGCAGACTGCTGAGGCCTGGTTTTTCAGGCTGATAAGGATCCAATATCCATGGACCTTGAAAGCCTGATAATACCAGGCCACAGCAGTCTGCTTAGCTTGGCTGGTTAACAAAAATAGGGGACCCCTCGAAAAAAAATGGCGTGGGGATCCCCCTTATTTTTGTTAACCAGCCAAGTAAAATGCAGACTGCTGCAGCCTGGTATTAAAAGACTGTCAAGGCCCATGGATTTTGGCCCTCAACAGCCTAAAAATACCAGGCATCAGCAGCCCCACATTTGGCGCATCAAAAGATGTGCCAATTGTGGCACTTTACCCGGCTCTTCCCACTTGCCCTGTAGCGGTGGCAAGCGGGGTAATAAGGGGTTAATGTCACCATTGATTGCACGGTGACAATAAGCCCGGTTAATAATGGAGAGGCGTCAATAAGACACCGATCCATTATTAATCCCAAAGTTTTTAAATGTGTAAAAAAAAGACACAGCCAGAAAAAAGTATTTTAATGAAATAAAAGAGACAACACAGTTTTCATTTCTTTTATTACACTCTCATTCCTGTGACGCCATCGATCTCCTGGAAAAAAAGAAAAAAAAAAAAACTAACAGTATACCACCTGTCCGACGCAGTCCATAGTAACGAGTGTCCCACGACGATCCAGCTCTGCTACATCGGAATGTCAGGCAGGGCCTAACATCCCGACGCAGCACAGCTGCTTACCAGCTTCCCCGGCGGTGACGTCATCAGACTGCTTTACGGCCGCGATTACCCGGCAGCACGTGCAGTTATCGCGAGAAACTGCACGTGACCGCCAGGGAGAAGATGATGGCGGCCATCAAGCAGTCCAGGACGTGACCACCAGAGATCTTCTGCCAGGTAAGTGCCGCTGACTCCTGACAGACCCGACCGACGGACACTGACCGTGACAGGAACATTCCGATTCCGGTATCCGATATGACGAAAATATCGGAATTCGGAATCGGAATTCCGATACAGCAAATATCGGCCGATACACGATATTTGCAGTATCGGAATGCTCAACACTATTGGTGACAGAAAAATGCTGTATTACAGCATAAAAAAACACATGAAACATGGTGGTGGCAATTTCGTGATTTGAACTGTTCTGTTGTACCTGGGTCTGGATGGCTCTCCATCATTGACGGATAGAGATGATTGATTCTGGCAAAATTCAAATTAGCCAATTTCCCATTTTGCCGATAAATTTGATCGACAAATTGAATGTTTGCTATTATGCTCTAGGATTTGGCGAGAACCCAGAGCATAATAAACATAACATGTAGGAAAAAAAACATGAAATGCTCACCTCAATATTCATCTCTGCTTCTCACTGTTCCCCGTCCATGGCATTGTTTTTTTCTAGCGCTGTGCGAAGAATTCAAGAGCATCCAGCTAGGCCTGGACCGCCAGAAGTGACCTTACGACATCCATTTTTATTTATTTATTTGTTATGCATTGCTTTTAAAGAGCTAACACATTCTGTCGGACTTTGCACAAAGATGTCCATGATCCGTGTTCTGGACCATACAGGGGAGAGCGTGCAACAGACGTTGCCGGGAGGTACATATTAGTTGTTTTGTATTTTTTTAATCTTTTTACAGCCCTCTAGAGTTCAGCAAAATGGTGACCGGCTAGTTGTCTTCTGGAGAATAAAGATTTTTGTAGAATTCAAGAACAATTCAAATTCGCACAACTCTATTGATGAAACTATGATTTCTGAATTATATCAGCAAATTCTAAAGGAAAATGTCAGGGCATCTGTCCATAAGCTGAATCTCAAGAGAATGTCACACAGCAAGACAGCACAAAGCAAGAATAATAAAGTGAAAGTTCTGGCATGGCCAAGACAATGCCCTGACTTTAATCCCATAGAAATGCTGGAGAATGCTGCAGAGGAACCTGAAGTGAGCAGTTCATGGAAGAAAACCCACCAAAACCGAATATAACAGAGTTGAAGTTGTTTTGTAGGTAGAATTGTCCTAAAAGTTCCCAAAGCCGATGACAGCAGAGGTTCACATAAATATGATATTGGATTATTTGCCCATCAAAACCAAAACAGAATATAATATTTTTAAAAATTTGCTTGATTTGTTCTATTGATCTACTTTTGTATGAAAATTTGGAAAAGTTTACAAACTTTCAAGCACCACTGTACACAACAAAAGTGGGAAACTTCTGAAATTAATTATATGTATCATTTAGAATATAAAATTGTTATCATAGTGTAGCAACTGACTTGGGAAAATAGGTAATACACTAAAAATTTCCACTAACTCTGCCGGTTCCTGTACAGACTAGAGATTTAGGCCCCATAGTCCCTAGTGGTTCCTGCAGGAGCTGAGATAGCCCTAACCATGGACTAGACAAAGGCAACTCGGACCTATGCTGCCTGAAAAGCTGTCAAGCACTTCACCTTCCTCCTAAAGAACCAGAGGGCAGAGCAGAGTGCACATTACCTACAGGAGGAAAAGTCTGCTAAAATAGAAAGAGATCCCAGAGTGAGTAAAACAAACCACAAAATACAAAATAAATGATCAAGTACGTACTATTAGAGAATATGCCCCCTACTTCCTAAAAAGAAACAGAAGATATTGCAAGGTAAAGAATTATCCTTCAGACTGAAACCCTTCCACTTAACAAGAAGTTTCAGTCGACATCTGACACGTCTGGAACCTAAAAACTCATTTCACCTCATACTCCTTTTCCTCCTCCAAGTCAACCTTAATGATGTCTTGAGGACCTGACATACCCTCAAGCTTTTTAATATGAAAGGAATGAAAGGAATAATGAATCCTCCACGCAATCGGGATTTGAAGCTTGACCATCAAAGGATTAATGATCTTAATTATCTTATACGGACCCAAAAATTTAGGAGAAAAATTCCTTGATGGAACTTTAAGACGAAGATTTTTTTGAGGATAGCCAAACAAAATTTCCCACCTTAAAGACAGGAGCCCTCATATGTCTGCAGTTCGCAATTCTCTTGGTCCGATCGCAACTTATCAAAAGATGTTTTCGAAATTCTTTCCAGACCTTAATCAAATGAGAAGAATATCTTTCCTCCTCTGTGACCACAGACTGCAAACTAGAAAAAACTAGATAATAGCCCCACAACAAAAAAGATGAAGGAACGATAGCTATAGAGGTACGGTTATTGAGCATGAACTCAGCTAGAGGAAGACAATCCACCTAGTCCTCTTGATTAAATGAAACAAAACATCTTAAATATTGTTCCAATTCTTGGTTCATTCTCTGTGTCTGATCATTAGTCTCAGGATGAAAACGGAAGCTTAATTCCTCATCTTTTATTATTATTAATATTTATTTATATAGCACCATTGATTCAATGGTGCTGTACATGAGAAGGGGTTACATACAAATTACAGGTATCACTTACAGTAAACAAACTAACAATGACAGATGGATACAGAGGGGAGAGGACCCTGACCTTTAGGGCTTACATTCTACAGGATGGTGGGCAAGGAGACAGCAGGTTGGTGGGTTGCAGCAGTTCCGGTGTTGGTTGAGGCGATATCTCCGGTAGTGGTGAGGAGGTAGCAGGGTCATTGCAGGCTGTAAGCTTTCCTGAAGAGGTGGGTTTTCAGGTTCCGTCTGAAGGATCCAAATGTGGTTGATAGTCGGACATGTTGGGTCAAAGAATTCCATAGGATGGGGGATATTCAGGAGAAGTCTTAGAGGCGGTTGGGTGAGGAGCAAATAAGTGTGGAGGAGAGAAGGAGGTCTTGGGAGGATCGGAGATTACGTGAGGGAAGGTATTGGGAGATATGTTCAGAGACATATGGGGGAGACAGGTTATAGATGGCATTGTAGGTCAGTATTAGTAATTTGAACTGGATACGCTGAGGAATGGGAGCCAATGAAGAGATTTGCAGAGGGGAGAAGCGAAGGAGTAGTGAGTTGAGAGATGAATTAGTCGGGCAGCAGAGTTAAGGATGGACTGGAGAGGTGCGAGGGTGTTAGCAGAGAGGCCACAGAAAAGGATGTTGCAGTAGTCGAGGCGGGAGATGATGAGGGTATGCGCAATCATTTTAGTAGATTGAGGGTTGAGGAAAGTATGGATTCTGGAAATATTTTTGAGCTGAAAGTGACAGGAGGTAGATAGAGCTTGGATGTGCGGTTTGAAGGACAGGGCAGAGTCAAGGGTTACTCCCAGGCAGCGGACTTCTGGCACGGGGATAAGCGTGATGTTGTTAATTGTGATAGATAGGTCAGGTAAGGAAGATCTGTGAGATGGGGGAAAGATGATGAGTTCAGATTTGTCCACATTGAGTTTGAGGAAGTGGGAGGAGAAAAAGGAGGATTTGGCTGATAGACACTTCGGGAATCTGGACACCAGAGAGGTGACGTCTGGGCTAGAGAGGTAGATCTGAGTGTCATCAGCATAAAGGTGGTACTGGAATCTGTGGGACTATATGAGTTGCCCCAGGCCAAGTGTATGGATTGAGAAGAGTAGGGGTCCTAGAACAGAGCCTTGGGGGACTCCAACAGAGAGGGTGGGATGAGGAGGTAGTGTGGGAGTGGAATGTGCGGTTGGAAAGGTATGAGGAGATCCAGGATAGGGCGAGGTCCTTGATGCCAAAGTAGGAGAGAATCTGTAGTAAAAGGCAGTGGTCAACTGTGTCAAAAGCAGAGGACAGGTCTAGAAGCAGTAGTATAGAGTATTGTCCGTTCGCTTTGGCTGTAAGTAGGTCGTTAGTAATTTTGGTCAGGGCTGTCTCAGCGGAGTGATGAGGGCGGAAACCATATTGTAGATTGTCAAAGAGCAAGTTAGATGAGAGGTGGTAAGAAAGTTCAGCGTGGACGTGCAGCTCCAGGAGTTTGGAAGCGAATGGGAGAAGCGATATTGGGCGATAGCTGGACATAGCGGTTGGGTCAAGGGTTGGCTTTTTAAGGATAGGCTTGATTGTGGCATGTTTGGAATCTGTTGTGGCATCTGGAACTAAAGCTATGCCTAAAGCTAGCCATAATCGGAACCCCTCTATTGGAAATGTTTTTAGGAACACCATGTAACTTACCGACATGGGGAAAAACAATGTAGCTAAACTCTTAGCCGTAGGCAATTTTAGGAGAGGAACCAAGTCAACCATTTTGCTGAAACGATCCACCACCACCCATACTACAAAAATTGACAACCGGCCACGATTAGCTGTGCTCCCCCCGTGAGCGCATCTGATGGCATATGACGTACTATCCCATCCATGGTCATACGGGCCCAGGTCACCTGGACAGGATAGTATGTCAGATGTCAGAAAGGGGTTAAAGATTAGTAAGTTGCACCCAATCAAGGACAGCCTGTACCTTAACGGGATCCATCTGAAAATCTTTAGCAGAAACCAAATGACCCAAAAACTGAATCTGCTGCAGCTCAAATTGCCACTTGTCTAGCTTGACAAACAAACGATTGTTACGAAGAATCTGAAGCACCTGTCGAACATGCTCCCAATATTCCTGACAAGAACCTGAGTAAATCAAGATATCATCCAAGTATATCTCAACAAATCTACCCTGCAGAAAAGAAAAAATATAACTTTTAAGTTCTTAAACACTGTTAAGCATCAGGATTCTCCCCCTGCACAGGGTGGATCCCAAGCCTTGTCTTCTCCTGCGGTCTCCCATTTGGTTCCGACCGCAGCAGATACATCAGTATCGGCGTCTTGCTCAGACTCGGGCTGTGCGTATTGTTACCACTGCCTCTCCAGGTTCAGCTATGGTAACTAGCAATAGACAGCAGCGAGCAGCCTTTCCTGAGACTAAGTCTAGGATTCACCTACTGAGCATGCTCGTGAGGTGACCTCTCATTGGTGGTCGGCCGTCAGCTGTTCAGGCCCTGCTCCGTCTCCGGATTGGCAAACAAGCAAGGTCCTGCCTGACTGGATTTAGGCGCAGTCTATAAAAGGGTCTTTGGCATGCCCGTCAGCGCGCTAAGATAATTTGTGTTTGTGTGTGTGAGTAGATATGTGTCGACCCGCCACCACAATTGTGGATTACCAGGGCAATGGGGTACTCAGAGCCGAGCCCATGGAAGTCTATGGGGTTTGTCACAGGTAGCGTGGCTCGGTCTGTGGCCCTGGCGGTCTGGCGTATGTTGGGGGAATATTTACAGGGGATAGATATATTTACAGTTCGTGACGCCACCTGTAGTCTCTGGTAATTTGTACCAGCGCTGCTGTAGATCTCTGAGGGGATGGTGAGGCAGCTAGATGTCGGGTCCCCTACAGGTGGGACTCTTCCCTCAGGTCGATGGTTATGGTGGGGTTGTGCAGGCATGCAATTAAATAACTCAGTCTCACACCGTCAGCGTCTTTCCATACCTTTTACTTGTAAGATGGTAAGGCAGGTCCCAGGAGGCTGATGGGGTTGATGGAGGATGAGTTTTGAGGCAACGGCTGAGCAAGGCAGGGGCCTCCTTTACTTTCCAATGATGATGAGTCCAACCAGCATAAAGCGTAGTTCACTCCTGAAACTTCAGCTATTTCAAAGCTGTACTGCCCGGTCAGTTTTGTGGTGGAGCCTTCCAGTGATGAAACTAGGTTCTTCTATGCTTGGCCTAGCTCAAAGTTCCTATTCCACCTGACCCTGTTACGTACTGACACTTCAAGGGCTGCTTTCTGTTACCTAAGGTCCAGTAAGCCTCTGGTTTTTCTACCACTATGCGTGAAGCTATAGTGATGCTTCGGTCTCCAGTGACCGGTGACAATGTGCAGGATACTTCAATCCTAAAGCACTTCTGATTTCCTTCCACTGTGCCTTTCGACTTGCTCAAACTCTCAATCTCAGCACTGACTAGGCTAAGGTGAACTGGCTCACCTGTACTAGCCTCCACTACTGTACTGTCTCTCTGAATCGACAGGAATCTTGGTGCTCCAGACAGGCACTCCTTTCCCTCCCTTCACCTCAGGAGACACTACCAGACTCTCTTGTGCTAAAAACCACACCCCTCTACACCCCTGCTGGGTGTGTCCGAAGTATATGTGATGTCATGTAGAGCCCTTAAACGTTACCTCTCCACTCATCCTCCTGGTATTGTGTACCTTAAATACCAGGGCTACACATTCCCCCATGGTAAACGACAGCACTCCCGGGCTGTGAAATACAAAGAGACAATTTTGTTTATGCATTAAACATTAACATTAACTCTTCCCATCCGGGAGGTAAAGATTTCTTGAACGTTGCAAACAAAACATTAAATATAGAAAAATACAAAATATTAAATAGACATGTTCATATAAATAAACGGCAATATTCTTGTGAAGGACCCGCACCAAACCTTCAACGTGGGTCCTGGGTGGGCTGCAGGACTATGAATGCAGACCTCACTCAGTGCCTCACCACACGGGTTTTATGTTCAGAGGTAAGTCAAGGCTTCGTGTGAAACCATTATAAGGCACCTTAGTGCAACTATTTACAAGATACAGTTTTTGGGCTGGCTCAGTCCTCAGCCTCTGAGTCCATTATAAGACACCATAAGGAAAAGACACATATGTATATATACTTTTTACAATATTCACATTAATTTGTTATAATTACTGCTGGTATCGAATGGGTATCTTCCCTTTTGTGATTCGCTCTGATCTACGTGGAGTAGCTTCAGGTATATTAAGTTGTGATCTGTCTGCACTGCGTAACGGCAAACTATAGAACTGCCTCAATCTTTCTATGGATCTGGCAAGCGTACTGATGGCTGGGCGGTGTGAGTCAGCTTCACCAGGGGATCCCATAGTATGGGGCGCTGCTTCTGATGATCCTTCTTGAGATTCCGTAGGTTGAGGTGTTGCTGGAATGGGTAACTCCTGAACGGACTCAACTGGCACCACGGGCACAACTGGAGGTAGAACTTCCTCTTGTGGCTGATAAAACTGCAACACCGGAACTATTACAGCATCTCCCAGTCGGGGCCAATCCGCAGGAAAATCTCCCAGATCCGTGTGTATGACCTCTTCCTTTCCTTCTTCTTGATTGATGACAGGGTTCTTTTCACAAAGCTTTAAGGGTTCTGGACACAATTTCAAATGGTCTCTGGACACAGTGGTTATTGTTCTTCCTCCGTCCTTACTGATGATACAAACTTTTCTGTTGTCATATTTAGAATCTTGTACAACGTAGGGTTCTTGTTCCCACTGGTTATCCAATTTGTGCATTTTCCTTTTTCTTTTTAATACCACTTCTCCTGGCATCAAAGGCTTGGCAGGAGCATTTCTGTTGTAAATATCTTCCTGTTTCTCCCGTGCCTTGTTGAGACTTTCTTCTACACAGATTTGCACTCGTCTGTACTGCTCTTGCCGATTGATGTCCCAGTTTTCAATGGCGTCGTCTGCCTCCGGTTCTACCACTCCAAGTTCTAAATCCATTGGTAGTCTCCCGGGCCTTGCTCTCATAAGATAGGCTGGAGTGCAGTTAGTGGAACTTACAGGTATATGGTTATACAAGTCAACCAAATCAGGTAGTAAGTCCGGCCATCGATTTCTGTCTTCCAACGGTATGGATCTCAACAAGTCAAGGACAATATGGTTCATTTTTTCGCAAAGACCGTTGGTTTGAGGGTGGTATGGCGTTGTTCTAATTTTCTTACACCCGTACATGTGACAGAATTCCTTGAATAAATCAGCTTCGAAAGCAGGTCCTTGATCGGTTAATACTTGCTCCGGATACCCATGCGGTCTGCAGAAGCTTGCTTGAAAGGTTTTCGCGGCCGTCACTGCGGTCTGGTCCTTAACTGGAACAACCACCAGAAATCTGGAATAATGGTCCACCATGGTCAGGGCGTATGAGTATCCAGATCTACTTGACGACAGTTTGACGTGGTCCAGGGCCACAATCTCCAGGGGGCGAGTCGTCCGGATAGGTTGCAGGGGTGCCTTCTGACTACCGTAGTCCTTCCTTCTGAGACCACAGGGTCCACAGTTCCGACACCACCTCTCAATGGAGCTGCGCATCCCTACCCAGTAGAACCGGCATCTCAACAAGGTCTCCAGCTTTCTCCAGCCAAAGTGTCCTGCTTGATCGTGGTATGCTTCCAACACCATTGGGACGTCTGCCTTGGGGACCACGATTTGCCAGACCATCTCATGGGTTCTGGGGTTGACGTATCTCCTGCACAACTTCTCACGGTATAGGAACAACCTGCTTTTCTCGTTCCACAGGAGCTTGGCTGACATAGGTGCATCCTTTTCCAAAGAGGAGCCTTCCTGTCTTAACAACTCCTTGATGCGGCTGACCACTGGATCACTGTCCTGAGTCTCTTTCCAGCTGTGATGGGGTAAAGGATTTAATGTTGCACCATACTGCTTTCTGTTGACTCGATGCTCGTGGACTACCCCATTTCGATGGAACGCAGGTAGCTCAATTTCTTCCAGGTCGTCCGATTCTTCTTCCGTATCAGAGTCATGCGGCATTCGGGACAATGCGTCAGCATTAGCATTCTTTCGACCTGCCCGGTACTTGATAGTAAACTGGTAATTGGACAACCGAGCCATCCATCGCTGCTCCATGGCACCCAGCTTGGCGGTTTCCAGGTGCGTTAAGGGGTTGTTATCTGTAAACGCAGTGAACCGATTGGAGGCCAGATAATGCTTAAATCTTTCAGTAATGGCCCAGACCAGCGCCAGAAACTCCAGCTTGAAGCTGCTATAATTTTCCGGATTCCTTTCAGTTGGCCTGAGTTTTCTGCTGGCATATGCGATGACTTTTTCTTGGCCATTCTGCTTCTGACTGAGAACTGCTCCCAACCCTTCATTACTGGCGTCGGTGTACAACAGGAACGGTTGGCTGTAATCAGGATAGGTTAAGATCTCATCACCTGTAAGGATCTCTTTCATCTTTTGGAATGCTTCAGCCTGTTCCTTACCCCAATTAAAGGGAGGGTTTCTGCTCTTTAGGGATTGTCCTACTAGGAGGTCCTGTAAAGGAGCTGCCTTCTTCGTGTAATCTTTCACGAATCTCCTGTAGTAACCCGTTAGTCCAGGAACTGTCGCACTTCCTTAAGGTTCTTCGGCTCCGGCCACTTCTGGATGGCAGTGACTTTCTCTGGGTCCGGCGCTACTCCTTCCGAACTGACGATGTGCCCCAAGTATTGTACCTTCTGTTTGAGTAGATGGCATTTTGAAGGTTTTAATTTCATCCCGTACCTGGACAGGGACTCGAATACTTCTGCCAGGTGCTTCAGATGATCCTCATAAGTCTTGGAATACACGATGACGTCGTCTAGGTATAGCAGCACGGTTTCAAAATTGAGATGTCCCAGGCAGTTCTCCATCACTCTCTGAAATGTTCCTGGGGCACTACTGAGCCCAAACGGCATTCTGTCGAACTCACAGAGCCCCATTGGGGTGGTGAAAGCCGTTTTCTCACGATCCTCCTCAGCCACAGCCACTTGCCAGTAACCACTAGTCAGATCAAGGGTAGAAAAGTAGTTAGCCGTTTTCAGAGCAGCTAATGATTCCTCTATGCGTGGTAACGGGTATGCATCCTTGTGTGTTATGCGGTTCACCTGCCTGTAATCCACACACATTCTCATACTACCATCTTTCTTTTTAACCAGAACTAGAGGGGCTGCCCAGGGGCTACAACTATCCCTTATCACCCGGCCTTCTTCATATCATGCAACATTTCTTTAGCCTTCTGATAATGGGCTGGGGGTATAGGCCTATACCGCTCCTTGATGGGAGGATGACTGCCTGTAGGGATATGATGTTGGACTCCCTTAATTACCCCAAAATCAAGTGGGTGCTTGCTAAACACTTGGGCATACTCTTGCACCACCCGTAATACCCCTTGCTTCTGGTGAGCGGGAGTGGTGTCCGTCCCAACATGGAGTTGCTGACACCATTCCGCCACCTGAGTTGCTGGGTCATTGTCCTCCGCTATTTGACAGGAGTCTAAGGACTCAGCCGGAAGAATAGAATTATTGTCGACAGCATGTAGTTTAGCAATGGTTGCATAACGGGGTAAGTTTACCTCATCATCTCCCCAATTGAGAAGCCGTACCGGTACTCTTCCATTCACCACTTCTACTACTCCCCTAGCAGTCATAAGTGTAGGTCTATGTTCTGAATGGTGGGGTTCTACTACAGCTTGGTAATTCTGTCCTCTCAGACCTATGGCTGCCCTGCACCAGATGATCATTTCACTCATTGGGGGTATCACAATAGGATCCGAGTCGGTGACCCGTACATTACCAATTTCGCCGTCTGTAAGCTTCGCTTGCTGCTGACACACCAGGGCCCGGATCTCTCTTTGGATTACTCCTTTCTGCCTTGGTCGGGCAATCTCAGCGAGCTGTTGGAGCAAGAACACAACTTCTCCCAAACAATTACCGATAATGTTAGTGCCCAAAATTATATTTAAACCGTTCTCCTCATTTGCAGTCTTTACTACCAGAAGCCCCTGGTCTTTCAACTCCTCTCTGCCCACCTTTACATCTACACATTTTGTCCCGAGTACTTCTACAGGAAGACCATTAGAAGCATATACGGTAAAGTCAGGGCTCGGGGGATTAAGACTGTCCATTGACCAGTACTTAGTATATAGGGCATCAGGTATTAGGGTCACTTGGGACCCAGTGTCTAACAATGCCGGAACTGCAATACCATCTAAGATGATGGACAGGTAGGGTCGCCCACCCACATACCTGCGGTTCCAGTCTAAGGGGCCTGACGGGTATTCTCCTGGGTGTTGGCCCTTGGACCCAGGTTCTGCCCGTTTAAAGGACACTGTGGAGACATATGACCTTTCCGGTTGCATCGATAACAGATGATCTCTCGACGAGGAGGGTGTTGATCAGAGGTCGCTCCTGGGGGTGGCGTTGTCCTCCTCCGGGGGGGCGACGTCTTCTTTCTTCTCCAGTGCATCCACAGGACGTCTTCTGGGCAGTCAGCTAACAAGATCTTCCCTTCCTCCTCTTTCCGCAGCTGCAGGGCACTCATTACAGCAGCCAGATTTTTAGTCAGCTGGTGCACCTCTGAGCGCAGACAATCCAATTCACTGGGAGGTGTCACCTGCGTTTTGGTTTCGGCCACTAACGGGGAACAGGGAGTTACTGCCGGTTCCAGAGTGACTTCACCCTGATGATGTTGGGTTGCCACCTCAGGTTTGCCCAGGGGCCGCAGCCCTTTTATTGCCATGTCTTTTAGGGCATCAAAGGTAGCATCCGGATGATCTAAGGACCACCAGTTTACAGTTCTGCGTTCCTCTTGGGATCTCAATCCCTGGATAAATTGTTCTTTCAGCATTTTATTCTCATCGATAGCATTTAAATTATTAATCTGCTTAAGAGCTCTCAGGGCTCCTTGTAGTCGGCAAGCGTAGTCCCGGATGCTGTCACCTGGCTGTTGTGAACAGTGATAGAAGGCCATCCGGAGATCCGTTTCTGTGCGGTCTTCAAATATGGCATGCAGCTTAAGGAAGATCGCAGGTACCGACTCCTGATCAACGGTATCCCAAGTCTCCACTTCCCTCTCAGCAGCGCCAGTTAGCTGCCCTATTAGCACAGCAGCTTTTTGTCTCTCAGGCATGGAGTACATTTCTAGGATGCTGCATAACTTCCGCTTGAAGCCTGCTAATGTGCCTGGCTCACCGCTGTACTGGGGAAGCCATTTCGCCCCTGGCATATATGGAAGCGTTAGTGGCATGATCGGGACTACCGGACTGGGTGCTGGACCTGCACCCCCATCTGGCGCTACAATACCAGGCGGTGCGGGATTGGGGCCTCCGGCCGGGGCCGCACTGTCAGCCGGTTGTTGTGACATCTTAGCGCCCCCTTGGTTAAACGGAGCCTACCGGTTTCAGATGCTGCTACTTCACAGGCACAGCAGTGGGAACAGGACCTTCGTCGCAGGCGCTCTGATGTCAGAGCGTTCACTTCCTGTTGCAGGACCTGCCGCTGAGTCAGAGCCGGGGGCGTGTCCAAGACTTTGCGCGCTCTTTCAGGTACGCCCACCTTCTTCTCCAGCGCCTTAGGGCGCGAATCTGGCGGCAAATATGGCGGTATTTGGCGCCAAACAATAGCAACAGTCTTTTTCACCAAAACACTCCACAGGCACACAGGGCTCGCAATGCTGCAAGTTTCGTATCCTGTTCGTGACGCCAAAGTTTTGTATCGACCCGCCACCACAATTGTGGATTACCAGGGCAATGGGGTACTCAGAGCCGAGCCCATGGAAGTCTATGGGGTTTGTCACAGGTAGCGGTGGCTCGGTCTGTGGCCCTGGCGGTCTGGCGTATGTTGGGGGAATATTTACAGGGGATAGATATATTTACAGTTCGTGACGCCACCTGTAGTCTCTGGTAATTTGTACCAGCGCTGCTGTAGATCTCTGAGGGGATGGTGAGGCAGCTAGATGTCGGGTCCCCTACAGGTGGGACTCTTCCCTCAGGTCGATGGTTATGGTGGGGTTGTGCAGGCATGCAATTAAATAACTCAGTCTCACACCGTCAGCGTCTTTCCATACCTTTTACTTGTAAGATGGTAAGGCAGGTCCCAGGGAGGCTGATGGGGTTGATGGAGGATGAGTTTTGAGGCAACGGCTGAGCAAGGCAGGGGCCTCCTTTACTTTCCAATGATGATGAGTCCAACCAGCATAAAGCGTAGTTCACTCCTGAAACTTCAGCTATTTCAAAGCTGTACTGCCCGGTCAGTTTTGTGGTGGAGCCTTCCAGTGATGAAACTAGGTTCTTCTATGCTTGGCCTAGCTCAAAGTTCCTATTCCACCTGACCCCTGTTACGTACTGACACTTCAAGGGCTGCTTTCTGTTACCTAAGGTCCAGTAAGCCTCTGGTTTTTCTACCACTATGCGTGAAGCTATAGTGATGCTTCGGTCTCCAGTGACCGGTGACAATGTGCAGGATACTTCAATCCTAAAGCACTTCTGATTTCCTTCCACTGTGCCTTTCGACTTGCTCAAACTCTCAATCTCAGCACTGACTAGGCTAAGGTGAACTGGCTCACCTGTACTAGCCTCCACTACTGTACTGTCTCTCTGAATCGACAGGAATCTTGGTGCTCCAGACAGGCACTCCTTCTCCCTCCCTTCACCTCAGGAGACACTACCAGACTCTCTTGTGCTAAAAACCACACCCCTCTACACCCCTGCTGGGTGTGTCCGAAGTATATGTGATGTCATGTAGAGCCCTTAACCGTTACCTCTCCACTCATCCTCCTGGTATTGTGTACCTTAAATACCAGGGCTACACAGATACGCTACCACTCTGTTACACATTGTGTGTGGGCCGAGACTCTGCCATTCTGTCGGCGTGTGTGAACGTCTAGCTTTACCTTTTTCAGGCAGGTTTTTACTCGGCTTGACCTAGCGCCTGTCTCGGTCACGTGTGCTGCTTAGCATGGGCTGTTTACAGGGCACAGTCAACCCACGTGCTCTGGCACCCACCTTTTGGTACCGCCCTGCGGTCAGTTGAGCTTGTGCTCTTGTTTTGCGCCACCCTGTGGTGCTCTTAGTTAGCTTTGTTTTTGTTGCCACTCAGCAGGGTGCCGAGTTGGTTCCCCTGGCCGGTGCTCTCCTGTCTGAGAAGTTATCAGAACAGGCAGACCAGTTCTTACTTCACACAGGGTGATGTTTAACCCCGTGTGTTCTAGGGGATCGCTACCTTAGTTTGCCATTTTACACATTAGCTGCAGTTTCCCATCTCTGCAGGGTGGACCCCGGGTTGCGAACGCCCTTTATTAAATATTCTATTTAGTGCGTTCCGCAACTCTAACACACTGCTGGAGCATTGGTCAAACCAAATGGCCTCACCTAATTATCAAAGTGACCCTTGGGTGTATTGAAAGCAATCTTTCACTTATCACCTTGGTGAACACGAATAAGACTTATATATCCCTCTCAGATCAAGTTTAGAAAACCACTTGGCCACCGCTAGTTGATTAAACAGATCAGGAATAAGAGGTTTTGTGCATGGATTCCGTACAGTAATCTTATTAATCTCTCCAAAATCCAAATAAGCACGCAAACCTCCACCTTTTTTCTTAACAAAGAAAAATCATACGGCAACTGGTGAGGTGGAAGGCTTATGTGACCTTTGGAGAGATTCATTTGAATGTACTCTTTCAAGTCATCTCTTTCAGGAAAAGAAAAGATATAAAGTCTAGATTTAGGCAATTTGCCCCATGAGAAAAATTTGATAGCACAATCATATAACCTGTGAGGGGGAATAACTTCACATTCAGTCTCACAAAAAAATCCTCAAAATCCTGAATATAATTTTGAAGAAAAGATCTCATAGATGCCAGGGATTTAAATAAACAACTGGAAAAACAAAATTCCCACAACCTTGCGAGTCTACCATTTGAGAGTAAGATAGTGTTTCATCAACCAGGGCATACCCAACACAACTTTAGCTGGTAAGGAAAGGCATACAATCAAAGGAACAGATTATGTGTGTAACACTACCATTTTCATGCACCCATTGTCAACCTTAGAAGTAACATGATTTTGGGTAAGGGGACTATTATCAGTTGCAGATACTTGAATAGTATGATCAAGAGTTGAAACTGTGCACCCACACTTGATAGCAAAATCACTGTCAATAAGATCTAAGATGGAACCTAAATCAACAAATACAGATGTAGCTAAACTCTAGATTTGGTAACCAAAGACATTTCTAAAAGAAAAACAACCAGTAGTATGCATGACCGATAACTTCAAACCTTTAGAAACAGTGTCCTTATATATTAATTATTTTTCTTCTTTCTCTTTACCTTTAAGAAATTCATTATTGTTTCTGAAACACTGAATCGTTACATGATCCGTTCGACTGCAGTATATAAGGAAACGAACAGATGTTCCAAGTTCAGTTCTCTCCTTGGACTTCTGTAGGTCTCAATTTGCATCAATTCCCCTACCTCAATAGGATGATAGAGAAGTCACTGAAACACCCTCAAATGTGTTCTTATACTTAAGTCATCTGTCCAGACTCACTGCCAGTGATATGGCCTCTTCCAGGGACAATGGCCAGGGACTATAAACCACTATATCTCGTATCTGGCTAGAAAGACCATGGCAGAATTGACTGAAGAGAGCTGGGTCAGTTTAGGAGGTTTCCACTGCCCAGCATCTGAACCGATAGCAGTAATCCTCCACTTACGATTTCCCTGAACCAATCTGCAGACCATTGATTCAGCATCAGCAACTTTATCAGAGTTGTTATAAATGAGCCGCAGAACAGAGAAAAAAGTGTCAACTGAAGAAAACATTGGAGAATCCTCAGGTAGAGAAAATGCCCAAGCCTGAGAATCTCCACGGAGCAATGATAGAACAATACCCATGTGTTGGCTCTCTCCTCCTGATGAGGCAGGATGGAGATGAAAATACAACTTACATGAAGAAAAAAAGATGGAAAACTCACTTCGGACCACGTCGAAAAAACAATCTGGTAAATTTACTTTAGGCTCAGAAGACTGTTGAGTGGATGAGAACCTGCGTATCAGCAGGTAACCCATGCTGTTGTTGCCGCTTGATGTCTGCTACCTGATAAGACAAGGACCGCAATTGGGCACTCGTTCACAGCATCCATGATGGCTTCTCAGCACACAAATAATGGAGTGGGCTGGTGATAATGTTATGATAGTGTAACAACTCACTTGGGAAAATAGGTAACACACTAAAAACTGCAACTGACCCTTCCGATTCCTGTACAGACTAGAGATCCTGACCCCGAAGTCCCCATTGGTTCCTGTGTAAGATGAGATATCCCTAACCACAGACTAGACAATGGCCACTTGGAACTATGTTGCCTGAAAGGCCGTCAAGCGCTTCACATTCCTCCTAAAGAAATGGAGGGTAGAGCATAGTGCAAATTACCTACAGAAGTGAAAGTGTACTAAAAGTAAAAGATATCACAGAGTGAGTAAAACAAACTATGAAATACAAAATAGAGGACTAAGTGTGTACTGTTAAAGAATATGTTGCCTACTTCCTAAAAAGAAACAGAAGATAATGTTCAGGGTAAAGAACATATACAGCAGAGAGATAAACCCTAGCTGGTCTTTTACCAACTGGCTTAAACTACAGCAGTATGAATGGACATCCAAATGTGACTATCACTAGCAGGAAATACAAACATGGGGAAAGTATATGAAGCAGCACCTGAAATGTGATAGGGCAGGCAAATGAGTAACTAAAAATACCTGTTACACTAAAAAGACTGGAGCAAGGATAGCATAAACTAAACCCCCGGTGAAAAGGTGTGTCTGTTCTGGCTCAGTGTACAGAGAAGATGACCACAAAGCACAGGCTCAAGGGTTTGAACCCAGACAAATGACAAAAAGTGATCAGGATCAACTCATCAGCTTTCTTCTCTTCTGTCAAAATGCAGGAGATCTTGCTGCCTGTAGTTACCCACACACTGAATGTGTTAAACACTGGTGTGAAGTGCAGGCAGCCTGAGAGATGGTTATGTGGGTAAATACCCTTTGCCATCTAAAATCCTGCATCATTTTGGAATTTGGACTAGAGCAGTGTTTCTCAACTCCAGTCCTCAGGACCCACCAACAGGTCATGTTTTCAGGATTTCCTTAGTATTGCACAGGTGATAAAATTATCACCTGCTCAAGCATTAATTCCATCACCTTTGCAATACTAAGGAAATCCTGAAAACATGACCTGTTGGTGGTCCTGAAGACTGGAGTTGAGAAACACTGGACTAGAGTATGGTTTCTCAAACTTCTACTGAGGCCTCCTCAGACAGATCAAAAAAATGTCTAGACCTCTTCACACAGGCCAAGATAATGTCTGGGCCTTGTCATCTGTAGTACAAAATGGGTCAATTGGGGTGCTAAACAAAAAATGCTAATCCATTGAAAGGACTGCGCAGTATTCGATCACTTCTATGAAAACTGCCTTCTCTGCTGTGCCTTACCATTAACTAGCTCAGACATCACTGGTAAGACAAACTCAGTTTAAAATGCACTGGACTAGAAAGTAGCCAGCCCCTTTAAATAGGTTGGATGATTTAGAAACCTTATTTTTAAATACCCTACTATGACATTCAGATCGGTGTCTCTTAGAACATTCGACAATAAGATGGAGTGGCAAATATCTGGAGTATTTGTCCAGTGTTTTAGGACTTTTCTGCCAGCCTTTAATAAGGAGCTGTACGCTCTGAAGTCCTCTAGGTTATAAAACCTTTAAATGAATGTTGCTTTTCTGGCTTTTGCTTTTATAGTGGCTCTGATAATTCCTCCTGATTTGGTGAATTATACCATGTGATGTGATAGCTGCAAGACATTATGAGGAAGCCTATTCTTGTTTTCTTTCTGTGGTTGATGCAATCTTCTGCAATGTGTAAAATGACCCAGACCATTTTTTGGCAATTCGCGAATTGAATCACAATTTTTTTAGAATTTTCCAGGACTTGTGCATTTCATGAAATTCAACTTGAAGTTGAATTTGTTAATCTCTAACGTTAATAAATATTAAAACAGAGACATACAGTAGTAATGTTCTCCACAATCTGTCCACAAGTTTATGACTGACAAAGGAAATGAAAATGTGGTTTGTAGCCCATCTCATAACAATTCAACCAAATGTGCTCTGTGAGAAAGACAGTAATGATGTTTTGGAAGACAGAGCTGTCGGCTCAGACATGGAGTCCCAGCTGTTATAAATATTGTATCATATTTAATTGTTTTATGGTGTTTCGCATTCTTGCCACCAAGCTCGTTCGCCTTTGCAGGAGATATTTTCTAATGAAAACAATGTTTCCTGGATTATATTTCCACATGTGAAGAGAACTTTTTGTCATAAAGTGTGCCATTCACATTAGCCTCTAAATTATTGCAGCCTTCAGAAGAAAGTAAGTACAGTAGTTAGAAGCACCCCATGTATGTTATTAAATCAGACTTCTCATGTTTGGTAGGGTGTAGCACCATTATGTGTGACAAGGACAAGCAAAACTAAATCATACTATAGAATAAATTATACTTTATTAACTACTTGATTACTTTCAAATTGTAATTCCAACTGCCTCAAATCACAGTAATTATACGGTAATATGTCAAATTTTTCATGTAGATTTAAGTAGCAGGTTTGGAAGTGTTTCTGCTCTCTCCGGAATACGACACAATTAGTGGAATGATAAAATTGTAGGTTTATTGTCAACACGTTTCAGAGTCCACCAGCTCCTTCTTCAGGAAAACCATACATAAATAAGCTACATAATACTTTGTGTATGGTTGTCCCGAAGAAGGAGCTGGTGGACTCTGACACGTGTTGACAATAAACCTACAAATTTATCATTCCACTAATTGTGTCGTATTCCGGAAAGAGCAGAAACACTTACAAACCTGCTACTTAAATCTACTGTTTCATGGAAGCTACTGCATCTGGTTTTCAGTCTCTATAAGTGTTGTGTCTCACTGATGAAGTGAGTGGTAATTCCTTTAATTATCACCCCTTTTAATGATAACACCCTATTGCGCTCTTGCATTTCTTTACAAATTTTTCATGTAGGCATTGACATTAAGAGATTTTATATTTGGTATTTGCTAAGTGGGTTTTCCAGGACTTACCAATGAAATTCGAGTTTGCCGTCTTTGCCGAATTTTCCCTAAAAATTAAATAAATTCAAATGGAAAGCTTGTAATTGCTTATAAAATACACATAGTGGAAAGGAGAGAGAGCAAGAACCTCACTGATTATAAGGGCTTACACTTCATAGACAAGAGAGAGAAAGGACCACACTAACCATAAGAGCTTACACTCTACAAGTGGGAGAAAGAGAGAGCCCCGCTGATCATAAGAGCTTACACTCTACAAGACAGAGAGAGAGGACCTTGCTGACTATAAGAGCTTACACTTAATAAAAGAGAGTGAGAGAGGACAACGATGATAAGCGCTTCCAGTCTACTGGAGAGAGAGGACCCTGCTGAAGTTAAGAGCTTACGCTCTACAGGAGAGAGAGAGATAACCCAACTGACCATAAGAGCTTACACTCTACAGGAGAGAGAGAGGACCCTGCTGACCATAAGAGCTTACACTCTACAGAGAGAGAGAGGACCCACCACCATAGAGCTTACACTCTACAGGAGAGAGAGAGGACCCCACTGACCATAAGAGCTTACACTCTACAGGAGAGAGAGGGCCCCACTGACCATAAGAGCTTACACTCTACAGGAGAGAGAGAGGACCCCACTGACCATAACAGCTTACACTCTATAGGAGAGAGATAACCCCATTGACCATAAGCGCTTAAACTCTACAGGAGAGAGGACCCCACTGACCATAAGAGCTTACACTCTACAGGAGAGAGAGAGAGGACCCTGCTGACCATAAGAGCTTACACTCTGCAGGAGATAGGACCCCGCTGACCATAACAGCTTACGCTCTTTAGGAGAGAGAGAGATAACCCCATTGACCATAAGAGCTTACACTATACAGGAGGGGAGAGAGGACCCCACTGACCATAAGAGCTTACACTCTACAGGAGAGAGAGAGGACCCCACTGTTAGGGTCTGCGGAACGCACCAAATATTTGATGTGGAGAGGTGCGTTCGCAGCCCGGGGTCCACCGTGCAGGCGGAGCCTGCTGCTAGTAAAATGGCGCAAGAAGCGAACTCTGTTATCCCGCAGAGTCGCCAAAATAAACGCCGTAACGCGCTGTGGCAATATGTGCGAACTCTGTTAATCCACAGAGCCGCTAGGAGTGCCGCAGCGCTATATGGCGATGTGAGCGAACTCACTTAACACAACTGAGTCGCAAAATAAACACGCTAGGGCGCTGTCTAGCGTTGAAAGCAAACCCTGTTACGTCACAGAGCCGCTGAGACAAACTTCTGTGTCCTGTCAGGCACCCAGGTACACAGTTAACTGCTAAGCGAACATAGAACGTGATCATGCGCTAATGTCCTCGCGGGAGTCACCCGCAATCTATGGCGTCTGAACGCCAGGCCCTGAATACGGCAATCAAACTCCTCACCGGTTATGCCGGTAATCTAGGGCATCTAGGACACCGACCCTGACCAGCTAGCATACCAAACTCCTCACCGATTAAGTCGGTATTCTAGGGACTTATTTCAGCCGGGCCCTAACCACACACATGCATGACCACACTGGCGCAAAGCATATAAAGATTGATACTAGCGCATGGCGGCCCAGCCATGCTACCCTTTTATAGTAACAGCTACAGGACCTGCCAGAAACAAGGACCAATGAAACTTGTTCCAGAACACCAGTAGTCACAGGACCTTCCTGGCGGACCAATAGGAGCTGCTGCAGTACCTGAGCATGTGACCCCTGATCTCCAATGAGAGATCTCACTCTGGGCATGCTCAGAAGGGGAAAACAAGGACTTTGTCCTAAAGACGTCTGCTCGCCGCTAAGCAGTACTGACCACAATAGCAGAGCCTGGAGGAGCAGCAGTAATCCTCTGCACACTGTTAGACTGGGCGAGACGCTGGGACCGACGTCTAAGCTGAGCAGGCTCCACTGTGGATAGAGATGAATGGGGGACTGCAGCGGGACTGGTTCGAGACTCCCCTTGTGCAGCAGCGGGAACTCGAACCCTAACATTACCCCCCCTTCTCTGGGCCTCGCTACGCTCAAAGGCAGCGATGAGCTGCGGAGCATGAACATGCTCGGCAGGCTCCCAGGACCTATCCTCAGGCCCATTAGCCCTCTAATCCACCAAAAAAATGTTTTTACCACCTTGCACCCTACAATGGCATTCACCTCGTAGTCGTCCGAAGACGAACCCGACGTCCGGCAGATGACTCAGGCAAGGGACACATGGAAGGTGTCGGAGATACCAAGGCGAGGCGGAAGGGCCAAACGGTAAACCACAGGGTTCACCTGCTCGAGAACCTTGAAGGGACCCAAATAGCGGGGTGCCAACTTAGTGGATTCCACCCGTAGCCTGATGTTTCGGGCGGAGAGCCACACTAGGTCGCCAGGAGCAAATGTCGGAGCGGGACGCCGATGGGCATCGGCAGAAGACCTCATCCTTTCCTTGGAAGCCTGAATGGCATCCTTGGTGCGGTCCCATATGTCCCGTGCTTCCACAGCCCAGTCTGCACCCTGGAGTCGGCGGAAGCCACGGGCATGGGCACCGGTACCCACGGATGCTGGCCGTAATTTAAGAGGAATGGGGTCTGTCCGGTGGAGTCAGCCACAGCATTTTTTAGCGCGAACTCCACCCACGGGAGCAAGGATGCCCAGTCATCCTGCCTGGCAGAGACAAAATGTCGCAAGTAGGTGACCAAGGTCTGGTTGGCCCTCTCTACCAACCCATTCATCTCGGGATGATATGCAGAGGAGAGGTTCAACTCAATGCTGAGTAGATGACACAACTCTCTCCAGAACCGAGACGCAAATTGGGGACCTCGATCGCTGACAATCTTGTCTGGCATACCGTGTAGACAGAAGATGTGTCTAATAAACAATGCTGCCAAGGCCCGTGCAGAAGGTAACCGTGGTAGCGGCACTAAGTGCACCATTTTGGAGAAGTCGTCGGTAATCACCCAAATGATAGTGCAACCCGAGACTTGGGTAAGCCCACCACAAAGTCCATCCCGACCATCTCCCAGGGCCTGTCTGCCACTGGCAAAGGAAAAAGTAACCCAGCTGGCCGTTGTCGAGGGGACTTGTTCCTGGCGCAGGAGACACACGCCTGAACATACTCCCTGACGTCACGGACCATATGTGGCCACCAGTATGTCCTCGCCAATAACTCAGTTGTCCTCTTTGCCCCAAAGTGTCCACCCACCCTGGACGAGTGTGCCCAAGAGAGTACCTCCGGTCGCAAATTAGTGGGCACAAAACTCTTGCCCGGAGGCACAGACTCTAGCGAAACCGGGGCTACAGTTCTCAGGCTTTCTTCGGTGACAATAAGCCGAGGCTCCTCATCCTCCTCCTCTGATGACACTAAGGAGCGAGAGAGAGCGTCGGCCTGAACATTCTTCTCACCGGAGAGAAAATGGAGGGTGAAGTGGAACCGAGAGAAGAATAGGGACCATCTGGCCTGGCGAGAATTTAGGCGCTGAGCCGTTTGCAAATATACCAAGTTTTTGTGGTCGGTGAAGACTTGGAAGGGAAAACGAGCCCCCTCCAGAAGATGTCTCCACTCAGAAAAGGCCAATTTCATAGCCAGCAACTCCCTGTCCCCGATGAAATAATTCCTCTCTGCTGGTGTAAAGGTCTTAGAAAAGAAGAAGCAGGGATGCTTCCGACCTTGAGCATCCTTTTGATAAAGGACTGCTCCAGCACCAACAGAAGAGGCGTCCACCTCTAAAATAAACGGCTTATCAACATCAGGGCGATGTAATATGGGAGCACTGGCAAAATGCGACTTGATGGAAGAGAACGCCTTGGAGACCTCCTCAGACCACAACTTGGGATTTGCTCCCTTCTTGGTGAGGGCTACCAAGGGAGCTACCGAAGTTCAGAAATGGAGAATGAACTGGCGATAATAATGCACCCCATAAAGCGCTGCACCGCTTTAAGAGAATTGGGTTCTTGCCAGTCCATTGCAGCCTGTAGTTTGGCAGGATCCATAGCCAATCCCTGGGCAGAGATGATATAGCCCAGAAAAGGTAAGGACTCCTGCTCAAACACACATTTCTCCAGCTTGGCATAGAGGGAGTTTGCCCGTAAGAGGTCGAAGACTTTGTTGACATCCCTCCGGTGAGAGTCTATATCTGGTGAAAAGATGAGAATATCATCCAGATAGACTACTACAGAGGTGGAGAGCATATCCAGGAAGATATCATTGACAAAGTCTTGGAAAACAGCGGGAGCATTACAGAGCCCGAAGGGCATCACCAGGTATTCATAATGCCCATCCCTGGTATTAAAAGCTGTCTTCCACTCGTCCCCCTCACGGATGCGAATTAGGTTATAGGCACCACGTAGATCAAGCTTGGTAAATACTCTTGCTCCTCGGAGCCTATCAAAGAGCTCAGAGATTAGGGGCAACGGGTACTTATTATTGACGGTGATAGCGTTAAGACCCCTGTAGTCAATACATGGACGTAATTCTCCGTTCTTCTTTTGCACAAAGAAGAACCCCGCCCTTGCTGGTGACACCGACTTCCTAATGAACCCTCTTGCCATATTCTCCTGAATATACTGGGACATGGCCCCCGTCTCAGGAAGCGAGAGGGGGTAGACTCTCCCCCGAGGAGGTTCTGCTCCAGGCAAGAGATCAATAGGACAGTCATAGGGGCAATGAGGTGGAAGAGTCTCCGCCGCTTCTTGGAGAAAACGTCTGCATATGACCAATAACACTGAGGAAGAGAAGTGAGATCTACGGGTATCTCTGTGGTGGTGACTAGAGTTGAGCGATACTTTCCGATATCCTAAAGTATCGGAATCGGAATGGTATCGCCGATATCACTAAAATATCGGCGATACCCGATACCGATACCGGAAGTCCCATGTAAGTCTATGGGAACAAAATATCGAAATTAAAAAAAACCCATTCTTGCCTTGTTGGTTAATTGTACATGAAGGAAAACAAGAAAGAGTAATGTAGAATGTATTGGGGGAGGTTGAGGAGACATTAAAGGCATAGATGTTTGACCCAATCCAATGGAATAGCATTAATTTTTTTTTTTTAGGAAATACGTTCGGATTGACGAACAAATTGACAATGTTGTTAACCTTTTTTCTATTTTGTCAAATATGTCTGTTTCACAACTTCCATGGTCTTCACCTTTTTAACTTTTCACACACTTTCTCCTTCATAATTTTCAGCAGCATCATCTTTCTCATCAAATTATTCTTCATCTTCACCTTCTTAATCTTCTAAAACTTCTTGCTATTCATCTTTTTGTTAACATTACTTATATTGTTCTTATTAAACAGTTATTATTCTTCATATTCTACTTCTTCATCTTCTTCCTATTCATCCTTTTCATCATATTCTTATTTGTGACAGACATTCCTGTACTTGTAATCTGTAAAACTCTGAATTTTCATCCTTCCGTTCTTGCTGTCACGAAAGATTTTAATTACAACAGTATTTGTCCGCGTTCAGTTTAGCCTGCAGCAGCATCAGGCATTTTCCAGGGGCACCACGAGGAGGAACGGACTCACCCCATACACTGCTTAGTCTTCTTCTGCTTAGAATTTAGAGCATATATTTTGCTCTTCATTTTGGTCTTATACTTAATGTTCTTCTGCTTTTTGATCTTCTGCTTATTGTTCTTCTGTCTCTTGTTCTGTATCTTGTAGTTTGTCTTAACCTTCTTTGTCCTGTTGGTGATGGTACAAAAGCCAATGGAAGTAACGAGGACCAGCTGACTGTGCTGGAACCCGGAGGGTCAGCAGAAGGAAAAGAGCCAATGGCACAACCGAGGACCAGCTGACGTTACTGGGACAGGGTTACTAAGCAGGAGGTACCTGTGCTCCAAAGCACTACCAAGGACCAGCAGACGTTGCTGGAACTCGGATACCGACATGGAGGCACCTAGGCCAAAGGCACTGCGGAGAACCAGCTGACGGTACTGGAACCCGGATGGGTAGCAGAAGGTACAAGAGCCAATGAAAGTAATGAGGACCAGCTGACTGTGCTGGAACCCGGAGGGTCAGCAGAAGGAAAAGAGCCAATGGCACAACCGAGGACCAGCTGACGTTACTGGGACAGGGTTACTAAGCAGGAGGTACCTGTGCTCCAAAGCACTACCAAGGACCAGCAGACGTTGCTGGAACTCGGATACCGACATGGAGGCACCTAGGCCAAAGGCACTGCGGAGAACCAGCTGACGGTACTGGAACCCGGATGGGTAGCAGAAGGTACCCATGGAAATTAAAGTTGAGGCAGCAGGACTGTTTGCCGTTCACACAGCAGGGGAACAGCTGACATTACTGAACCCCAGTAACACGGGAGCAAGTGTAGACTGTGCTAACAGCACTTCCAAGAAACAACTGGCGGTGTTGTAACCCAGGGATGAGAAGAGAACAGGGTGGAGGCAGCAGGACTTTTTGCCGTTCACACAGCAGGGGAACAGCTGACATTACTGAACCCCAGTAACACAGGAGCAAGTGTAGACTGTGCTAACAGCACTTCCGAGAAACAACTGGCGGTGTTGTAACCCAGGGATGGGAAGAGAACAGGGTGGAGGCAGCAGGACTTTTTGCCGTTCACACAGCAGGGGAACAGCTGACATTACTGAACCCCAGTAACACAGGAGCAAGTGTAGACTGTGCTAACAGCACTTCCAAGAAACAACTGGCGGTGTTGTAACCCAGGGATGAGAAGAGAACATGGTGGAGGCAGCAGGACTGTTTGCCGTTCACACAGCAGGGGAACAGCTGACATTACTGAACCCCAGTAACACAGGAGCAAGTGTAGACTGTGCTAACAGCACTTCCGAGAAACAACTGGCGGTGTTGTAACCCAGGGATGAGAAGAGAACATGGTGGAGGCAGCAGGACTGTTTGCCGTTCACACAGCAGGGGAACAGCTGACATTACTGAACCCCAGTAACACAGGAGCAAGTGTAGACTGTGCTAACAGCACTTCCGAGAAACAACTGGCGGTGTTGTAACCCAGGGATGAGAAGAGAACAGGGTGGAGGCAGCAGGACTTTTTGCCGTTCACACAGCAGGGGAACAGCTGACATTACTGAACCCCAGTAACACAGGAGCAAGTGTAGACTGTGCTAACAGCACTTCCGAGAAACAACTGGCGGTGTTGTAACCCAGGGATGGGAAGAGAACAGGGTGGAGGCAGCAGGACTTTTTGCCGTTCACACAGCAGGGGAACAGCTGACATTACTGAACCCAGTAACACAGGAGCAAGTGTAGACTGTGCTAACAGCACTTCCAAGAAACAACTGGCGGTGTTGTAACCCAGGGATGGGAAGAGAACAGGGTGGAGGCAGCAGGACTTTTGCCGTTCACACAGCAGGGGAACAGCTGACATTACTGAACCCCAGTAACACAGGAGCAAGTGTTAACTGTGCTAACAGCACTTCCGAGAAACAACTGGCGGTGTTGTAACCCAGGGATGAGAAGAGAACAGGGTGGAGGCAGCAGGACTGTTTGCCGTTCACACAGCAGGGGAACAGCTGACATTACTGAACCCCAGTAACACGGGAGCAAGTGTTAACTGTGCTAACAGCACTTCCGAGAAAACAACTGGCGGTGTTGTAACCCAGGGATGAGAAGAGAACATGGTGGAGGCAGCAGGACTTTTGCCGTTCACACAGCAGGGGAACAGCTGACATTACTGAACCCCAGTAACACAGGAGCAAGTGTAGACTGTGCTAACAGCACTTCCGAGAAACAACTGGCGGTGTTGTAACCCAGGGATGAGAAGAGAACATGGTGGAGGCAGCAGGACTGTTTGCCGTTCACACAGCAGGGGAACAGCTGACATTACTGAACCCCAGTAACACAGGAGCAAGTGTAGACTGTGCTAACAGCACTTCCGAGAAACAACTGGCGGTGTTGTAACCCAGGGATGAGAAGAGAACATGGTGGAGGCAGCAGGACTGTTTGCCGTTCACACAGCAGGGGAACAGCTGACATTACTGAACCCCAGTAACACAGGAGCAAGTGTAGACTGTGCTAACAGCACTTCCGAGAAACAACTGGCGGTGTTGTAACCCAGGGATGAGAAGAGAACAGGGTGGAGGCAGCAGGACTTTTTGCCGTTCACACAGCAGGGGAACAGCTGACATTACTGAACCCCAGTAACACAGGAGCAAGTGTAGACTGTGCTAACAGCACTTCCGAGAAACAACTGGCGGTGTTGTAACCCAGGGATGAGAAGAGAACAGGGTGGAGGCAGCAGGACTTTTTGCCGTTCACACAGCAGGGGAACAGCTGACATTACTGAACCCCAGTAACACGGGAGCAAGTGTAGACTGTGCTAACAGCACTTCCGAGAAACAACTGGCGGTGTTGTAACCCAGGGATGGAAGAGAACAGGGTGGAGGCAGCAGGACTTTTTGCCGTTCACACAGCAGGGGAACAGCTGACATTACTGAACCCCAGTAACACGGGAGCAAGTGTAGACTGTGCTAACAGCACTTCCAAGAAACAACTGGCGGTGTTGTAACCCAGGGATGAGAAGAGAACAGGGTGGAGGCAGCAGGACTGTTTTGCCGTTCACACAGCAGGGGAACAGCTGACATTACTGAACCCCAGTAACACGGGAGCAAGTGTTAACTGTGCTAACAGCACTTCCGAGAAACAACTGGCGGTGTTGTAACCCAGGGATGAGAAGAGAACATGGTGGAGGCAGCAGGACTGTTTGCCGTTCACACAGCAGGGGAACAGCTGACATTACTGAACCCCAGTAACACAGGAGCAAGTGTAGACTGTGCTAACAGCACTTCCAAGCAACAACTGGCGGTGTTGGAGCCCAGGGTCAAGGAGGATGTTTAAATACTAGATCAAGTATTTTCCTTGTTACGTGTCAATTAAAAATGTCTATACTCCAAACAAGAGAAATATAACCTTTAGTACCATAAGATGATGATTTTACTTTAAAAAATATATGTAAATTAATAATTGACAAACATAAACGCATACATTAACATGTTGAAAAGCAATGCAAACCACAATAAAAATCGGTTAAATAATCTGCTATACGGTTTTAAATAAAAGCATACAAGTACATATCAGAATCCATTAATGATGGATAAGTAACAGTATGTACACCATTTTCATTTGCTGAATAATATCACTAAAAAGTTTTTAAAAATATCTAAAATTTCCATCATGTAATACTGATAATATGTGGCAATCATTTATATTAACAAAAAAAAACTTTAAAAAGTGCATAGTGAAAACAGCTATTTATGCCTGACTGTGGACTTGCAAGCATGACAACGGATAGATAAGGTATATATAGATGACACTGCATAGCCACAGATGGTGAATGGCGATGTAATACTGTACCTCAATAAAGTGTGCGTTACTACTACATCCTTATTTTTATATAGCTTTCTAAAAGGGTACGTGCATGTATGCTTGCGCCTTTGTTTGGACGCACAGACTGGCTTCCTGCTGTGACGCGTTGGGTATTGGAGCGTCTGTGCGTCTTATGACGCAGACTAACATTCACGGTGCGCATCGTTCATCATCGCAAGCGTACCGACAACACAAAGGCGTTGTCATGACTGCTTTACTCAGTAAACATGCACCTATGATGAAACATACACGCATGTGCCCTATTACATAACAAGCTACAAGAAAAATGCGTGTGAGGTGTGACACAGCTGTTTTGTTAAGGTACAGTATTATATCGACATTGTACAGGTGTCGCTATTCAGTCTGATAAATAGATATCATTCACCTATTCTATCAGTTGTCGTTCTTTCAGCACCACTTACAGGTATATATTTTGCTATTGTGACTATGCACTATTGACTTTACCAAGGTAATGCATGATTTTTGTTAGCGATTATCATGTTTACATGAAGGACCTTTATGATATGGGCTGTTAACTTTCTAATCAAATATGTATTTTTTAAAATGACACAAATATAAGTAATGTTGAAGAGGACTATTCCTACATGCATTGTTTGCACAATATTACAGGTGTACATCACGTCCCTTAATCAACATTGGATATTATATTTACTTGTATGCTTTTATTTCAAAGGCAAGAACACTGAAGTATAACCTTCGCACTGCAGCAGTTGTCAAAGTTCAACCCACATTATGCACTTCCAACATTGCAGTATTTGAGTCATCATGATGTGAGTTGGATTTGTGTAAGCTATGGAGTGACAAGGTTGACCATCAGTATCCTATAGCATAAGTAGGCTTTTGTGTTTGCATTTGTTTTCGACATGTGCATATCTGTAATAATATGTCACAATTATTTTGTTACAGATTTGTGACAAAGACAAATCATTTTATGGTTTGAAAGTTGACGTTTCAAATGTTTACAGCTTAGAAATCATGGTGTAGCCTCATATCTATGTGTAGCACTAGACACTTTGAGATGTAATTTTTTTTTTCACCATGATTAGGTAGCTAGCAGTAATTTTTGCCGGACACACAGCAGGGGAACAGCAGGCGTTACTGAACCCCACAAACACATCAGCGATTGTTTTCATCTGTGCATCTAACACTTCTGAGCAGCAACTGGCGCTGTTGAAGCCCAGGGTCAAGGAGGGTGTAGGCAGAGGCCTAGTATGAGACGTTTGAAGTTGAAGTTGTAGTTAGCAGCAGTAATTTTTGCCAGACACACAGCAGGGGAACAGCAGGCGTTACTGAACCCCACAAACACATCAGCGATTGTTTTCATCTGTGCATCTAACACTTCTGAGCAGCAACTGGCGATGTTGAAGCCCAGGGTCAAGGAGGGTGTAGGCAGAGGCCTAGTATGAGACGTTTGAAGTTGAAGTTGTAGTTAGCAGCAGTAATTTTTGCCAGACACACAGCAGGGGAACAGCAGGCGTTACTGAACCCCACAAACACATCAGCGATTGTTTTCATCTGTGCATCTAACACTTCTGAGCAGCAACTGGCGCTGTTGAAGCCAGGGTCAAGGAGGGTGTAGGCATAAAATATTGAGTTATTGCCTTGTTACGTGGCCATTGCAAATGTATGTACTTCAAACAAGAATAAATGAAGTTTTACTACAACAATAAAATGATAAATTTCAATTACAAGAATAGAAAAATATTTATACTTCACAGTCCTCTGTGGTTGATAACGTTTAATGGCTAACTGAAAATATGGTAACAAATTCAAAGCTTTCGAGACTACTCAGGTGTCTTCATCAGGCTAAGAGTAAAGCCAAAAATGAAGAATCACATATTTCTACACACAACAGGACACAGGAATAGCTAAGACAAGTGAGGGAGGGACAAGTGAGGGGAGACCGGCAACAAAAAGGAGAACAAGGATGAATTATCAGCGCCACACAATCACAGATAAATTAATGAATTTACCTGTGGCAAAAGACTTTTGTATGCCCGGTCATAGCATCATGGATATGGAATTACTGTTATTAAAATATAACTTCAAATATGAGAAAGTACAAAGGTTTCAGAATATAAGCTCATCATGACCTTTGACACTGTTAGTGATGGAATGAATAGATCACATGGATTTATGTCATTCTATATCAATTAAGGAATCTGCGTCTATGCCCTTCCAGGGTCATGAAAACCCCAAAAAATACGCCAATGAGAGGGCAATCAAACTTTCTATCCTTATCTAGGAACTGTTCCAATATTTATGTTCATCCCTGTGAGATAATGACAGTTCTGATACACGTCACTTACTTGTCTTACCTATTGCACTATTCCTGTGTCCTGTTGTGTATAGAAATATGTGATGCTTAATTTTTTTAGTTAGTCTTTCCCTGATGAAGAGACGTGAGTAGCCTTGAAAGCTTGCAATTTGTTTCCATCTTTTCAGTTATCCATTAAAAGGTATCAACCACTGCTGACTCTGAAGTCTAAATATTTTTCTATCTACTGGCTAACACGGTACAAAGATACACATGTTTTCTAATTTCAAGAAGGAAAAATAAAGAAAATACAAATATAAACGCATATATGCACATGCCAAAAATAAATGGAACAACACAACACCCAAAAAATTGGTAACAAAATATAGTGTTGTAAATTTAAGAATAAAAGTACATTTTTTTTTTTATGAATAATGCTTAAGGAACGCTATGTTAAACCATAACATAGTGAAGACAATGGATTTTGTAATAGTCACTCATCATCATCATCGCAAATTTTATGTGACAGTCACAGACATTTCAATTATTTAAGTTCATAAAATCGTAACTTTCTATAGCATGTATGACATGTCCAGCATGGACTCATCAATGTGATTGATGACACAATAATGTACAATAAAAAATAACCATTTAAAAAAACATTAGGCATTGTTTGTCACAATTTAAGTGTGTGCCTGCAAGTGTAGGTGAAACAAAGGCTACGGATAGCAAAGGTATATTCTATGTCTGTATCAGACAGTGGACAGCCTCTGATGGGTAATGCCGATGTTATACTGTACGTCAATAAAGTCTGCGGCTGAAATCATGCATTTTTTGCTTGTAGAGTGTTGAAGAGGGTAAAAGAATGTCTGGTTGCGCAAAGCTTTATCCGTCAACACTACCTTCCTACTGTCACGCGTAGGGTAGGGTAGCGTGTGGCAATTAGCTGACTATCAAATGTGAGGTTAGGCTGCGTTATTGCGCACTAGGGACGCAAAAAAAAATACAGCAGTAATAATTTAATGTGTAATACTACACCTATGACAAACCAAAAAATTACGTTCCCTCTTTAACAATGTACAAGACTAACAAGCCTAATGGTTGACGCTGACTTAATTGAGATACAGTATTACATCAACATTGTCCATGAGTAACTATGCACTGTGATACCTATATACCAGTATTAATTTATATCTCTTGTGGTTGTTTCAACAGCACTTGCAGGTATAACTACCTATTGTCAGTATGCATGATGCACTTTCTAGATGTAATAATTTATTATTGGACATTATTACCATGTTTACATGCTGGCCATTTCATATATGGTGTTTGAAGTTACAGTTGGCATCAGTATGTGTATTTTATAATGTCTGTCATAAATAAAACTCGTGATGATGATGATGAGGATTTAATGATTCGTACATCCATTGACTGCATTATCTTACAGGTACAGATAAAGTTCCTTAAAAAGCATTAATTCATAAGTCTGAAATGTACTTTTATGCATTAATTTAAAAATGTGAAGAGTAGACTATGTTTTATTTTTTGTTACCATTTCTAATAGACATGTGCAGATATGCGCTGTGATGACAAATTATTATTTGTCCATATTTGTCATAAAAATTTATCATTCTAGGCCTGCAAAACTTCACAATTTCATGTTTTCAGCATAACAAGCAGGGTGACGGCTCTTCCCTATTTGGAGCATGTTGGTCATGTGTTTTTCTGTCCATGTGTCGGGAACAGGACACTTCTTGCCGTTGACACAGCAGGGGAACAGCTGGCGTTACTGAACCCCACTAACAGTAGAGCTTGTGTTTTGTTCTGTGGACACGACACTTCTGAGCAGCAACTGGCAGTGTTGGAGCCCAGGGAGTAGAGTTCAGGTGGTAGAAAGATGAACATAACAGGAGACATGGATAACGTTGCGAAACAGTTATTTAATCTGAAAACGGACAGACAAATTCTGGCGAGATCCATGCCTTGTTCATTTTCAGAAAAGTAAGCCGGTCTACATTATCGGAGGATAGTCGCATGCGACGGTCTGTTAGTACACCACCTGCAGCACTAAAGACGCGCTCCGATAATACACTGGCAGCAGGGCAAGCCAGCACCTCCAATGCATACTGGCTAAGCTCTGGCCATGTATCCAGCTTAGAGACCCAAAACTTGAATGGGGAAGAGCCATCTGGGAGTACACTGAGAGGCAAAGCCAAGTAGTCTGTCACCATCTGACGGATACGTTGCCTCCCGCTGACTGGAGCCCTCTCGGATGGTGTAGACATTTGTGGCGCTGCCACAAAACTTTGCCACATTTTTAACATACTGGTCTTTCCCTGTGCAGAGGCACTGCGTGTGCTCCCTCTTGTTGCAAAGCTCTCTACACTGCCTCGACGCACAGAGCTGCTTTGTAAAGCAGTAGCAGCAGCAGTGCTCTCGGCAGTAAGGTAGAACATTAGGGATTGCACCAGTGTGTCTTGGTACTCCCGCATTTTACGCTCCCGGTTCAACGGTGTGATGAGGCTTTTGACGTTGTCCCGGTAGCGAGGGTCTAGGAGGGTGTACACCCAATAGTCAGACGTCGTGAGAATGTGGGCGATGCGGCGGTCGTTTCTTAGGCACTGCAGCATGAAATCAACCATGTGCTGCAGACTCCCAACTGGCAAAGAAACGCTGTCCTCTGCAAGAGGCGTTATCTCTGCCTGCTCTGCATCACCCCACCCTCGCTCTACATACTGACTAGAGCGTTGTGTACCTCCCTCTGGAGCGATGTCTTCCTCCTCCATTGACTCCTCCTCCTCATCCTCCTCACAAAGTGAGCCCTGCCCAGCCCTTTGTGAGGAACCACGTTGCGCTGACTTTCCAGAAGGTGATGGAATTTGTGACTCCTCATCCTCCACCTCTTCCAAAAAACCTCATCCCTTATTGCTTGCAGTGTTTTTTGAAGCAGGCAGATAAGGGGGACAGTCAGGCTGACTAGTGCATCATCTGCACTCGCCATCCGCGTTGACTCATCAAACGCACGCAAAACGTGGCACATGTCCTTCATAGTGGCCCACTCATTAATGGTGAAGTGTGGACGGCGCAAATTGCGTGTTGATTGCGCCTGATGCAGCTGATACTCCATAACTGCTGGCTGCTGCTCACACAACCGCTCCAACATATGTAACGTTGAATTCCACCTGGTGGATACGTCACATATGATGCGATGTTCAGGAAGGCGCAATCTGCGTTGCAGAGCTGCAATGCGCGATCTGGCCATGCTGGAACGTCGCAAGTGAGCGCACTCTAGGCGGACCTTGTGCAGCAGTGCATCAAGATCCGGATAGTCCCTCAAAAAACTCTGCACGACCAAGTTGAGCACATGTGCCAGACATGGTATGTGAGTGAGGTTGCCAAGGCCCAGAGCTGCCACCAGATTTCGGCCATTGTCACACACTACCAAGCCTGGCTGGAGATTCGCTGGCAAAAACCACACGTCGCTCTCCTGCTTGATGGCATTCCAGACCTCCTGCGCTGTGTGGCTTCGATTCCCCATAGGAATTAATTTCAGAACGGCCTGTTGCCGTTTGGCCACGGCTGTGCTCATATCGGTCGCATCAGGTAAGCGTCCACGGGTCCATGTGGAGGTAGACCGTGACGGCTCCTGCAGCGATGATTCTGAGGAACTGGAGTAGGAGGAGGAGTCAATGTGGACAGACTTGATTCCGGCAATCCTTGGAGTTGGCAGAACACGTACAGCGCCACTCGCAAGATCTGTACCCGGCTCCACAACATTCACCCAATGGGCAGTGAGTGAAAGGTATCGTCCCTGGCCATGGGTACTGGTCCACGCATCGGTGGTCAGGTGGACCTTGCTACTGACGGCGTTTAGTAGCGCATGTTTAATTTTTGCCTCAACATGCTTTTGCAGACCAGGGACGGCTTGCCTGCTGAAATAAAATCGGCTGGGCACATTGTATTGTGGGACTGCCAATGCCATTAATTCACGGAAACTGTCAGTCTCCACCAGCCTGAATGACAGCATTTCAAGGGACAGGAGTTTTGCAATGCCAGCATTCAGAGCCTGTGCTCGTGGATGGTTTGCCGAGTATGGCCGTCTTTTATCCCATGCCTGTGCTACCAATGGCTGTTTTGTGGCCTGGGTGTGTGAGGATGACAGGGAACTTGCAGCTGTGGGTGGAATAACACTGTGTCTCTGGACAACAGTGACAGAGGTTCTTCCATGGCGATCCTTTGAGGAAGCCTTACCAGCTGTGTGTGAACTGGAGGAAGAGGCTCCAACAGGAGCTGAAGATGTAGGTGCTGCTGTAGGTTGGCCTACATCTCCAGTGTGTCTTTGTAACTCAACAAAGTGCTTTGACCGCACATGTTTCCACATATTTGTTGTATTAAGGTTACTGACACTTTTACCTCTTTTAATTTTTTGATTACACAGCTTGCATTTTACATAGCAAATATCATCTGCAACTGTATCAAAAAAGGACCACGCAGAGCAAGTCCTGGGAGCGCCCGGTTTGGCTGTTGTAAGAGAACTGCTCCGAACGGGTGCCAAACTGGAGGCTACAGGCAAGCGAGTCTGCAGCCTACCTCTCCCTACTGTTTGGACCGTTGGTGCAATCTCTTCCTCAGAGCTGCTCCCACCACCTTCCTGTTCCTCACGCCATGTTGGGTCTTGGACCTCATCATCTCCACCACTACCCTCTTCCAACACCTGCTGTTGTTGGGTGGTCTGGCCAGCACCATGCTCAACAGAAACTGGCAACTGAGTCTCATCATCATCAGATGCGTTCTGCGGTGTGCTGACCATCGGCACTGGCTCACCCGCCTCTTCAGATTCAGAGAGACACAGCTGTTGCGCATCACTGCATACTGCCTCTTCTTCACATTCCAGAATGCTGCTTGGCTGGGCCCCTGTTTCCAAGCCAACAGATTCTGAGAACAGAAGCAGAGACTCAGCTGGCTCCTGTACAGAGCTCTCTGACTGCCTGGGCAATTTGGCAGGCGGTGAAGAGACTGATGGTTGTTCAACAGTGCTGTGGTCCTGAGAGGAGGTGGAAGGTATTGAAGTCGATGCATTGGCTGCCATCCAACCAACAACGGCTTCAATTTGTTCTTCACGCAGCAGGGGGGTACGCTGAGCTCCTACAAAAGTGCGCATAAAGGAACGCTCACGGGGAAAACTGGTGGATGCTGTGTCACTGGGTGCGGCAGCAGCCACAGAATCCCCACGTCCTCTCCCTGCTGCAAATCCACGGCCTCGACCACGACCACGTGCCTTACTCACTGACTTCTTCATCTTGGTAGATTGATAAAGAAAGTCAGAAAAGTTAAGGCCTAAGTGTGGTTATTCCTCACAGACTACAGTGAACCCTGCAGACAACTATTCACTATCTGTGAAAAGCTCCTTTGTGTACTTCTATAGTGTTTGCAACCAATGTATTGTATACGGATGGAAGCGCGTCACACTAATAGATTAGATTTTTTTCCACTAAAATGGAGCAGCACCAATTAGAGAAAAATGTGAAGGATGAGGCAGTGACACACGCTCAGCAGACTACAACCGGCAGTGGTTGAAGTACAAACTGGAGCGTAATCTGCACTCACAAAATGAAAAGCTCACAGACTACAGTGAACACTGAAACACAACTATTCACTATCTGTGAAAAGCTCCTTTGTGTACTTCTATAGTGTTTGCAACCAATGTATTGTATACGGATGGAAGCGCGTCACACTAATAGATTAGATTTTTTTCCACTAAAATGGAGCAGCACCAATTAGAGAAAAATGTGAAGGATGAGGCAGTGACACACGCTCAGCAGACTACAACCGGCAGTGGTTGAAGTACAAACTGGAGCGTAATCTGCACTCACAAAATGAAAAGCTCACAGACTACAGTGAACACTGAAACACAACTATTCACTATCTGTGAAAAGCTCCTTTGTGTACTTCTATAGTGTTTGCAACCAATGTATTGTATACGGATGGAAGCGCGTCACACTAATAGATTAGATTTTTTTCCACTAAAATGGAGCAGCACCAATTAGAGAAAAATGTGAAGGATGAGGCAGTGACACACGCTCAGCAGACTACAACCGGCAGTGGTTGAAGTACAAACTGGAGCGTAATCTGCACTCACAAAATGAAAAGCTCACAGACTACAGTGAACACTGAAACACAACTATTCACTATCTGTGAAAAGCTCCTTTGTGTACTTCTATAGTGTTTGCAACCAATGTATTGTATACGGATGGAAGCGCGTCACACTAATAGATTAGATTTTTTTCCACTAAAATGGAGCAGCACCAATTAGAGAAAAATGTGAAGGATGAGGCAGTGACACACGCTCAGCAGACTACAACCGGCAGTGGTTGAAGTACAAACTGGAGCGTAATCTGCACTCACAAAATGAAAAGCTCACAGACTACAGTGAACACTGAAACACAACTATTCACTATCTGTGAAAAGCTCCTTTGTGTACTTCTATAGTGTTTGCAACCAATGTATTGTATACGGATGGAAGCGCGTCACACTAATAGATTAGATTTTTTTCCACTAAAATGGAGCAGCACCAATTAGAGAAAAATGTGAAGGATGAGGCAGTGACACACGCTCAGCAGACTACAACCAGCAGTGGTTGAAGAACTAACTGGAGCGTGATCTGCACTCAAAAAATCAAAACCTCACAGACTGCAGTGAACACTGAAACACAACTATTCACTATCTGTGAAAAGCTCCTTTGTGTACTTCTATAGTGTTTGCAACCAATGTATTGTATACGGATGGAAGCACGTCACACTAATAGATTTGATTTTTTTCTAATATAATGGAGCTGCACCAATTCCACTAAATAAAATAAAAAAAAAAAGAGTCAGTGACACGTGCAGATGCCTACAAACAGCGGTGGATGCAGAGCAAACTGCAGCGTCACCTGCACTGTCACACACACACCTTGCACAGAGCTGTTAAAACAACACTGGCAAAATGAAGCTTTACACAGCGGTTGGTAAACTAGCCTGCCTCAAGCACAGTAGTACACAAAATCGCAATATCTAACTGTCCCTCAGAGTGAGCAGAGTAGCGTTCTGTCCCTTACTGAGTTCACAGCACAGTGACGCTAAAATGGCGGCGGCGCCTTTTATAGTGCATTCTGACATCATTTCAGCAGCCAATCACAGCCATGCCATTAGTTAAGATGACCGCAGCATTACAGGATGTGCCCACACTTCGTAGGATTCCTCATTGGCTGACTAAAATCACATTGCCTCTCAAAGAATTATGGGAACTTCCGATTCCGGTATACGATATGGAAAAAGTATCGGAATTAAGTATCGGAATTCCGATAACGCGAATATCGGCCGATACCCGATACTTGCGGTATCGGAATGCTCAACACTAGTGGTGACCTGAACGCACTCCCTGACACACCTGCCTCTACATGAATCACCCCAACCCAGTATCCTCCCAGAGGACCACTCAATATGGGGAGAGTGGTAACGGAGCCAAGATACTCCCAGCAACAGCTCGTCTATTCCCTCGGGCAGGACAAGAAAAGAAATACTCTCCTGATGGGAAGGGGACATAGATAAAGTGAGAGGGATCGTCTGGTGGGTGATTTGTGAGGGCAGAGTTGATCCATTCACTACTCGCACAGTTACCGGTTTGGCGAGCATCACCAGAGGTATAGTGTGGCGGAGAGCAAATGCAGAGGACATGAAATTCCCCTCGGCTCCAGAATCCACACAGAGCTTGGCGGTGAGCGTGGATGGACCTACTGTAATTGTCCCCTTAACCCCTTAACGACCGCCGATACGCCTTTTAACGGCGGTCATTAAGGGTACTTAAACCACAGCGCCGTTAATTAACGGCGCTGTGGAAAAAGTGAATAGCGCCCCCCAGAGGCGCATTTTCTCCGGGGTCTCGGCTACCGGGGTAGCCGAGACCCCAGAGAACATGAATCGGGTCGGTTTTTACCGACACCGATGTTGCGATCGCCGTTATTAACCCTATAACGGCGACCGCAACAACAACAAAAAAAAAAGTTGTGCCATTTCATTTCTCTGTCCTCTGATGTCATCGGACATCAGAGGACAGAGAAAAAGGGTCCCCAGGACCCCCATGTGGCCCCCGATCCAATCCATGTGGCCCCCGGGCCCTCCGGTGTCCCCCGGTGCCGGCGATGTTAAGAAAATGGCGGGCGCATGCTCAGTGCGCCCGCCGCTATGTGCCGCTGTGCTGGTGGGGGGATGGGCAAATATTCTCTGGGGTCTCGGCTACCAGGGGTAGCCGAGACCCCAGAGAACATGATCCGGGTCGGTATTCACCGATCCCGGTGTTGCGATCGCGGCTATGCAAGCATAGCCGCGATCGCAAAAAAAAAAAAAAAAATGATTTCTCTCCCCTCTGATGTGATCGCACATCAGAGGGGAGAAAATGAGGGTCCCTCGGTCCCCCGATCGCCCCCCCATATACTTACCGGTGTCCTCCGTCCTCCCGCAGGCCCCAGGATCCCGGCGTCTTCTTCCTGCAAAAAAAAAATGGCGGGCGCATGCGCAGTGCGCCCGCCGATCTGCTTGGCGGCAGATTCAAAAATTTTTTCATTCATTCTCAGAAAAGTGCATTTTGATCACTGTGATAAACTATCACAGTGATCAAAATAAAAAAAACAGTACATAACCCCCCCATTTATCACCCCCTTAGTTAGGGACATATAATAAAAAATAGAAATTATATTTACTTTCATTTTTTTGTTAGGGTTAGGGTTATAATTAGGGTTAGGGTTATAATTAGGGTTAGGGTTATAATTAGGGTTAGGGTTAGCATTAGGCTGGTTTCACACATCCGGTGTGCGCCTGGCGGCGCCCCGGGCATTTAGCCGCAGCGCCGCATCAGAAAATCTGATGCGCCGCATGCGTTTTTTTTGCATTGACATGCATTAGCGCCGGATGGCGCCACATGTCAATGCGTTGCATGCGGTTTTGTCCGGATGCGGCGCAAATGTACATTGCGGCGTCCGGACAAAACGCTGCATGTAACGTTTTTTGTTTTTGCCGGATGGTTTCTGATGTCTCCGGGCATCAGAAACCATCCGGCAAAAAAAACGCATGCGGCCGCCGGCGGCGCATCAGGTTTTCTGATGCGGCGCTGCGGCAAAATGCCGGGGGCGCCGAAAGGCGCCCGCCGGAAGTTTGAAAGCAGCCTTAGGGTAAGGGTTATAATTAGCGTTAGGGTTAAGCTGGGTTCATACTGCGTTATGGCAGTCCGTTAGACGGACTGCGTTACACCGCGGTATAACGCGGTGTAACGCAGTCCGTTAACGCTGCCATTCACCCCCATTTGAGGGCGCATCGCGACGCATGCCGTAAAGCGGCATGCGTTTGCGACGTGCCATCATTCAGTGACGGAGCCTCGGACGCGGGCTGCAGCGTTTGGGCTCCGTCAATGCTAGCGCAGATGAATCATCTGCTGATTCCTCTGCGCTAGCGGGTATAGCATAATGCGATCGCGTTATGCTATACCGTTACCAGCCCGTCAACGCTATGTGTTGAACGGGCTGGTAAAACGCAAAATGAACCTAGCCTTAGGGTTAGGGTTATAATTAGGGTTAGAATTAGGGTTAGGGTTACAATTAGGGTTAGGGTTAAAATTAGGGTTAGGGTTACAATTAGAGTTAGGGTTATAATTAAGGTTAGGGTTACAATTAGGGTTGGGATTTAGGTTAGGATTAGGGTTAGGGGTGTGTTGGGATTAGGGTTGGAGCTAGAATTGAGGGATTTCCACTATTTAGGCACATCAGGGGGTCTCCAAACACGACGTGGCGTTCAAAAAGTCAAATGGCGCTCCCTCCCTTCCGAGCCCTGCCGTGCGCCCAAACAGTGGTTTACCCCAACATATGGGGTATCACCGTACTCAGGACAAATTGCACACCAATTTTGGGTTCTAATTTCTCCGGTTACCCTTGGGAAAATAAAAAATAGCTGGCTAAAAAAATCATTTTTGAGAAAAAAAATGATTTTTAATTTTCACGGCTCTGCGTTTATAAATTTCTGTGAAGCACTAGGGGGTTCAAAGTGCTCACCACACATCTAGATAAGCTCCTTAAGGGGTCTAGTTTCCAAAATGGGGTCACTTGTGGGGGGTTTCCACTGTTTAGGCACATCAGGGGGTCTCCAAACACGACATGGCTTTCAAAAAGTCAAATGGCGCTCCCTCCCTTCCGAGCCCTGCCGTGCGCCCAAACAGTGGTTTACTCCAACATATGGGGTATCAGCATACTCAGGACAAATTGCACACCAATTTTGGGGTTCTAATTTCTCCGGTTACCCTTGGAAAAATAAAAAAATAGCTGGCTAAAAATCATTTTTGAGAAAAAAAAAGATTTTTCATTTTCACGGCTCTGCGTTTATAAATTTCTGTGAAGCACTTGGGGGTTCAAAGTGCTCACCACACATCTAGATAAGCTCCTTGGGGGGTCTAGTTTCCAAAATGGTGTCACTTGCAGGGGGTTTCTACTGTTTAGGTACATCAAGGGCTCTGCAAACACAACATGACGCCCGCAGAACATTCCATCAAAGTCTGCATTACAAAATGCCGCTCCTTCCCTTCCAAGCACTCCCATGCGCCCAAACAGTGGTTTCACCCCACATATGGGGTATCAGCGTACACAGGAAAAATTGCACAACAACTTTTTGGGTCCAATTTCTCCTGTTACCCTTGGGAAAATAAAAAAAATAGCGGGCTAAAGAATCATTTTTGAGGAAAAAAATGATTTTTTATTTTCACGGCTCTACGTTTATTAATTTCTGTGAAGCACTTGGGGGTTCAAAGTGCTCACCACACATCTAGATAAGTTCCTTAAAAGGTCTAGTTTCCAAAATAGTGTGATTTTTGGGAGGTTTCGACTGTTTAGGCGTATCAGGGGCTCTCCAAACGCGACATGGCGTCCAATTTCAATTCCAGCCAATTTTGGTTTGAAAAAGTCAAACAGCGCTCCTTCCCTTCCAAGCCCTGCCGTGCGCCCAAACAGTGGTCCCACCCCACATATGGGGTATCAGCGTACTCAGGACAAATTGGACAACAACTTTTGTGGTCTAATTTCTCCTGTTACCCTTGGGAAAATAAAAAATTGGGGACTAAACGATCAGGTTTGTGGAAAAAATATGACTTTTTATTTTCATGCCCGGGAGTTATAAACTTCTGTGAATCACTTGGGGGTTCAAAGTGCTCACCACACATCTATATAAGTTCCTTAGGGGTTCTAGTTTCCAAAATGGTGTCACTTGTGGGGGGTTTCCACTGTTTAGACACATTAGGGCCTCTACAAACGCGACATGGCGTCCAGCCAATTCTGAGTTGAAAAAGTCAAACGGCGCTCCTTCCCTTCCAAGCTCTGCCATGCACCCAAACAGTGGTTTACCCCCACATATGGGGTATCAGCATGCTCAGGACAAATTGCACAAAAACTTTTGGGGTCTTGTTACCCTTGGGAAAATAAAAATTGTGGTGAACAGATCGTTTTTGTGGAAAAAATATGATTTTTTATTTCACGGCTCTATGTTATAAACTTCTGTGAAGCACTTGGAGGTTCAAAGTGCTCACCACACATCTAGATAAGTTCCTTAGGGGGTCTAATTTCCAAAATGGGGTCACTTGTGGGTGGTTTCCACTGTTTAGACACATCAGGGCCTCTACAAACACGACATGACGTCCAGCCAATTCTGCGCTGAAAAAGTCAAACGGCGCTCCTTCCTTCCAAGCTCTGCCATGCACCCAAACAGTGGTTTACCCCAACATATGGGGTATCGGCATGCTCAGGACAAATTGCACAAAAACTTTTGGGGTCTTGTTACCCTTGGGAAAATAAAAATTGGGGTGAAAAGATTGTTTTTGTGGAAAAAATATGATTTTTTATTTTCACTGTTCTATGTTATTAACTTCTGTGAAGCACTTGGAGGTTCAAAGTGCTCACCACACATCTAGATAAGTTCCTTAGGGGGTCTAGTTTCCAAAATGGGGTCACTTGTGATGGGTTTCCACTGTTTAGACATATCAGGGCCTCTACAAACGCCACATGGCGTCCAGCCAATTCTGCGTTGAAAAAGTCAAATGTCGCTCCTTCCCTTGCGACCTCTGCCGTGCGCCCAAAAAGTGGTTTACCCCCACATATGGGGTATCGGCTTATTCAGGAGAAATTGCACAACAAATTTTGTGGTTCATTTTTTCTTTTAACACTTGTGAAAATAAAAAAAATAGGTTCCGAAGTAAAGTTTTTGCAAAAAAAGTTAAATGTTAATTTTTTCCTTCCACATTGCTTCAGTTCCTGTGAAGCAAATAAAGGGTTAATAAACTTCTTGAATGTGGTTTTGAGCACCTTGAGGGGTGCAGTTTTTAGAATGGTGTCAATTTTGGGTATTTTCTATCGTATAGACCCCTCAAAGTGACTTCAAATGTGATGTGGTCCCTAAAATAAAAATGGTGTTGTAAAAATGAGAAATCGCTGGTCAACTTTTAACCCTTATAACTTCGTAACAAAAAAAAATTTTGGTCCCAAAATTGTGCTGATGTAAAGTAGACATGTGGGAAATGTTATTTATTAAGAAATTTGTGTGACATATCTCTCTGATTTAAGGGCATAAATTTTTAAAGTTTGAAAATTGTTAAATTTTCAAAATTTTCGCCATATTTCCATTTTTTTCATAAATAAACACAAGTCATATCAAAGAAATTTTACCAATAACGTGAAGTACAATATGTCACGAAAAAATAATCTCAGAATCAGCGGGATTCGTTAAAGCGTTCCAGAGTTATAACCTCATAAAGTGACAGTGGTCAGAATTGTAAAAATTGGCTCGGTCATTAAGCTGCAAAATGGCTCTGTCACTAAGGGGTTAAAGGACAACTTGGTGGAAAATGCCGCAGTGTCTAGTGAACCTCCTCCCAAGGTCATTAGACGCGACCGTTTTGCCGACCGCTGTGGACATTTGTTGGCATAATGTCCTAACTGCTGGCAGATGTTACAGACCACGGGTACTCGAGCAACCCGGGACTTAGTTCCTGCTCGAGAAACCTCCATGGCCTCATGGGAGTCGGGCGCCTGGCTGGAAGATTCTAGAGGTCTGGCGAAGGTGGGAGCCAGCCGAAACCTCTGCCTACACTGGGACCGCTCCAACCTCCGCTCGTGAAAACGGAGGTCGATGCGGGTAGATATGGCGATAAGCTTCTCCAATGTGGCGGGAATCTCCCTGGTAGCCAAGGCGTCTTTCACATGGCCCGCTAGTCCTCTCCAAAACACGGGAATGAGGACTTTATCCGGCCAGTCCAACTCCGAGGACAGAGTCCGAAATTGGACAGCAAAACAGCTGACCAAGGACGAACCCTGTGAACTTGCCAGAAGTTGGAGCGCCGCATCGTGGGTAACCTGAGGTCCTATAAAGACCTTTTTTAGAGTCTCCAGAAAACGAGGAGCACTCCGCACCACACGGTCATCATGCTCCCACAGCGGGGTGGCCCACTCCAACGCACTGCCCAACAGAAGAGATATTACAAAGCCCACTTGTGCCCGATCCATGGGGAAACGTGCAGCCAGAAGCTCGAGTTGTATAGAGCACTGACTCGAGAATCCCCGACATTGCTTGCTGTCACCAACAAACTTGTCTGTAAGCGGGAGGTGGGATATTGTGGGGGCAGAGGTGGCAGTGGACACACTGGCTGCAGCCACGCTAGCAGCCTGAACAGCGACTGCGGTAACATCCACAGCTGAGGTTGTGCGCTCAAGAGCCGCCAACCTACCCTCCAGCTGCTGGATGTCCCATAGTAGACGCTGGTCATCCGCCTGAATACGGCAATCAAACTCCTCACCGGTTATGCCGGTAATCTAGGGCATCTAGGACACCGACCCTGACCAGCTAGGATACCAAACTCCTCACCGATTAAGTCGGTATTCTAGGGGCTTATTTCAGCCGGGCCCTAACCACACACACGCATGACCACACTGGTGCAAAGCATATAAAGATTGATACTAGCGAATGGCGGCCCAGCCATGCTACCCTTTTATAGTAACAGCTACAGGACCTGCCAGAAACAAGGACCAATGAAACTTGTTCCAGAACACCAGTAGTCACAGGACCTTCCTGGCGGACCAATAGGAGCTGCTGCAGTACCTGAGCATGTGACCCCTGATCTCCAATGAGAGATCTCACTCTGGGCATGCTCAGAAGGGGAAAACAAGGACTTTGTCCTAAAGACGTCTGCTCGCCGCTAACCTGTACTGACCACAATAGCAGAGCCTGGAGGAGCAGCAGTGATCCTCTGCACACTGTTAGACTGGGCGAGACGCTGGGACCGACGTCTAAGCTGAGCAGGCTCCACTGCGGATGGAGATGAATGGGGGACCGCAGCGGGACTGGTTCAAGACTCCCTTTGTGCAGCAGCGGGAACTCGAACCCTAACACCCACTGACCATAAGAGCTTACACTCTACAGGAGAGAGAGGACCTCACTGACCATAAGAGCTTACACTCTACTGGAGAGAGAGAGGACCCTGCTGACCATAAGAGCATATGCTCTGAGGTAGACACAGGTGAGGAAGGGCCTGGTTCCGGGTAGATGGTAGCAGGCTGGCTCCAGTAACCTTGTCACAGTCCACAGATTTGGATGGCTGTTGGTGGAACGGGATGACACTTGCACAAGTAATTGCAGAGGTTGTCAGAGATAGCAGGATACTTATACTCTGTGGAGACAAATAGTATGAGCAAATGCACAGAGACTGCTAATGCAGCGCAGACAGATCAGAGACAGAACCGGATGTAGCAATGGTAGATACTCATTGCTCGGGCACTCCCCCATGACGGAGTAGCCAGATATAGTAATCAGTGCGCTGCCATTGGTTAATTGACATTTTCAAAAAATGCGCACTGTCCCTTTAAGAGTCAAGAGGAAGGCTCGCTCGAGTCCTAAGCATTCTCCCTGAAGGTCTGCTGGCAGCGTACCAGGAACTGGGGGAGTGAGCAGGACGCTGAGAAGCAGAGAGAGCACGAGACTCTAGACCAGGGGTGGGCAATTAATTTTGCCAGGGGGCCGCATGAGAAATTGGGATGGTTTTAGAGAGCCGGACTAATATAATTAACTCCGTTCTACCCAATACTGTATATATACATATGCTATCTTTTCATAAACAAACAGTATGTTAAACAATGCAAAGACTAGGGGATCTCTCCACCCGGATACTAAGGGAACCCCTAGCAATATACATAGATCAATCCTATACCTAAAGAAACCCTAAACCCCCAAACAAAGAAAAATATTAAAAACAAAGTGAAGAAACACATTTGGCAGAATATGGCATTTAAATCATGAAGCGAGATGATCTTTCCACGCAACAGGTCTGTTATAAAAAATACTATATTCAAGGAAAAAAATCCTCCCAAGTTCCACTTTTCAACTGACCTGAGTCCAATCAATTTGCACGCATAAGGTCAGTTATTTAGACCCTTAACAAACAAGATGTATAAAACATGTGCAATTCATTAGAAAGATATTCAGATCACATCAAGGTCTCAGTTGCTAGATATATATAAAACCCTTAACAGGGTAATACTGTTGTTCCTCAACGGTGCACCCAGCACCTAATGCCACAGTATATAAGTAAATGCTTGCCACCATATCCGGTAGCGAGGGGACACCACCGGCCCCTTTTATACGACCAAATGATTATCAAACATGACCAAATGATGATCCATCAACTGATGTATTATTGGTACTCATCTGCCAACTACCCATCAAAATTACCGCCTCAACACGTTTTGCCTCTCTTGGCTCATCAGGAGGCCCGATATAGCAACATCACGTGTCCTGGTGTGAGATGATATGAACGCCGATACCTTATCCCTCCTTTTAAATAAACCGCCAGGATACCTCCTTCCTGCGTCCCGGATCGGAAGTTCCCAACTGCGCAATAGCACCATGAAGAAGTTCAAACACGCATGCCCAGGTTGAAACGCACATTTATTTCTCTCTCTCATGTCCGGTATCTCCCTCCTGCGTCCCTGATAGGAAGTACACACTGAGCTAGAGCGCATCACTTTCACTTCCGGTATTAATTGAATTGCTTCCGGGTGACAAATAAACAATATAACACAGGAGCAGATAGTCTACTGCGCATGCCCCGGCTGGAACGCATATAGATAGCGTTCAGCGCGCCGCCGATTCCGGGTAGCGCTTGTATGGTGTGACTTCTGAAATACTGCGCCGACTCAGACCTCAGACAAGGTGAGATCATGCATCCTTGCTGATCTGCCGGAGCGCTTCCGCGGGCCGCAGTGGCGTAGCAACTGTTTGTGGCGCCCGGGCGGCAAATTTTAGGCCACACCCCTAGCCACACCCATTTCACTGGTCACACCCATATCCACGCCCTGACCACACCCACTTAGCACTGCTGATCACACTGTTTCATAAACAATAATTATAAACACATACCTCTCAACCGTCCCGGTTTCAGCGGGACAGTCCCGATTTCGGGACCCTGTCCGCTGTCCCGGCCAGGCGGTTTACTTTCCGCATTAGAATCGTACATACGGAAACCCCGGGGACCTCCCACACATTCTGGCAGCCACAAGTCACATTCCATCGCTGACTTCATTTCCCCAGGATGTGGGGATCTCACCAGCTATGAGGCGCTCCATTCAATACCCGGCTCTCACTGAGCGAGACAGGCAGGATCTGGGGATCTCTTCATCTGTTGAACAGATCCCATGTTGAGATCCCCACATCCTGCTTGTCTCGCTCAGTGAGAGTCGGGTATTCTATGCAGCGGTCCGTACAATACCCGGCTCTCACTCCAACAGATCCAGCGGCTTGATGCGTCGCCGTTCTGAAGACTCTCCCGAGAACGAGTTACAGTACCTGCTGCTGTAAGCTGACCGCCGGAAATGAGGTCAGCGGTCATTTCCAGCGTTCAGCTGATTTACAGCACGTCACCTCCGGTGGAACGTGACATGTGGCTGCCAGAATGTGTGGGAGGTCCCCGGATTTCCGCATGTACGATTCTAATGCGGGAAAGTAAACCTCCCGGCCAGGACAGCAGGACAGGGACCCAGCCCTACACAGATAACAGCATTCGCTCCGTCCCCACGCAGACCCATGCACATAATGGCACCCCTCCTTCCCCCCTGCAGCCCCCAAGCACACAGATCCCGCAAGTAACAGGACCCTTGTACATGCGCGGCTCCGCTCTTTGTGGCCCTGTACACACACGGCTCCGCTCCACACACCTAACACGCACAAGGCTCCGCTCCGTACACCTCGTACACACATGGCTTCGCTCCGTACACCTCGTACACACACGGCTCCGCTCCGTACACCTCGTACACACGGCTCCGCTCCGTACACCTCGTATACACACGGCTCCGCTCCGTACACATCGTACACACACGGCTCCGCTTCGTACACCTCGTTCACACACGGCTCCACTCCGTACACCTCGTACACACACGGCTCCGCTCCGTACACCTCGTACACACACGGCTCCCCTCCGTACACCTCGTACACACACGGCTCCGCTCCGTACACCTCGTACACACAACGGCTCCGCTCCGTACACCTCGTACACACACGGCTCCGCTCCGTACACCTCGTACACACACGGCTCCGCTCCGTACACCTCGTACACACACGGCTCCGCTCCGTACACCTCATACACACACGGCTCCGCTCCGTACACCTCGTACACACACGGCTCCGCTCCGTACACCTTATACACACGGCTCCGCTCCGTACACCTCGTACACACACGGCTCCGCACACACACGGCTCTGCTCTGTACACGTGTCACGCTGTATAGCAGATATATATATATGTGATGTCAGTAATCTATATCAAAAGGGCAACATACTATATAACATGCGCATAGATATATGATAACATAGAATTACCTGACAATGTCCAGTGGGTCAATACGGAATCCGTTATACACTGTCTCCGGCTAGAGGGTGACCGGGGTCTAAGCTGACCCTGAACTGGGTCCTAACTAATCCCTCAACCTGGAGGTACTGTTAAAGGTACAGAGGTCCAGGCCACCAGCGTAAACCCTGTCTCCTATCAATCCCTGCCAACTGTATTCTAGTCCTAAGAAGGACCCTGAATACCACCAAAGGGAATGAACAGGTAACGGATAATGAACAGAAAGACAAACAAGAAAGAGAAGGAATAAAGTAAATAAAGTCTTACATACAACACTCACACACAGTAGGAACACCTAAGGTCTCAGAGATTAACTATAAGCTATAAGAGTAAAAACAACTAATGAACTCTTAGCTTAAATGTTCTCAGAACCGATCCAGTCTGCTGAACTACATGAATGCTTTCACCGGCGTCTAACACCCAGACTGGCAGAAATATAAAGGAAACTAATTAGAACATAATCAAAAGCAGCCGGGCGAGGCTGCACCTAGCCTTAGCAAAGAGCTAGGAAAAATTAACTCTCACATTACCAAAAAACAAAGAAACAGAAGCTCAGCTGTGAGAAGTCAGAATGTGCAATCGCGACGATCTTCGTGGCGATGCACCCATGACAGTACCCCCCCTTCTACGAGGGGCCTCCGGACCCTCATGACCAGGTCTGTCCGGGTGAGTTGTGTGAAAGGTCCGTCCACGTTATCATTGACCACCACTGAAGGAGGAGGTAGAGGTGACGGTATGACTGGTGCCACATACTTTTTAAGTAATGACTTGTGAAACACATTATGAATTTTAAACGTAGGAGGGAGGTCCAGACGAAATGCCACAGGATTAATTATGGAACTGATCCTGTACGGCCCGATGAATCTGGGACCCAACCTCCAGGAGGGAATTTTAAGTTTAATATTCCTGGTAGACAACCACACCAGATCATTCACCTTCAGATCTCGACCAGAAACTCTCCCCCTATCAGCCATCCGTTTGTAACGGTTCTCCGTAACCTTCAGTCTTAACTGATCTGGAACTATCAGTCTCTCTGGAAGTCCCACAGGGGCGTCCCCCTGAGCCCCCAATACCTCCCCCTCAAGCTCAGAGCATACAGCTGACACCACAACTCCCTCCTGAGGAATAGGAACCGGATCATCCATCCTCCCGGTCCCTGGGAAAGTACGAGATAAGGCATCAGGAAGCAACTTTATTGAGCAGTCATATGCGCGATGAGGAGGTAACTCTTTACACCCCTCCTCTGAGAACATCTCCCCAAAGTCCTCCAGAAAAGGAGGCAAAGTCCTAGGTACAACCGCACCGATGACCGTGCTCATGCAGTTATTCTTGCAAAATTCACCCCACTGGCTAATCTTTCTGGATTGCCAATCAATCACTGGGTTATGTTTAGCCAACCAAGGAAGTCCCAACACAATAGGAGTAGGTAGACCCTCCAACACATAACAAGACAATTGCTCTTTATGTATTGCCCCTACTCGAAGATCTATGTTATGAACAGCTTGAACCAAGCTACCTTGACCAAGAGGTCTAGAATCAATAGAGAGTATAGGGACCGGTTTGGCCAATACACTCAGTTGCATACCATGCACCTGGGCAAACCGAGCGTCCACAAGATTAGCCCCGGACCCACTATCAAGAAAAACAGAAATCCTCTCAGTTCTAGTACCAATCACCACCTCCGCAGGCACGATAAACTGAGAGGGATTTGGGGACGAAATACAGACTCCCAGGTTAACTCCTTGGGTCAAAGAGGTCCGGGATGGACAACCCCCAACAAAATGTCCCTCTCTCCCGCAAAAGAAACACCTTCTAGTCTTGCGGCGCACCGCCGATTCCCTCCTACAAAATGATGTCCCTCCCAACTGCATGGGTTCCTCAGAACAGACCAGGGGAACCTCAGTATAAGGGACTTTAGTAGTAGGTGGAGTCATCATGGGGGGCGGAGTTACCTCGCGTCTTCCCCGAAGTCGTCTATCAATGCGAATAGCGAGGGCCATAGCAGCCTCCAGTGATGGAGGAGAATCATACTGAGCCAACACATCTTTTAATTTGTCAGACAACCCTTGACAAAACTGGCTCCTAAGAGCTGGGTCATTCCACTGAGTATCTGTTGCCCATCTACGGAACTCAGAAGAATATTCCTCCGCTGGACGATTTCCTTGCCGTATTTTACGTAACTTTGTTTCAGCAAGGGAAACTCGATCCGGATCATCATATACCAGACCCAGGGCAGTAAAAAATCGATCCACTGACTGGAGATCTGGGGAACCTGGAGGAATAGAGAACGCCCAAGATTGAGGGTCCCCTTGTAAGAGCGAGATAACAATTCCCACCCTCTGCTCTTCACTCCCAGATGACCGAGGCCGCAGCCGAAAGTACAATTTACATGCCTCCCGGAAAGTAAAAAATTTGTCCCGCCCACCAGTGAACCTGTCCGGGAGAGCAACCTTAGGTTCAGATCTGGTTTGCTCTGGGAGGGACAAAACCTTGGACTTAATGTCTGCAAATTCCATGGACAACCCCTGCAACTGTCGGGCCAGCTGGGCTACTGGATCCATGACAGCTGGGGAGAATCTTTAGTTTGGGCCGGTGAAAATGTCACGCTGTATAGCAGATATATATATATGTGATGTCAGTAATCTATATCAAAAGGGCAACATACTATATAACATGCGCATAGATATATGATAACATAGAATTACCTGACAATGTCCAGTGGGTCAATACGGAATCCGTTATACACTGTCTCCGGCTAGAGGGTGACCGGGTCTAAGCTGACCCTGAACTGGGGTCCTAACTAATCCCTCAACCTGGAGGTACTGTTAAAGGTACAGAGGTCCAGGCCACCAGCGTAAACCCTGTCTCCTATCAATCCCTGCCAACTGTATTCTAGTCCTAAGAAGGACCCTGAATACCACCAAAGGGAATGAACAGGTAACGGATAATGAACAGAAAGACAAACAAGAAAGAGAAGGAATAAAGTAAATAAAGTCTTACATACAACACTCACACACAGTAGGAACACCTAAGGTCTCAGAGATTAACTATAAGCTATAAGAGTAAAAACAACTAATGAACTCTTAGCTTAAATGTTCTCAGAACCGATCCAGTCTGCTGAACTACATGAATGCTTTCACCGGCGTCTAACACCCAGACTGGCAGAAATATAAAGGAAACTAATTAGAACATAATCAAAAGCAGCCGGGCGAGGCTGCACCTAGCCTTAGCAAAGAGCTAGGAAAAATTAACTCTCACATTACCAAAAAACAAAGAAACAGAAGCTCAGCTGTGAGAAGTCAGAATGTGCAATCGCGACGATCTTCGTGGCGATGCACCCATGACAACACGGCTCCGCACACCTTGTACACACACGGCTCTGCTCCGTACACCTCATACACACACGGCTCTGCTCCGTACACCTCGTACACACACGGCTCTGCTACATCCACACTGTAAACCCGAGTCCCGACCCCCACACACACACACAAACTTACCCTAATCCAGCACCATGACAACATCACAGCAGTCTTGCACACAAGGAGGACACTGATCATCTGACCCCTGACTCCTCCCCTCCTGTGACCTCATCACAGGTCCTGTGGGCACAGAAGACTACAGCAATAGCAGCGTCATTGCTAGCTGCTGTGAGGCTAATGCTGTAGAGACGGAGGGCAAGGAAAGGGTGCCGCCCCCACACACACGTGCCGCCTGGGGCGGACCGCCCCCCCCCACGCTACGCCACTGGCGGGCCGGTCACTGACAGCCGACGGGCCTGATGCGGCCCGCGGGCCGCCCCTTGCCCGGGTCTGACCTAGACTGTTTCCGGGTAAGTTGGGTGATAGGTGACACTACCTCAGAAAAATTCTTAATGAAACGTCTATAGAAGTTGGCAAACCCGATGAAACGCTGCACCTCCTTCACATTTCTAGGAATTGGCCAATCCTTGATGGCTTGGGTCTTGCTTCCATCCATACTAATCCCTTGCGTAGATAGTACATACCCCAGAAATTGAATTTCGGTCCTATGGAATTCACATTTTTCAAGTTTGATGTAGAGATGGTTTTGTCTTAGGCGTTCTAAGACCATTCTCACATGTCCATGATGTTCCTCTGTGGAGTTAGAAAAAATTAGAATATCATCCAGATAAATCACCACAAATGTATCTAGGAGATCCCTGAAGATATCATTCACGAAGTGTTGGAAAGTGGCTGGGGCGGTACTCAGACCAAAAGGCATAACTAGATATTCAAAGTGTCCATAGTGTGACCTGAAAGCAGTCTTCCATTCATCCCCAGGTCTAATACGGACCAAGTTATAGGCCCCACGGAGATCCAGTTTAGAGAAAATTTTGGCATGCCGCACTCTCTCCAACAACTCAGGGATTAAAGGCAATGGATAACGGTTTCTAATAGTAACCTTATTGAGTTCCCAATAGTCTATGCAGGGTCTCAGAGATCCATCTTTCTTCTTCACAAAGAAGATGGGTGCACCTGCGGGAGATGAAGAGGGGCGTATGAAGCCCTTGGCTAAATTTTCGTCTATATAATCCTTCAAAGCTTTTAGCTCGGGCCCCGCTAGGGGGTAGATCTTACCAAAAGGTATCTCGGCTCCAGGCAATAATTCAATTGGACAATCATATGGACGGTGAGGAGGAAGCTGATCAGCGTTCTTCTTGTCACATAAATCCACATAGTCCTGGTATACAGCTGGTAGTTCAGGGACTGACATGGTTCCTTTAGGAACAGAGCAAGCTGAAACTCCTTGACTCATCTGTTTCTCCGGAAAGTGTAATTCCTTGGTCTCCCAGTTAATCGTAGGATTCTGCGCCTGCAGCCATGGTAGCCCTAGAATAATGGGAAAGTGGGGAGAAGAGATAAGCAAAAAAGACATTTTCTCCTGATGATCTTTACCCATAAGGACCCTCAAAGGCTCTGTTTCTTGATCCACTGGTCCAGAAGTCAGTAGAGAGCCATCCACAGTCTCCATCTGTACTGGAGTAGCCTTCTTCACTGAACGTATCCCCTGTTTCAGAGCAAAGGAGATATCCATAAAATTTCCACTTGCTCCTGAGTCGATCATAGCAGAGCCAGACACCCAGACTGAGTCAACCCAGAGTTTGATGGAAAGGAAGCAATGAGAACTGTTTCTTTTATAACTCAGCTGGGACACCGCTGAGGAAACTTGAAAAATTGCAGCGTTTATACCGTCATCGTCCCCAGAACTAACAGAGTTTAAGTCCGAGAAATCAAGATCTCTTGCAGCAGATCTCTCTGGAGCCTGAGGCTCGGACATGACAGAGCTCCTCTCGCAACACTCACAGTGAATGACTGCTGCAGTAGTCTTACGAGAACGGCTGGGGCAGTTTATAATGAAGTGCCCTGACTTACCACAGTAGAAACATAGATTTTCCTTTATACGATGTTCTTTGCGTGCATCACTAACCCGTCTTTGTAAAGAGTCCACCTGCATGGGTTCAGGTTCTGGTTCCCTTGTGATCCTACTCAAAGGTTCCTTAGCTGAGGAGGGAGGTAGTAAAAGGTTAGTGCGATTATTTTCGAACCATCTCTCTTGTCTGCGTTCAGTCAGACGAGCATCAATACGGATACAATAGTTAATAAAGTCACCTAACGCAGTGGGAGGGTCGGCACGAGCAAGTTCATCCTTAATCAGTGGAGACAACCCTTTCCGAAAAATAGATTTTTTAGCGGAAGTGTCCCAAGTGGTATCAAGAGCCCATCTTGTAGCATCGGCGTCCCTGCCTTCTGCCAGGCAGGGACGCTGTTCCCCTGCGACAGCGTCCTCTGCCAGGCAGGGACGTCGCCCCCCTTACCCGCGCTCAGCGTCCTCCTTCCGCCCTGCTGGGGCCGCGCGCTCCTTCCCTGCTGCTGGACTTAGGGCGCGCGCCCGCGCGCTCCCCCGCTCTTAAAGGGGCCGCGCGCATCTTTCAAAAAGGTCCCCGGCCAATGCCGGAGGACTCCACCCTATATAAAGTACTTCCTCGGTGCCCGAGCAATGTTGTTGTTGCACTGTTTACTCTGCTTCAGCCCTCAGGGTCCGTTACCAGTTACCTGCCTGTTTCCTGCCAGTTTGCTGTCTGCTACCTGCCTGCAAGCCTGCCTGGAGGTTCGGCCGTCACATGCGGTGACCATCGGCAATTCCAGAGACTCTCGCCTGCTCACTTGGGGGCGCTCATCTGCCATCTGACTGCAAGCCCACCTGAAGGTTCGGCCATCACCTGCGGTGTTCATCGGCTGTTCCAGAGACTCTCGCCTGCTCACTTGGGGACGCTCATCTGTCATCTGCCTGCTAGCCTACCGGGAGGCTCCACCGTCTCAGGTCGTATATACCTGTCCAGTCAAAGACTGCCCCGGCTCCTTGCCTGCCTGTTTATCCAGAGACTGCCCCGGTCACTTGCTGTGACTTCCTGCCTGTCTAACCAGAGACTGCCCCGGTCACTTGCTGTGACTTCCTGCCTGTCTAACCAGAGACTGCCCCGGTCACTTGCTGTGACTTCCTGCCTGTCTAACCAGAGACTGCCCCGATCACTTGCTGTGACTTCCTGCCTGTCTAACCAGAGACTGCCCCGGTCACTTGCCGTGACTTCCTGCCTGTCTACCCAGAGACTGCCCCGGTCACTTGCCGTGACTTCCTGCCTGTCTAACCAGAGACTGCCCTGGTCACTTGCCGTGACTACCTGCCTGTCTACCCAGAGACTGCCCCGGTCACTTGCCGTGACTACCCGCCTGTCTACCCAGAGACTGCCCCGTTCACTTGCCGTGACTACCCGCCTGTCTAACCAGAGACTGCCCCGGTCACTTGCCGTGACTACCCGCCTGTCTATCCAGAGACTGCCCCCGTCACTTGCAGTGACTTCCTATCCGTCTCCTTTACAAGGAAAGCCTCCTTGTATAATAAAGCTCAGAGGTTCCGCCTCCCAGACCCGTTACAGATCTCCTGAAATCCAGGGCATATTCGGCTACTGAACGCTTACCTTGGCGCAAAGTTAACATGGCTGCTTCAGCTGTTGCACCTCGATTGGGGTCATCAAACACCTGCCCCATGGCTGAAATAAAACCATCCAGGTGATTCAAACAATCATCCTCAGTCTCAATCAGAGGGTTTGCCCACATCAAAGCCTTATTGGTAAGCAACATGATTATAGTAAGCACTTTGGATCGTTCAGTGGGAAATTGTGAAGCATGTGCAGAGAAAAATAAATTGCATTGATTAATAAATCCCCTGAATTTCTCACGTTCACCGCCAAAAACGAAAAGGAGGTAATTTGGGGATCCCAGAACTCGGGGTTATGGCAGGAGCCTGGGCTCGTTCCTCTAGAGCCTCAATCCTGGCTCGCAATTCCTGGGTAGTCTGTCCAAACACTTGCAAATTATGATTAGTGAGGTCCTGTAGGCTTGCAAAACGGGTTTTTAAAGTCTGTACATCTGAAAGGATTGTATCAGTCACTCCGCAAAGTTCCTTTATGCGGGCCTCCATCTTCCAGATCTTTTAAGGCAGAAGTGCTGGAAGGAGAAGAGGAAAGGAAAAAAAAAAAAAACAATAGTGTTTACCTGTGGTAACACTCCAGAGTAAAATTTTAAGGGAATGCGCTCACCTGGAATGGTTGTGAGAAGTCCAACCACTGTCATCACATAAGGTATTAAACGGACATCTGATATCCACAGTCACAGCAGACACGGCTTTCCCAGACCCAGCAGACACTAAACATTGGCTCTTGAATCTTGTCAAGTATAGTGTACAGTTCCTATAGCGTCTTGTGCTTGGGTGCGAGGAAAACACAGGAGACACAGGTTGATATGAAATGACTTGTATTACTTCATACAAGCATGCTGAAAAGTTCACACAGTTTGCAGGAACAGCGACAGGAGACACAGCAGGCCAGAGTAACTTCAAGCACTACAATAAATCTCCAAAGCAGGTTCAGGATCTCTTCTCTGTACCGTAATTCCTCTGCAAACATGGATTCACCAAACAGCAGGTTTCCAGAGTCCAAAAGTGTTCCAAGGTTCCTCAGTAGGGAATAGCTGGAGTACAAGTCCAAGGTTTCCAGAAGTCAGGTCACAGACTGACTGAGGCTTGATTCAGGAGCACTGATTGTTCAGCTGAGGCTGCTTAAGAAGCAAGAGGGAAGAATCAGGGCGGGAACATGAAAACTGGAAACTCCATATTAACTGAGGGCAAGAGCTGCAGAAAGACAGAAAGCAAAATGGCCGACGGAAAACTGAGTTTCAAGGAACATGTCAACAGAGACAAAGAACCTTACACAGATGTTTTTGTAGTTGATGATGAGGTTTGCGCACATGTCAGGAGGAATTAGGGTCCACTCCTCTTTACAGATCATCTCTAAATCATTAAGATTTTGAGGCAATCGCTTGGCAACTCAGAGTTTCAACTCTCTCCATAAGTTTTCTATGGGATTAAGGTCTGGAGACTGGCTAGACCACTCCATGACCTTAATGTGCTTCTTTTTGAGCCACTCCTTTGTTGCCTTGGCTGTATGTTTTGGGTCATTGTCTTGCTGGAAGACCCAGCAATGACCCATTTTTAATGCCCTGGCGAAGGGAAGGAAGTTGTCTCTCAGGATTTTACGCTGCATGGCTCAATCCATTCTCCTATTGATGCAGTGAAGTAGTCCTGTGCCCTTAGCAGAGAAACTCCCCCAAAACATAATGTTTCCACCTCCATGCTTGACAGTGAGGACAGCATTCTTTGGGTCATAGGCAGCATTTCTCTTTCTCTAAACACAGCGAGTGTTGTTAATGCCAAAGAGCTCAATTTTTGTCTCATCTGACCATAGCACCTTCTCCCAATCACACACAGAATCATCCAGGTGTTCAATGGCAAACTTCAGACGGGCCTGCACATGTGCCTTCTTGAGCAGTGGGACCTTGCAGGCACTGCAGGATTTTAAACCTTTACGGCGTGATATGTTACCAATGGTTTTCTTGGTGACTGTGGTCCCAGCTGCCTTGAGATCATTAACAAGTTCCCCCGTGTAGTTTTAGGCTGATCTCTGACCTTCCTCTTGATCAATGATACCCCACGAGGTGAGATTTTGCATGGTGCCCCAAATCGATGTCGATTTACAGTCATTTTGTATTTCTTCCATTTTCTTACTATTGCACCAACAGTTGTCTACTTCTCACCCAGCATCTTATGTATGGTTATGTAGCCCATTCCAGCTTTGTGCAGGTTTATGATCTTACATACATAGTTATTAAGGTTGAAGGAAGACTTTAAGTCCATCTAGTTCAACCCATATCCTATCCTAACCTGCCCTAACATGTGGATCCAGGGGAATGCAAAAAAAACCCATGTGGCAAACAGTAAGCTTCACATTCGGGAAAAAAAATCCTTCCCGACTCCACATACGGCAATCAGACTAGCTCCCTGGATCAACGCAGTATCTAGGAAACTAGTGAATATAGCCTGTAATATTATACTTGTCAACAAAGGCATCCAGGCCCTTCTTAAATTTTAGTAGGGAATCACTCATTACAACATTATATGGCAGAGAGTTCGATAGTCTCACTGCTCTTACAGTAAAGAATCTGCGTCTGTGATTATGGCTAAACCTTCTTTCCTCCAGACGTAGAGGATGCCCCCTTGTCCCCGTCACAGGTCTAAGAGTAAAAAGATCATTAGAAAGGTCTTTGTACTGTCCCCTCATACATTTATACATTGTAATAAGATCACCCCTAAGCCTTCGTTTTTCCAAACTAAATAACCCCAAGTGTAATAACCTGTCTTGGTATTGCAGACCCCCAAGTTCTCTAATAACCTTGGTCGCTCTTCTCTGCACCCGCTCCAGTTCAGCTATGTCTTTCTTATACACCGGAGACCAGAACTGCACACAGTATTCTAAGTGTGGTCGCACCAGTGACTTGTATAGAGGTAAAATTATGTTCTCCTCATGAGCATCTATGCCTCTTTTAATGCATCCCATTATTTTATTTGCCTTTGCAGCAGCTGCCTGACACTGGCCACTAAATGTGAGTTTGTCATGCACCCATACACCCAGGTCTTTTTCAAAGACAGTTTTGCCCAGTGTTTCACAATTAAGCACATAATTATACATCTTGTTTGTTCTACCCAAGTGCATGACCTTACATTTATCCCCATTAAAGCTCATTTGCCATTTATCAGTCCAAGCTTCTAGTTTACATAAATCCTCCTATAATATAAAATTGTCCTCCTCTGTATTTATTACCCTGCAGAGTTTAGTGTCATCTGCAAATATTTAACCCCTTTATTCCATCCGACGTACTATTCCATCCATGTGACCCTGGACCTCATTCCCATGGACGGAATAGTACTTCACATGCGATCAGCTGCGCTCCCGGTGGGAGCGAAGCTAATCGCAGCCGGGTGTCAGCTGATTATCACAGCTGACACCCGGCACTATGTGGCAGTAGTGGTCACGGACCGCTCCCGGCACATTAACCCCTGGCACACCGCGATCAAACATGATCGCGGTGTACCGGGGCACAGGGAAGCATCGCGCAGGGAGGGGGCTCCCTGCGTGCTCCCCTGAGACCCTCAGAACAGCGCGATGTGATCGCGCTGTTCTGAGGCCTTCCTCCCTGCAGGACCCCGGATCCAAGATGGCCGCCGGGTCCTGCAGGGATGCGGCTTCCTCAGTGCCTGCTGAGAACAGGCGCTGAGGAAGCCTTCAGCACTGCCTGTGAGATCGCTGGTCTCACAGAGTGCTGTGCACACTGTGAGACCAGCGATCTGGTATTGTACAGTAATGTCCCACCCTGGGACAAAGTAAAAAAGTTAAAAAAATTAAATTAAACTTGTGTAAAAAAATTTCCAAAATAAAAGGAAAAAAAAAAAATCCCCAATAAATTTATTTCTTCATGTAAATAAAAAAACAAAACAATAAAAGTACACATATTTGGCATCGCCGCGTCCGTAATGACCCACCCTATAGAACAGTTTCACTAGCTAACCCTTTTAGTGAACCCCTTAAAAAAAAAGCAAAAAAATCAATGCTTTATCATCATACCGCCAACAAAAAGTGGAATAACACGCAATCAAAAAGACGAATATAAATAAACATGGTACCGCTGAAAACATCATCTTGTCCCGCAAAAAACAAGCCGCCATACAGCATCATCAGCGAAAAAATAAAAAAGTTATAGCTCGCAGAATAAAGCGATGCAAAAATAATTATTTTTTATCTAAAATTGTTTTTATTGTATAAAAGCACCAAAACATAAAAAAATTATAATAATAATAAAACTGCTTTATCAATTTTACCACACGCTGAACGGTATAAACGCCTCCCCCAAAAGAAATTCATGAATTGCTGATTTTTGTTCATTCTAACCTCCCAAAAATCGAAATAAAAAGCGATCAAAAATGTCACTTGCTCAAGAATAGTACCAATAAAAACATCAACTCGTACCGCAAAAAATAAGACCTCACATGACTCTGTGGGCCAAAATATGCTAAAATTATAGCTCTCAAAATGTGGTGATGCAAAACTATTTTTTGCAATAAAAAGCGTCTTTTAGCGTGACAGCTGCCAATCCCGCTATAAATAGTAAATCAAACCCCCCTTTATCACCCCCTTAGTTAGGGAAAAATAATAAAATTAAAAAAATTTATTTATTTCCATTTTCCCATTAGGGTTAGGTCCTGTGCACACGTTTCAGATTGTGCTGCGGATCCGCAGCGGTTTTGGCACTGCGGATCCGCAGCAGAACCGGACGCCATGTACAGTACAATGTTAGTGAAGGGGAAAAAAAAGCTGTGCACATGATGCGGAATTTTCCGCGCGGATTTGGTGCGGTTTTAAAACCACAGCATGACAATTCTTTGTGCTGATTCCGCAGCAGTTTTACACCTATTCCATTATAGGTGTAAAACCGCAGGCAAATCTGTACAAAAACCACGGAAAAAACGCATTAAATCTGCGCTAAAACCGCAGGTAAAACGCAGTTCATTTTACCTGCGGTTTTAGCAAAATCCCCGCGGAAAAATCTGCAAGTGTGCACGGGGCCTTAGGGTTAGGGAAGCGGCTAAAGTTAGGGTTAGGGTTGGGGCTAAAGTTAGGATTAGGGTTAGGGTTGGGATTAGTGTTAGGGGTGTGTTAGGGTTAGGTTCATGGTTAGGATTGGGACTAGGGTTAGGGTGTGTTGGGGCTAGGTCTGGAGTTAGAATTGGGGGTTTCCACTGTTTAGGCGCATCAGGGGCTCTCCAAATGCAACATGGCGTCCAATCTCAATTCCAGCCAATTTTGGTTTGAAAAAGTCAAACGGCGCTCCTTCCCTTACGAGCTCTGCCGTGTGCCTAGACGGTGGTTTTCCCCCACATATGGGGTATCGGCGTACTCAGGAGAAATTGTACAACAACTTTATGTGTCCATTTTCTCCTTTTACCCTTGTGAAAATAAAAAAAAGTTTGTAAAAGATAATTTTTGTGACTAAAAAGTTAAATTTCATTTTTTCTTCCATGTTGCTTCAGTTCCTGTGAAGCACCTGAAGGTTAATAAACTTCTTGAATGTGGTTTTGAGTACCTTGAGGGGTGCAGTTTTTAGAATGGTGTCACTTTTGGGTATTTTCTGCCATATAGACCCTTCAAAGTGACTTCAAATGTGAGGTGGTCCCTAAAAAAATGGCTTTGTAAATTAAGTTGTAAAAATGAGAAATCGCTGGTCAACTTTTAACCCTTATAATTTCCTAACAAAAAAAATTTGGGTTCCAAAATTGTGCTGATGTAAAGTAGACATGTGGGAAATGTTATTTATTAACTATTTTGAGTGACATATCTCTCTGTTTTAAGGGAATAAAAATTCAAAGTTTGAAAATTACAAAATTTTCAAAATTTTTGCCATATTTGCGTTTTTTTCAAAATAAATGTCAGTTATATCGAAGAAATTTTACTACTATCATGAAGTACAATAAGTCACGAGAAAACAATCTCAGAATCGCCAAGATCCGTCGAAGTATTCCAGAGTTATAACCTCATAAAGAGACAATAGTCAGAATTGTAAAAATTGGCCGCTCATTAACGTGCAAACCACCCTTGGGGGTGAAGGGGTTAAATACTACTCTGTATGCCCCCCACAAGGTCATTAATAAATATGTTAAAGAGAAGCGGTCCCAATACTGACCCCTGTGGTACCCCACTGCTAATCGTGACCCAGTCCGAGTGTGCTCCATTAATAACCACCATTTGTTTTCTATCCATGAGCCAGTTCTTAACCCACTTACACATATTTTCCCCTATCGCCATTGTTCTCATTTTATGTATCAACCTTTTGTGTGGCACAGTATCAAAAGCATTTGAGAAGTCCATGAACACCACGTCCACTGTGTACCCTTGGTCCATTCCAGAACTTACCTCTTCATAGAAACTCATCAGATTAGTCTGACAAGAACGGTCCCTCGTAAACCCATGCTGATACTGTGTCATGAGGTTATTCAGCCTCAGATACTCCAATATAGTATCCCTTAAAAAACCCTCCAGGATTTTACCCGCAGTAGAGGTTAAGCTCACTGGCCTATAATTTCCAGGTTCAGTTTTTTCCCCCTTTTGAATATTGGCACCACATTTGCTATACACCTCCTGTGGTAGAGACCCCGTTATTATGGAATCTTTAAAGATTAAAAATAATGGTCTATCTATGACTGTACTTAATTCCTGCAGTACTCGGGGGTGTATCCCATCCGGGTCCGGGGATTTGTCAATTTTAGTGATTTTTAGACGCCGCCGCACTTCCTGCTGGGTTAAGCAGGTGACATTTAATGGAGAATTTTTTTATCACTGATCATGTTGTCTGTCATGGGATTTTCTTGTGTAAATACTGTTGAAAAAAAGTAATTTAGCACATTGGCTTTTTCCTCATCCTCATCCACCATTTCACCCAGACTATTTTTAAGGGGACCAACACTATCATTTTTTAGTTTCTTACTGTGATGAACGGGCACACGGTCCGCCACACGGTAGCCCGGGGTCACGGCTTGTGATCCCACCGCTGCCACCAATATGTGATGAAACGGTGCACACACACGACGGCTGCTGCCGTCTGACCCGGTAAACTGCAGGGATTTATAATTATCCCACTTCCACTTAGGAACTTGCAGCTCTCTGGCGCCCCCCTTACCCTCAGGTCAGTCAGGGAACTGCACCTAGGATAATCAGTCGCCAGACGGGTCACTTGGATGTGTGCTGGCTATTGGGCACGCTGCAGTGAGGGAATTATAATTACTCCGAGCCGCAGCCGGGTAATACACTTATAATACCCGCTCCGTCACTGCCAACGCCACCCCATATGTCAACACTTAACACCCCCTTCTTTTAAGCTGCCACCAGCTACGGTTTTTCTAACTGAACAATTTATCAAGAGGGTCCGTAGCAACCCCAAAACAGTAGCGTAGTACTTCAGGCACGTGCAAATTCGTTTATAGAGCAGGAGAAACAAACTAATAAATTTATAGGTTTATTCCTTAAAAAGACAGGCAGTGCTTATACAATATAAAAAGATGGAACAAACTGAGACAATATCGTTATGTACAAATGCAGTTATAAAATAAAATAGGATTAAAGATGAAAAATCACTCACATGGTTGTTAGATCATTTACAGGCAAGCCAGGCTGGGGGAAGGAGCCACACGTCATAGTTCATTTGCAGATCTCTTAGTCAGGACATCACAGCAAGGACTGAGAAAGGGGGCTCACTGCCAGACTTATACCTGGGGCTGCTGACCTCACGAAAAGGGGAGGGTTTTTCTGGCCACCTCCCAGGGACAGAAGTGTATGATTTGAGCTCTGAAAGTCATAAGGACCATAACTCGTTCTGTGAGCCTAGCAGAATAACGGCAGACCTATCAATGATCTTACTTTAAAATGACAGTTCAAATGAGTCCAAACTTGGCTGAGCTAGTCCATGGGGAATCCGAGAATTCCATTTCTCGGGTTCTGTTGGAGTTACGGGTTCACCAGTACCACGGGAACGATGCCTGTGGACACAGGCTTCAAAACAGTAACTTTCGTGTTTCTGACGCAAATCCCCACCGTGTTATAACCAAAACAGAATGAAGTCTCCAAAATGGCTGCTAGGGTAGGGACAGCACATGTTGCTGACAATGGGACCCCCGCTGTGAAGCGGGAAAACTCTAGCACTGGCAGCTCACATTACACTGCCTGAGTGCAGGCTGGGAGGGGGGTTGATGGGAAGCATGAGAGAGGGAGGGGGAAACTTGGCTCCGTGGGCTGTCAGTACAAAACAGGATGAGGACTGTAGTTCTAGCAACAGCACAAGACATGGAGCTCCAGTATCATCACACTTACTATTTATGTAGTTAAAGAATATTTTGGGATTATTTTTACTTTCTCTGGCAATGAGTCTCTCTGCCTCAATCTTTGCTGTCTTGATTTGTTTTTTACAGAATTTATTTAATCTTCTGTATTTATTTAATGCCTCATCACTACCTACTTGCTTTAATTCCCTAATGATTTCTTTTTGTCACTTATTGCGCCCCTTACAGCTCTATTTAGCCATAGTGGTTTCCTCCTATTTCTAGCATGTTTATTCCCATAGGGTATATCTTGTCCCTGACATCCTTATAAAGCTCTTTGGTCTTGCCCATCTTGTAGAGGTTAGAGTCTGACTGATTAATTGAGTCTGTGGACAGGAGTCTTTTTTAAAGGGACTATGTAACACAGCTGTCTTTAATGCAGGTAACGAGTTGATTAGGAGCGTCTAACTGGTCTGTAGGAGCCAGAACTCTTAATGGTTGGTAGGGGATCAAATACTTTTTTCTCATTGCACAATGCAAATAAATTTATATAATTTATACATTGTGATTTTTTGGATTTTATTTTTGATATTCTATCTCTCAATGGCAAAATTAACCTACCCTTAAAATTATAGACTGTTCATGTCTTTGTCAGTGGGCAAACTTACAAAATCAGCAAGGAATCAAATACTTATTTCTCCCGCTGTATGTGGTCTGGTCATGATGTGGTGGTACTTGCTCCTTGTATGTGGTATTATTTGGTCACTATGTGGTGGTAATATATTGTCCGGCCATGGTGTGACGGTATTTGTCGCTTGTATGTGGTATTATTGATCATTTTAAAAAATGTATGTGACTCATTCCCTTAAATAAAAGTAAATAAAAATATAACTAAAAAACGGTATTGGATATTTTTAGAAATGTTTACTAGGTTAGAGTAGAGGAAGTCCCTGCCAAAAAAGTCTCTTTGTCATGGTGGCAGCTTAAAACATCTTTTGGGCAAAACAAAAGCTGATGGCTGTGTATGTGATATGGTGTTCAATGGGAACTGTGCAGAAGTGGAGTGCAGAAGTGGAGTTTTTCCAAGAGTGGGTGGTGGAACTGTGGAAGGTTCGAGGGGTGGAAACGGATCTGGGTGGAGCCTATGTGGAGTCTCAAGGAAGCCAATGTTGCCAGTGTGGGGCCTTGAAATTCCTGGTGGCAGTCCTAGTGCCACATCCTTGTTTCCCATGTGCCATCCTGCCAGCTGCAACAACAACCAATGTCCAGATGGGTATCCACCCGGACCTGGGGCTTAGTGGTTTCACTTCACAAGGTGAGCCTCACTAATAGTGCCCATTTCAGGCATTTTTTGTGTGTCTTTCATGATAACACAGTAAATAGCATTTTGTACTTAGGATAATTTTGTCAACATGTAAAGCGCCAATATCATTTTTCACTGTTACATGATGTATATATTCAATAAAACGAAGAGTCTGGCCTCCCAAGCCTCAAGTAAAAAAGAAACATTGCAGACGGCATGTAATGGAAACATATGTTTAGTATTATTCTAATGCTGTGCTCTATTGTGACAACTCGCATCCTCATTACTTCTGTCCTACTGCTGGTAACATTGTTTGTCATGTTAGGAATAAATGCACATACATACACAGAGAGTCATTCTGCAACCATACCTAAGGGAATGGGAATAATGAGATGTGTCTGCTTACATCTGCAGACCCCAGATTATTAACATTATTCAAAGACACAAAGAAAAATTCATTAGCAATGTTTATCACAATCAGATGTCTTTTCCATCCTGAAAGGCAGTAAACACACCCTGACAGTGTGTAACTGCGTCTTCTAAACATCCTACTGCCAAGCATCAGATGTTCTCCGCACTGCAATACTCGTGTGCTTGATAAATGGGTCGAGGTCTCCAGGGTATTGTTTTATAATATACATGCTGTAGTCAGAAGTTGACCCCCATCGTGGGGCAGATGAAAATGTTTACTAATGAACTCTAAATATAAATTTATCATTTAACCCCTTTCTGCCGCAGAGTAGGACATTTTTGTTCCTGCGTTTTCATTTTTTCCTTCCTTTTTTCCACGAGAAATTACATTTTTATTTTTTTCTATTGACATACCCATATGAGGGCTCGTTTCTTGCAGGATAATTTGTAGTTTTGAATGACAGTTCATTTTACCATACAATGTATTAAACAATGGGTCAACAAAATTCCAAGTGCGGTGAAATGGCAAAAAAATAAAACAATTTTGCAGCTGTTTTATGGTGTGTGTTTTTATGGTGTTCATTGTGCTGTAGAAATGGCCTGACAACATTAGACTCTAGGCCAGTACAATTATGATGATACGAAACCTGCATATTTTTATTATTAGTATTTTAGTGGTGAAAAAGTAGAAATTTAGGGAAGAAATTAGTTTTCGTCCCCAGCTCTCTGCTGCGGAAAAACTTAAAATAGTGCCATGCCTTGGGCACGGTATCAAAACATTAGCTATTTCACAAAAACTTAAGCGTGATCATCCTACTGTGAAGACAAAATAGGAAGAGGAGGCGGTGCTCCTGGTGTGATACCCGGTGGTCAAGTGGAGGAGGTTTGAGAACAAATTACGCTAACCTGCCGTGGTTATGCTGCTGGCATAACGGCGCCTGCAGAGCCTAAGGTGCTTAACGTCCACCACTCGCCGTCCCCACTCCCGGGCTCAGAGGTTGACCGGTCACGTGGACCATCATGTGATGTTGATGTCAACGCAGGTCCTCCATTAGTCAGGTCCTACAGGGTAATAGATGGTCTGCTGGGTCTGTGCTGCACCAAGCCACTCGCCCAGAAGAAGGTGGATGTAGACGGACATGCCGCCAAAAAGCTTTGTGAGGAGATATTGACCAATAAAAGAAGTTTCCTTTATATTTAAAACAAGTGTCTGCATTGGCCTGAGCGCCCTAATCAGCCATACATTTCCTTTCCTCCATCTTACTTTGAAGACATTTATGGCTGATACAGAGCACAGATGGTTTTGTGCAGATAAAGGCATAATGAGGAAGATTTCTGCCAGACAATTTCATAGGATTGTGCATAAACCTACTATTTAGCCACCCCTAAACTGAGTTCACAAGCAGAAATGGTTCTGTGGGCTCAGGCAAACATGAAGACTAATTTTAAAACAGTCTTGTTTATGGATGAGTGCCGTGCATCCCTTGATGTTCCAGATAGATGCAGTAGTGGATGGTTGGTGGATAGCACTCATATCCCAACAAGGTTGCGACATCAGCCTGGAGTCGGCGGAGTCATGTTTTGGTCAGGAATCATGGGGAGACAGCTGGTAGGCCCCTTTAGGGTCCCTGGAGGTGTGAAACTGACCTTGGCAAATTATATAAAGACAGACCACTTTCTTCCATGTCAAAAAAAGAACTGTGCATCCATAGTAAAATCATCTTCATGCATGACAATGTAACATCTCATGCAGTAAAGAATACCTCTGAATCATTGGCTGCTTTGGTCATAAAAGGAGATAAACTCATGGATTGGCCATCATCTTCCCCTGACCTCAACCCTATTGAGAACCTTTGCAGTGTCCTCCAGCAAAAGATCTATGAACGTGGGAGTTTGTTCACATCAAAACAGCAGCTCTGGGAGGCTTTTCTGACATCTTGCAAAGGTTTTTAACCAGAAAACTTGCAAGTTCAGTCGATGCAAGAATTGTGTAGGTGACATCAAAGAAGGGGTCCCATGTTACATGTAACTTGGCCTGTAAGGTGTTTTAGATTGATAAAGGTTTTGATTTCAGTAAAAGTGACCTCTTAATGCTGCAAATTCAACAAATGACCATTTTTAATTCTTTTCAACCTAAAACGTTTGGAAACTCTGTTGTGCATAATAATGTAGAAGAAAGCATTTTGAGTTTTTTGAGTTTTGAAAAAATTAATGTTTTTTTTGGGAGGTTTGCCCCCCAAAATATGACTTATCCTTTAACAATTGATGATTTGAACATTAAACTGACTCATTTGCATCGACCATTTAGGAAGACCAGTTAAAAATAGCATTTTCATAATAATTTGGAACGCATTGTGGATGATAAGAAGATAGCAAGTTCAAGTCCTTTAAGAAAAAATAACGCAAAATAAAAAAGTTTTATAATAAAAGTTAAAAAAAACATAAAAAATTGAATTACTTCTCTATTTGCACCTATGAGCCCTGCCGCCAAAAAGATGAAATATGTAGCAATACTGGATACTTTTGGAACATTACCACCAGCCCCTAACGAAGCTACCTTGCGGTAGCGACACGCGTCGGGCCTCTCCACAAGCTCCCCCAACCGTTTTCTTTTTTCTTATGACTACATTCAGTCCTTACCTTTAGGATAAGTATCATGCTTTTGGGGCCTCATGTTTATTGTATATCTAGGTCCTTTGTACATACCACTTAGATATGAGAACTGTCTTTGTATTTTTTGCATTTATTTGGATGTTTTCATCTACCTCATTTATGTGACCCTTATTTTTTGGGTGGTTCTCATGATACTTGTAGGTATGAATTGCTACATATTTCATCTTTGTGGCGGCAGGGCTCATAGGTGCTAGCATGATTAATGGATCTGTACAGCATCTGTCTTCTAATACACATTGTTATTGTGCTGGGTCTGTTTGCCTATTCATTAATTACAATTTTACAGTGTTATATTTTGTATCACTTGGACAGAGTGCTTCTATATATGTCTATTGGTATTGTTGTCACACATTGTTGGTGATTTATGTGGGAGCTTATAGCCTCATTAAAGGGAATCTGTCACCCTAAATTGGCGGGATATTTAAATGATGGCAGTCAGGTCAGATGGGCGGTGTTTTGGGTACTTGTCTTAACATGTTGTTCGCCGCTGTCTCCATTATTTCTGGGAATTGTAGTCATTGCCCTCATATAACGCGCCTGCGCATTGCAATCTTGAATTGCGCACGCGCAGTATGCTTTGCCCGCAGATTGCAATGCGCAGGCGCGTTATATGGAGGGCAACGACTACAATTCCCAGAAATAATGGAGATAGCGGCGAACAACATGTTAAGGCAAGTACCCAAAACACCGCCCATTTGACCTGACTGCCATCATTTAAATATCCCGCCAATTTAGGGTGACAGATTCCCTTTAAGGGCTAATAGGGTTATAATGTCATGTTTATGACTTTTAAATGTTTTTAATCGGTGATGTTGTTGTGTATCCAATAAAATTATTCTGTATTAAGGTGATCATAGTTTTCTTGGTCCAGGGTATCGGAAAATGGAGCAATTTTTTTTTTTTTACAAAGTTTGGAATTTTTTTCACCACTTAGATAAAATATAACCTAGACATGTTTGGTGTCTATTAACTTGCAATGACTTGGAGAATAATAAATAATGGCAGGTCAGTTTTAGCACTTAGTGAACCTAGTAAAAAAGCCAAACAAAAAACATGTGTGGGATCGCACTTTTTTTGCAATTTCACCACACTTGGAATTTTTTTCCTGTTTTCTAGTATACGACATGGTAAAACCAATGGTGTCGTTCAAAAGTACAACTCGTCCTGTAAAAAACAAGCCCTCACATGGCCATATTGACGGAAAAATAAAAAAGTTATGGTTCTGGGAAGAAGGGGAGCGAAAAAGAAAATACCTCCTGAGATTAAGGGGTTAAAATCCGAAATGTTGGCCTACTGAAATGTATGTTCAGTAAACACACTGAATACTTGGTCGGGGCTCCTTTTGCATCAAATACTGCATCAGTGCGGCGTGGCATGGAGGCGATCAGCCTGAGGCACTGCTGAGGGGTTATGGAAGCCCAGGGTGCTTTGATAGCAGCCTTCAGTTTGTCTGCATTGTTTGGTCTGGTGTCTCTCTTCTTCCTCTTTACAATGCCCCACAGATTCTCTATGGGGTTAAAGTCAGGAGAGTTTGCTTGCCAATCAAGCATAGTGATACTGTTGTTTTTAAACCAGATATTGGTACTTTTGGCAGTGTGGACAGGTGCCAAGTCCTGCTGGAGAATGACATTTCCATCTCCAAAAAGCTTGTCGGCAGAGGGATTTCCTGGTAGACGGCTGTGCTGACTTTGGTCTTGATAAAACACAGTGGACCTACACCAGCAGATGACATGGCTCCCCAAAACAACACTGATTGTGGAAACTTCACACTAGACCTCCAGCAGCTTGAATTGTGGCCTCTCCACTCTTCCTCCAGACTCTGGGACCTTGATTTCCAAATGAAATGAAAATTTACTTTCATCTGAAAACAACACCTTGGACCACTGAGCAACAGTCCAGTTCTTTTTCTCCTTGGCCCAGGTAAGACGCTTCTGGCGTTGTCTATTGGTCATGAGTGGCTGACACAAGGAATGTGACACTTGTAGCCCATGTCCTGGATACGTCTGTGTGTAGTGGCTCTTGAATCAATGACTCCAGCAGCAGTCCACTCATTGTGAATCTCCCCCAAATTTTTGAATGGCCTTTTCTTAGCAATCCTTTCAAGGCTGCGGTTATCCCGGTTGCTTATGCACCTTTCTCTCCCACACTTTTTCCTTCCACTCAACTTTCCATTAATATGCTTGGATACAGAACTCTGTGAACAGCCAGATTCTTTGGCAATGACCTTTTGAGGCTTACCCTCCTTGTGGAGTGTGTCAATGACTGCCTTCTGGACATCTGTCAAGTCAGAAGTCTTCCCCATGATTGTGGAGCCTACTGAAACAGACTAAGAGACATTTTTAAACACTTAAGAAGCCTTTGCAGGTGTTTTTTGTTAATTATTCTAATTTACTGAGATAATGACTTTTGGGTTTTCATTGGCTGTAAGCCATAATCATCAACATTACCAGAAATAAACAAGTGAAATAGATCACTGTCTGTAATGACTCTATATAATATATGAGTTTCACTTTTTGTATTGAAGAACTGAAATTATTTAACTTTTAATAATATTTTAATTTAGTGAGAAGCACTTGCATCAAGCAACGTGATGTGGCATCTGTTTCAAATGGACATTACTATACAGATGTGAACAGAGCCTAATATACACTATCACCCATAGAAACATTCTTTAATATGAATACATGAGTTATATTTGGCATTGAATCTCCAGCAAATGCTTCCACTACAAATATGAATTGTTACAAGAAATACAGAGCGGCGATGTATAATAAAACCATTTTATGATGAGCAATCTCATGCTGTTCTTAGAGAAGAGTGTTATTTGCTTTGGGAAGCAGTAAAACATCCCTTCCACTGCTTATAATCTTGGTTAGGACCTCAAACTAGGGATATCTAGGGATAAAGCAAGACCACCTTCTGTAGATTAGTCGTATTCTATATGAACACAATGTTATGCTTCCAATTGCTAACAGATGAGGCCACATCTTCTCACTGGCCACCCATAACAAACGATGGAGCTTGAGTGCTCACTTATGGCCTGGGGAATGTCTGTTTGATGAAACTGAAACATGAGTCTGCAGTTTGAATAGCTGAAATAAGTGACACGCCTCGCAGGATCCAAGAAAAGAACACATGGCCTGTCTGATCATGGAATCCCAAGATATCTCAAATCTCCGACTCAAGCCAAGTTCCAGAGAAACTGAGCTTTTCAATGCTTCACCTACATTTTAATAAAATACTAACGAAGTAATATTATCAAACAGGGAGTAGCCAGTTTTCAGAAATTTGTTCCTCCACACGGGACAAGAAGATAAAAAAAAATCTGGAGTGCAATAATTGTTTTTATAAATTAATGGCACGGTTCCAATTCACCATCAAATCTGTTGCCAATAATATGATCTTGTGAAGACATATGATGCCTTCCCCATTAAAACTGCACAAATATTGGTCCTTGTAGCTAGACTTGATGTACATCCATGATAGAAGCACACTGTGAGAATGAGATTATTGCCATGTGACAACACGGAAGATATACAGTGAATGTGTAGGAATTACAGCTTCATTTTTGGGGATCAGTGATCGTTGACTTTCTGAAATGTTTAGCTGATTAGAATTTACTACTTTAGGTCCACATTATATGAGTTTTTCATTTCAGAAAGGAGTGTTCCTGACACTATTTGGAAAGAGACTTAAAAAAAATGGAGCAACATCTTGCATGCTCCATGGATACTTTGGAGAAATGGACGTAAATCTGGTTCCTCCACCAAATCAATGTAACATAGATCTGTTAGTGCACCTAGAATAAAGACTAGAGGGGTCAAACTAACTTACATTATGCCACCTCAAGCCATAATCTCAGAAGTAGGACTTTTGTGAAGATCTAATGTGAAGGCCTCTTCATGACATTGCCAATGTGGTCTAGAGACCAATCTCCAGCTATCATTGCGTCCCAGACAAAGGCAGGACTCATCGCTGAAGAGGATACATTTCTATTCCTGCCTCCATTGCAATTTTGCTCTGCAAGATGATAACTTTTGAGAGTGGTGGAGTGAGGTCAATGGAGCTGGATGTCTCGCTCAAAGCCCAATGCTGTGCAAATCCATTCTGATGGTTTGTGTAGACACTGTTTGATGCCTTAGGCTTGGTATATACTGTCTAATTTCACTTGCCACACAGAATGGATCAATCATGGAGCGAGTGGTACTGTCATTTCTCCAAAGTGTCCAAGGAGCTGTTTTGCCAATGCCAAGACACATACTGCTCATGCTACTGTGAGTATCCTGTGTGCCTAAACATGCTACTAAGACCTGCAGCGTCTCCAGACTTGTCTCCCATAGACGACATCTGGGACTTCATTGGTCGGCCATTGCAAAGAGAGCTGCCAACAGAGGATCTTGATGGTTTGCCCAAATGTCAGACACCCATTAGTAACCACATTGATAGCAGCCAATTGCGGAGATTTCTGAATATATCTGAATAAATCAAGATGTTTTGAAAATTCTGTTATTATTATTTTATATTTTATCATATCATTAACATGTCTATTGATCATGTGATTTCCAGAATTCTACAATTTTTCCTTCTTGGTGTTGCAGTTTCCATATTGAGTGTTTTTAACTCATACTCACTTGCTAATTTCAAGCACTGAAGTTCCGGTAGTCCGTAATTTGCCCTGCAGTAACGATGTATTGACTGTACACACATGCCCATTGTAGATTATCACTAGACTCTGCACTTTCTTGCTGACCATGTTACCATTGGAGCTGAGACCTGTGAATGTCTAAAGTGGTCAAATGCGCATGGCCAGCACATCATTACTGTGCAAGTTGATGACCAATGGGCCTTTCTATAGTTTCTGAACATTTAGTGGTAAACTTTTATACAGTTACATCACCATCCATCAATTTAGAACATTTGTCCAGCTAACATCATAGCTGACACCCAGCACTCACTGCCAGCAGTGGTGTCCGGCAATTTCACCCCCTAAATGCTACGATCAATATAGATCGCAGCATTTAGAAGGCAGTGAGAGGGAGGGAGCTCCCTCTCCCCTCCTATCAGCGCCCCTCGCGATATAATCGCAGGGGTCTGATCGATGCCATGGTGACCCAAGGTTCGCATGACGACATCCAGATCACGAGGTTACAGAAAGCCTCTTAGACCAGGTCCAGAGCAGGGTCTAATCGGCTTGTGTCGGTGCACCTCAGACAGTTAAAAACCATTGCAGTGATCAGGCATTGCAATGGTTTATAGAAGTGACCCGGCACATGAAATTAAAAGTCCCAGAAAGGCTAAGTAAAAAAGAAAATGAAAAATATTTTTTAACCCCTTCACCCCCAAGGGTGGTTTGCACGTTAATGACCGGGCCAATTTTTACAATTCTGACCACTGTCTCTTTATGAGGTTATAACTCTGGAACGCTTCAATGGATCTTCGCGATTCTGAGAATGTTTTCTCGTGACATATTTTACTTCATGTTAGTGGTAAAATTTCTTTGATATACCTTGCGTTTATTTTTGAAAAAAACGCAAATATGGCGAAAATTTTGAAAATTTTGCAATTTTCAAACTTTGAATTTTTTTTCCCTTAAAACAGAGAGATATATCACACAAAATAGTTAAGAAATAACATTTCCCACATGTCTACTTTACATCAGCACAATTTTGAAACAAAATTTTTTTTTGTTAGGAAATTATAAGGGTTAAAAGTTGACCAGTGATTTCTCATTTTTACAACAAAATTTACAAAGCCATTTTTTTAGGGACCACCTCACATTTGAAGTCACTTTGAGGGGCCTATATGGCAGAAAATACCCAAAAGTGACACCATTCTAAAAACTGCACCCCTCAAGGTACTCAAAACCACATTCAAGAAGTTTATTAACCCTTCAGGTGCTTCACAGGAGCTGAAGCAACGTGGAAGGAAAAAATGAACATTTTACTTTTTAGTCACAAAAATGATCTTTTACAAACATTTTTTTTATTTTCACAAGCGAAAAAGGAGAAAAAGGACAGATAAAGTTGTTGTGCAATTTCTCCTGAGTACGCCGATACCCCATATGTGAGGGAAAACCACTGTTTGGGCACATGGCAGGGCTCGGAATGGAAGGAGTGCAGTTTGACTTTTCCAAACCAAAATTGGCTGGAATTGAGAACGGACGCCATGTCGCGTTTGGAGAGGCCCTGATGTGCCTAAACAGTGGAAACCCCCACATGTGACCCCATTTTGGAAACTAGACCCCCTAAGGAACTTATCTAGATGTGTGGTGAGTAGTTTGAACCCTCAAGTGCTTCACGCAAGTTTGTAATGTAGAGCCGTGAAGAAAAAAAATCATATTTTTTCCATAAGCATGATGTTTTAGTCCCCAAATTTTTATTTTCCCAAGGGTAAGAGGAGAAATTGAACCACAAAAGTTGTTGTCCAACTTGTCCTGAGTACGCTGATACCCCATATGTGGGGGGAACCACTGTTTGGGCGCACGGCAGGGCTTGAAAGAGAAGGAGTGCCGTTTGACTTTTCCAAACCAAAATTGGCTGGAATTGCGAACGGACGCCATGTCGCGTTTGGAGGGCACCTGATGTGCCTAAACAGTGGAAACCCCCCACATGTGACCCCATTTTGGAAACTAGACCCCCTAAGGAACTTATTTAGATGTGTGGTGAGCACTTTGAACCCTCAAGTGCTTCACGCAAGTTTGTAATGTAGAGCCGTGAAGAAAAAAAATCATATTTTTTCCACAAACATGATGTTTTAGTCCCCAAATTTTTATTTTCCCAAGGGTAAGAGGAGAAATTGGACCACAAAAGTTGTTGTCCAACATGTCCTGAGTACGCTGATACCCCATATGTGGGGGGAACCACTGTTTGGGCGCACAGCAGGGCTTGAAAGGGAAGGAGCGCCGTTTGACTTTTCCAAACCAAAATTGGCTGGAATTGCGAACGGACGCCATGTCGCGTTTGGAGGGCCCCTGATGTGCCTAAACAGTGGAAACCCCCCACATGTGACCCCATTTTGGAAACTAGACCCCCTAAGGAACTTATCTAGATGTGTGGTGAGCACTTTGAACCCTCAAGTGCTTCACGCAAGTTTGTAATGTAGAGCCGTGAAGAAAAAAAAATCATATTTTTTCCACAAACATGATGTTTTAGTCCCCAAATTTTTATTTTCCCAAGGGTAAGAGGAGACATTGGACCACAAAAGTTGTTGTCCAACATGTCCTGAGTACGCTGATACCCCATATGTGGGGGGGAACCACTGTTTGGGCGCACGGCAGGGCTTGAAAGGGAAGGAGCGCCGTTTGACTTTTCCAAACCAAAATTGGCTGGAATTGCGAACGGACGCCATGTTGCGTTTGGAGGGCCCCTGATGTGCCTAAACAGTGGAAACCCCCCACATGTGACCCCATTTTGGAAACTAAACCCCCTAAGGAACTTATCTAGGTGTGTGGTGAGCACTTTGAACCCCAAGTGTTTTACTAACGTTTATAATGCCCTGGCGTGAAAAAAAAAATATATTTTTTTTTTCCACAAAAGTGATGTTTTAGTCCCCAATTTTTTATTTTCCCAAGGGTAAGAGGAGAAATTGGACCCCAAAAGTGGTTGTCCAATTTGTCCTGAGTACGCTGATACCCCATATGTTGGGGGGATCCACTGTTTGGGCACACGGCAGGGCTCGGAAGGGAAGCAGTGACTTTTTGGAATGCAGACTTTGATGGAATGGTCTGCGGGCGTCATGTTCCGTTAGCAGAGCCCCTGATGTGCCTAAACAGTGGAAACCCCCCACATGTGACCCCATTTTGGAAACTAGACCCCCTAAGGAACTTATCTAGGTGTGTGATGAGCACTTTGAACCCCCAAGTGTTTCACTAAAGTTTATAATGCCCAGGTGTGAAAAAAAAAATCCTACTTTTTACCTCACACAAATGATGTTTTAGTCCCCAATTTTTTATTTTCCCAAGGTTAAGAGGAGAAATTGGACACCAAAAGTTGTTGTCCAATTTGTCCTGAGTACACTGGTACCCCATATGTGGGAAAAAACTGTTTGGGCACAATTCGGGGCTCAGAAGGGAAATTGTGACGTTTTGGAAGCAGACTTTGATGGAATGGTCTGCGGGCGTCATGTTCCGTTTGCAGAGCCCCTGATGTGCCTAAACAGTAAAAAAAACCACCAAGTGACATAATTTTGGAAAGTAGACTCCCAAGGAACTTTTCTAAATGTGCCCCCCTTCTGGAACTAATCTTTCCTGTAAAGTAAATTAGTAGTGCATGGAGATGTGGTACAATTTGAAACAATCCTTCATGCACAGGCCAGGTTTTTCGGGGCAGGTGTCGCATTGGTAAGTGGTGTCCTTGCGTATTCCCCTTTTGTAACACACTCGGCACCTTTTTTGCGGCTTACCTTTTCTTCCAGTTGGCGGGACCACCCCCGGGAAATGCTGACCTGGTATGATACGAGCACCTTCAGTTCCGGAAGTACTGGGGCCCGCTCTTTCCTGAGCGCCAAACATCAGGGCCTTAACCACTACCTCCTGAAATTGAAGGTACGTCGTATCGCTGTTGCGTGCACATCGTGACAGCAGGAAAGCGTTGAGCATTGCCATTTGGACGATGTGCACGGACAGCTTCTTGTACCACACCTTGGCCTTTCTCAAAGCACTGTACGGTTGGAGGAGTTGATCAGAGAGATCAACACCCCCCATGTATTTATTGTACCCCAGTACACAGTCCGGTTTGCGGACCTGTGTAGAGGTACCCCGTACAGTGCCGAGGGCGCTGCCATCACCATGTATGGTGGTCAAGAGAAGGACATCCCTCTTGTCCTTGTACTTGACCACCAACAGGTGGTCGCTATATTGGGCTCTGCTCTCACCCTTTCTGAGCATCAGCCCAAGTAGCGTCTTTGGGAGGCCTCTCTGATTTTTGCGGATGGTACCGCAGGCTGCGGTACCTCGCGCAGAGAGGGATTTGTAGAGTGGGATGCTGGAATAAAAGTTATCAGTGTAAAGGTGATAACCTTTATCCAGCAGTGGGTGCACCAAATCCCACACAATTTTCCCACTCACTCCCAGGACGGGGGGACACTCAGGGGGTACAATCCTGGTGTCCTTTCCTTCGTAAACTCTAAAGCTGTGGGTGTACCCTGAGGTACTCTCACACAGCTTGTAGAGTTTGATTCCGTACCTTGCCCTCTTGCTGGGCAGGTACTGGCGGAATGCGAGCCGTCCCTTAAAATGAACCAAGGACTCATCCACGCAGATGTCCCTTTGGGGCACGTACACTTCAGCAAACTTTTTGTTGAAGTGTTCGTTGACCGTCCGAACTTTGAACAGGCGGTCAAAGTTGGGGTCATCTCGTGGGGGACACTGTGCATTATCATTATAATGCAGGAATTTGTGGATGGCCTCAAAACGCGTCCGAGCCATGACCATTCGGAACAGTGGAGTGTTGTATAAAATATCAACACTCCAATATTGCCGAATTTCTGGCTTCTTCAGGATCCCCATATGGAGGACCAGGCCCAAAACTGCATCATTTCAACTGCGTCTACAGGAGACCAGTTGGAAAATGATGAACGGGGGTTTTGCGCCAAAAATTGCCGAGCGTACAAATTTGTTTGCTCCACCATGAGGTTAATTAAATCCTCAGAGAAAAAGACTTTGAAAAAGTCTATTTCTGTGAAGCCGGTGGAGTCAAACCTGATTCCTGATTCTGCCACAAAATCAGGAATCAGTGGCTCGTAATTTTCGGGGGCCGGGGTCCATACGGGGTCCGAAGAGGGGTGCGCTGGTTCATTTTCAGGGGCGGGCGCTGCCTCATGTTCTGTCCTGGGGCGTCTGCGTGGCGGTTCCGCAGGACCCGAGGAGGAAGATGAGAAGGAAGAAGAATCTTCATCTGAAAAATAAAGAAATGTGGGATCCTCTCCCTCGCTATCAGTGTCGGAGGCAAGGAAAGCGTATGCCTCCTCCACTGAATAGCGCTGTTGGGATGAGCGTGACGAGCGGACATTTTTTTTGTGAATGTGGTGCTTTGAGTGAACTTTATTTATAACTGTGTGTGTGTGTGGGGGGGGGATAGTGATTGGTGTAAACTAAGCTGAAAAGAAAAAGCTAAAAGAAAAGAAAGCGAATAGGGAAAAAAAGGCCTGTGAAAAAAAGTCTAAACCAGCAGGCACGAGCTCTGATAAGTGACCGGTGTCACTTATCAAAGTTCCGTGGCTGCTGGATGTGCGCACGGGAGTGACGGAAAGGGGGGTGAAAAAAAAACTGGCAGGCATGAGCTCTGATAAGTGACCGGTGTCACTTATCAAAGTTCCGCGGCTGCTGGATGTGCGCACGGGAGTGGCGGAAAGGGGGGTGAAAAAAAAAAAACTGGCAGGCACGAGCTCTGATAAGTGACCGCTGTCACTTATCAAAGTTCCGCGGCTGCTGGATGTGCGCACGGGAGTGGCGGAAAGGGGGGTGAAAAAAAAACTGGCAGGCACGAGCTCTGATAAGTGACCGCTGTCACTTATCAAAGTTCCGCGGCTGCTGGATGTGTGCACGGGAGTGACGGAAAAGTTGGTGAAAAAAAAAAACAGCAGGAACGAGCTCTGATAAGTGACTGGTGTCACTTATCAAAGTTCCGTGGCTGCTGGATGTGCGCACGGGAGTGGCGGAAAAGTTGGTGAAAAAAAACAAAAAAAAAACAGCAGGAACGAGCTCTGATAAGTGACTGGTGTCACTTATCAAAGTTCCGTGGCTGCTGGATGTGCGCACGGGAGTGGCGGAAAAGTTGGTGAAAAAAAAACAAAAAACGGCAGGAACGAGCTCTGATAAGTGACTGGTGTCACTTATCAAAGTTCTGTGGCTGCTAGATGTGCGCACGGGAGTGGCGGAAAAGTTGGTGAAAAAAAACAAAAAAAAAAACAGCAGGAACGAGCTCTGATAAGTGACTGGTGTCACTTATCAAAGTTCCGTGGCTGCTGGATGTGCGCACGGGAGTGGCGGAAAAGTTGGTGAAAAAAAAAACAAAAACGGCAGGAACGAGCTCTGAATAGTGACTGGTGTCACTTATCAAAGTTCCGTGGCTGCTGGATGTGCGCACGGGAGTGGCGGAAAGGGGGGGTGAAAAAAAAAACGGCAGGCACGAGCTCTGATAAGTGACCGCTGTCACTTATCAAAGTTTGTGGCTGCTGGATGTGCGCACGGAGGGGGGTGCGAAAGTGTTGATCGGTGAACTGCGTCACCAATCAACGCTCGGCGGCGCAAAGGGGGGGTAAAAAGAGGGGGAAAGGGAAGGGGGGAGGGGGGAATGGGGGGATTGGGGTGGATCGGGCAGGGATCGGGGCTCAAAAACTCACGTTTGTAGTCTTTTCTTTCTTTTCTCTTCTTTCTTCTCTCTTCTTTCTTCTCTCTTCTTTCTTCTTTCTTCAGCAGGAGTTGTGGTGTCACAGGCTACTGTGGCACCACAAGGCCCAGCACAGGAGGAGATCTGGCAGTGTGACCGCACAGCAGGAATCCTCAGCAAGTGTGAGGACCCCTGCAGTGCGGTCAGACAGGTCAGATCCAGTTTGCAGACAGGTCACAGAGCGGTCACATCGCTGCTGTGACCTGTCATTGGTGGGATCGATGATCACATCAATCCCACCAATCAAAGGAGACCCCTGCATTGCCGGTTGCTAGGCACCGGCCTAGTAATCGGAGCTCACAGCTCCGATTCCTAGGCAGGTCACCGGCAGGTCACCTAGCAGGGCACAGAGCGGTCACACCGCTGCTGTGCCCTGTGATTGGCGCGATCGTCGATGACATCGATCGTGCCAATCAGCTCCTTCATGCCCTACAGGCCCTGGCCTAGGATCGGTGCTATTACTGCACCGATCCAGGCAGGTACAGGCAGGGCACAGCGCGGATATACAGCGGCTGTGCCCTGCGATTGGCGCGATCGATGTGATCGGCGATCGCGCCAATCCGGGGGGGGTCTGGACCTTCCTAGGCCCAGGCCTAGGATCGAGTACATCGGTACTCGATCCTAGCCTGCGATCTCACTGTTTCAGCCGCTCTGATTGGCTGAAACAGTGAGAAAGGCTGTGATTGGCTGTTCAGAATTCAACAGCCAATCACAGCGATCGGGAGGCCTGAGGGGGGAGGACGCAGCCCGGGATGCCGACGCCAACTTCCAAGAGGTAAGCTGGCGTCGGAATTTTAATGCGATCACCGCTACTTAAGTCGCAATGTCGCATTAAAGGGCATGACGTACTATCCCGTCCATGGTCAGAATGGCACGGGTTTCATGGACGGGATAGTACGTCTGATGTCAGAGAGGGGTTAACCCCTTCATGACCACAGTTATTTTCGTTTTTGCGTTTTCGCTTTTTGCTCCCCTTCTTCCCAGAACCAGAACTTTTTTATTTTTTGGTCAATATGGCCGTGTGAGGGCTTGTTCTTTGCGGGATGAGTTGTACTTCTGAATGACACCATTGGTTTTAACATATCGTGTACTGGAAAATGGGGAAAAAAATTCCAAGTGCGGTGAAATTGCAAAAAAAGTGCAATTCCACAACTGTTTTTTGTTTTGCTTTTTTTACTATGTTCACTAAATGCTAAAACTGACCTGCCATTATGATTCTACAGGTCATTACGAGTTCATAGACACCAAACATGTCTTGGCTCTTTTTTTATAAGTGGTAAAAAAAAATTCCAAAGTTTGTTAAAGAAAAATTGCGCCATTTTCCGATACCTGTAGCATCTCTATTTTTCATGATCTCGGGATGGGTGAGAGCTTATTTTTTGCGTGCCAAACTGATGTTTTTAAAGATATAATTTTGGTGCAGATACAAGCTTCTGATTGCACGTTATTGTATTTTATTGCAATGTTACGGCGACCTAAAAAAGCTTAATTCTGGAGTTTTTACTTTTTTCTCGTTACGCTGTTTAGCGAATGGGTTAATTCTTATTTTATACTGATAGATCGGGCGATTCTGAACGTGGCAATACCAAATATGTGTATGTTTGCTTTTTTTTTATTGTTTTATTTTGAATGGGGCAAAAAGGGGGTGATTTGAACTTTAATATTTTTTTAATTTTTTAAATATTTTTAAAAGTATTTTTTTAACTTTTGGCATGCTTCAATAGTCTCCATGGGAGACTAGAAGCTGTCATAAACCGATCGTCTCTGCTACATACAGGCGATGATCAGATCACCGGTATGTAGCTGAATTGCTGACTTGCTATGAGCGCCGATCACTGGGTGGCGCTCATAGCAATCTGGCAGTGACAACCATAGAGGTCTGCTGGAGACCTCTGGTTGTCTTCCAACCCATCGGCAATGCGCGGTAATTAGACACGGGCGTCCGATGGCCTGGATTTACGGCGAGCTTTCCGGAAGCGCGTGTTAAATGCCGCTGTCAGAGTTTGACAGCGTCATTTAACAGGTTAACAGCCGCGGGTGGATAGCGATTCCTCCTGCAGCTGTTAGCGGCATATGTAGGCTGTTCAAAACAGCTAACGTGCCAGAAAAGATGTGGGCTCACCGCCGGAGCCCACATCAAAGGGAGGGTGTTCAACATCGGCGTATTATTAAGCCTGATGTCGGAAAGGAGTTAAAAATCACAAAATAAGAATAAATAAATATATATATATCGTACCCATAAATTTGCATTTTTATGTAAAAAGAAAAAGTACACGTTTGTTATCACCGAGTATGGAACGAACTGCCCCATAAAACTTTCACACTAGTAAACCCCTTCAGTGAACGCCGTAAAAAAAAACGTGCTTTTTCATAATACCGCCGAACAAAAAGTGAAATAAAACTCAATCAGAAAGACAAATGTAAATAAAAACGGTATCACTAAAAACTTCTAGTTCCACAAAAAACAAGCCACTATACAGATCCATCAGCGTAAAAATGAAAAAGTTATAGCTCTCAGAATAGATGCAAAAATGATTATTTTTTTCTATAAAATAGTTTTTATTGTCTAAAAGTACTAAAACATGAAAAAAAATATTAATGTGGTATCGCTGTAATCATACAGACCCGAAGAATAAAATTGCCTAACCATTTTTGCCACATGTGGAATGGCATAAAAAAAGTAAAAAAAATTCCTGAATTGCTAGTTTTTGTTCATTCTGCCTCCCAAAGAATAGAAAGCGATCAATAATCTTTGTGCACAAAAATAATACCAATACAAATGTCAACTTGTCCCACAAAAAATAAGCCCTCGTATGACTCTGTTTGCAGAAATAAAGGAAAATTATAGCTCTCAAAATATGGCAATGTGAAAACTTGTTTTTGCAATAAAATGCATATTTTAGTGTGTGACAGCAGCCAAACATAAAAAAAATATATAAATCTGATGTGCCTTTTCTGGGCAACTGCAGGCAGCTGTTTTTAGGCTGGGGGACCTATATCAATGGCCCCTTACCAGCCTGAGAATAACAGCCCCCAGCTGTGAGCTGTCAAAAATGGGGGGGATCCCACGCAGTTTTTTTAAATTATTTAAATAATTTGAAAAAACAGCGTTGAGACCCCTCTATTCTTGATAACCAACCTTGCTGAATCTGACAGCTGAGGGTTGCTGCCCCCAGCTGTGAGTTTTGCCTGGTTGGTTAAAGAAAATAGGGGAACCCACGCCGGGATTTTCATTTATTTATTTAGTTATATCGTAGGCGGCGTGTGAGGAATACCCAGATCATCCGCTCCTGCTGTCACTGTTATTAGCGGCAGCAGGTGTCGGATGATGGGAGTAATAGTCCCAAAAGCCCCCACCTGCTGTATTGTTCTAACATTAATATAACTCATCATTCTCTTCTGCTCATGCTGATTGCCGGCAGAGCAGGGGAGAATGATGAAACTCGTTTTCAGCACCCACCGCTGGGGAACAACGCTTACTGTAGTGCTTCTTCCCTGGCAGCCGTCCCTGTGGTACTGATACGGTACATGGGCGGCACATGGTTGCCACACGTGTGTTGCAAATGTGGCACCCCAGGAGTCCGGTTGCCACAGTGGCATTGCCTCCCTCACAGGGGGTGATGTCATGCCTGGAAGCAAGGAGGGGTCCCCTTACCAGGTAACACCAGCATCCAACACTTTTCTTGACTCCAGACCAGAAGGGGGAGCTCTAACACCCAGTTTCAGGAGAGCTGCCCTATAAGTTCTGGCCTGGAGGCGGGGTTTGAAGTCAGTCTGAGAGAGTGAGAGAAGAGGAGAGAAGTGTAGGAGAACCTGGGGAGTGGAGCTGTCCAGACTAGAGTCCATGGTTGAGCGGGTACTGAATTCCCGGCAGCTAAATCCGGAGGGCAGGGGACTGCAGGTCTCCTGGCCCCAGCTAACACCCGGCGGCACAGTAGCATATTAGAGCCTGGAGCTCCCATGATGAGCGATACCATTGATAGGCTCGAGCTGCCTGCCATACGGATAAGGACTTAAGGACGAGAAGGAAAAGAGGCCTGAGCATAGCTTTAGGCAGCAAGGACCTCAGAGGATAGCACAATAGGAAGGCCTCCAAACCCACCTGGCTGATTGGATCCTAAATTGCTTCCAGGCTGCCCAGATCTCCATTACCATCTGTTATTAGTGACCCGGTCTGCACCTTGAACCATCAGGTAAAGGTAAAGGAAACTACAACCCTCGTGTCTGCCAGTCATTCCTCACACCCTCAATCCTGCACCCCAAAGTCCACGATCCCTTATAAAAACTGTATCGGTAGCCCTGGGACCACGCTTCACCTGTGGGGAGCAAAACCATCCCAGCTGCGTCACCATCTGCCCCAGTGGTCTCCTCTAGCAGCGTCAGCCATCCGTTGCCGAACACCGGTGGCATCTCGACTTAATCCGCTATAAACTTTTCCCCTCATTTTTATTGCATGCCCAGGGCCACTGACCGGGTCATTGCTGCTGTGAACTTCCCCCCAAAAAATTGTACGACCCAGACCGAGTACCCCACGGCCCTGATGGGCGCCGCACAAGTATTACACACACGGACACAGATATCTCCGGTACCAGTTTTTCCGGTACTGTAAGTAAACGGACATGTGAAACCGGCCTTACACATTCCTTTTGTAATTTTTAAAATGTAGAAGATGAAAATACATAATATGTTTTGCCTAAAATACAAAGGAAATGTGTCATCTTTAATTTTGGCCTTTTAGAGATCATTTAATCTTCAACTTGCTTAACTTTTCACAATAACAGTAATTTTGACCAGGGGTGCCCTACGTTTTACATGCCACTGTAGCGTTTACTTGTTTGACTTTTCTGTAGCGATGAAAGCTTGCCTAATTTCCTGGTGCATGTCTCCAGAAGTATGAGCTGGGCATAATGTACTGCCTACTACCACGTACTGGGCACTACAATGATTAAGAAAAAACTAAAAAGTAATACACATGCAGATAACATGCTGACTAATAGCAAACTGAATGTGAGGAGGAGTCATCTACTATACGTGCATGTGAGCTTCGGACTAAATACTGACCCATCTGAGAAATCACGCAAAATCAAACAAGAGGAGAAAAAGACAACCAGGTCAATGTTGATGGTGAAAAAATATATAAACTTTATTGATTGAGGACTTGCTATTTAGCGGTGAGAGAAACAGCCAGATGAAAAGCAGGCACTATTCCAAGTAACAAATCAGTATATAGATAGGATTCTATTCAGATGTATAGAGAAATTATTAAATTGCTGCCAAACAACCAAAGGCAATAATGTTTTTATACATTTGGGTCAAAAAAGTATATGCCAGTGTAATAACAATATGAAGAAGATAATAATCAGGTGCAGCTATAATTAACTCATGTTGGATATATATAGCAATATGCAGGTGGATACATAGGTGTAATATGTGCTAGCATCATGTTGTGAAAGCTCACTGTGCATTTTTATTATTGATTTTTTATATATTCTCAATAAAGATTTATATACTGATGTACTCATTTTTGGCTATATTTTCTTGTGCATAGGCTTATTATTGCTACTTTATATACAGTTGTGCTCAAAAGTTTACATACCCCAGTAGAATTTTTGCTTTCTTGGCTATTTTTAAGAGAATATGAATGATAACACCAAAACTTTTTCTCCACTCATGGTTAGTGGTTGGGTGAAGCCATTTATTGTCAAACTACTGTGTTTTCTCTTTTTAAATCATAACTAGTGTTGAGCGATACGATACTGCAAGTATCGGGTATCGGCCGATATTAGCTCTATCGGACTTTCGATACTTAGTTCCGATATTTTCGTCTTATCGGATACCGGAATCGGATTTGTCACTGTCACTGTCAGTGTCCGTCGGTCGGGTCTGTCACTGTCAGTGTCCGTCGGTCGGGTCTGTCAGGAGTCAGCGGCACTTACCTGGCAGAAGATCTCCGGCGGTCACGGGCTGGACTGCTTGATGGCCGCCATCATCTTTCCCCGGCGGTCACATGCAGTTTCTCGCGATAACTGCAGTGACTGCTGGGTAATCCCGGCCGTAAAGCAGTCAGTCCGATGACGTCACCGCCGGGGAAGCAGGTAATCAGCTGTGCTGCGTCGAGATGTCAGGCTCTGCCTGTCATTGCGATGTAGCAGGGCTGGATCGTCGTGGGACTGTCGTTACTATGGACTGCGTCGGACAGGTGGTATACTGTTGGTTTTTTTTTTTTCTTTTTTTACAGGAGATCGATGGCGTCGCAGGAATGAGAGTATAATAAAAGAAATGAAAACTGTGTTGTCTCTTTTATTTCATTAAAAGACTTTTTTCTTGCTGTGTTTTTTTTATACATTTAAAAACTTTGGGATTAATAATGGATCGGTGTCTTATTGACACCTCTCCATTATTAACCGGGCTTATTCTCACCGTGCAATCAACGGTGACATTAACCCCTTATTACCCCGCTTGCCACCGCTACAGGGCAGTGGGAAGAGCCGGGTAAAGTGCCACAATTGGCACATCTTTTGATGCGCCAAATGTGGGGCTGCTGTAGCCTGGTATTATCAGGCTGTTGAGGGCCAAAATCCATGGGCCTTGACAGTCTTTTAATACCAGGCCGCAGCAGTCTGCATTTTACTTGGCTGGTTAACAAAAATAGGGGGACCCCTACGCCGTTTTTTTTTCGAGGGGATCCCCTATTTTTGTTAACCAGCCAAGCTAAGCAGACTGCTGTGGCCTGGTATTATCAGGCTGGCAAGGTCCATGGATATTGGATCCTTACCAGCCTGAAAAACCAGGCCTCAGCAGTCTGCTTCATCTGGCTGGTTAACAAAAATAGGGGGGACCCCACGCCAAATTTGTTTCGAGGGGATCCCCTATTTTTGTTAACCAGCCAAGATATGCAGACTGCTGTGGCCTGGTATTATCAGGCTGGCAAGCAGGGTCGGACTGAGGCACCGGGACACCGGAGAAATCTACGGTGGGCCCCAGCTCCTGCGTGGTGGGCCCTGATTTGAAAGGATAGGTCGCGGGGCAGAGGGGGTGGTGGCCCCGGGGCCCGCGCTCTGAGGGGGCCCACCCGGAGCTACGATACAGTTACATTCTGCGGCAGAGCAGGGAGAATCGCTCTCCCTGCTCTGCTGCCCGGAAGCTATGGGGCCTGAACAGGCGTTGGGGGGGCCCGGTGCCAGCAGTGGGCCCCCCACCCGTCATCGGAGGGTCAGCTGTATCGGCATCCAGCCGATAAAGCTGACTGCATGGAGAGAGAAGGAGCGAGCGCTCCTACTCTCCCATAATCCCCCTCTCAGCGTATGACAGCGGGCGCAATAACATCACCTGCCGGCGCCCGCTGTCAGACGCTGAGAGGGAGAACAGTGAGCAGCACAGGAGCCGGGAGGTGAGTTTTTTTTTATTTTTTTTTTAATGGGGGTGCAGTCGAGTCCTGGCTGGAGAAGTCGTCATGTCGGTGTGGGCCAGATGGAAAAGACATGAAAAGTGAACAATTCCATTAGAAAGAACATCAGCGGTAAGTCATTATCTGTACCTGTGCTGTAATCTATTATATGTTCTGTAGGACTGGTATTATTTAACACAGACCATATGGCGGTAATATCAATATTGGTCTTTTTATATATAGATTATTTTGGCCAACAGCGCGGTCATTTGCTGAGGTTCTCTGATGATGGGCCCACTCAGAAGTTTTGCCCCCACTAAACCAAAACCCTAGCTACGCCTATGGCTCTCTCTCTAGTCTTTCTTTCTCGCTCTCTGTTCTTTCCTTCTCGCTCTCTGTTCTTTTTTCTCTCTGTTCTTTCTTTCTCTCTTTTCTTTCTTTCCTCTCTTTCTTTCTCTGTTTGTTCTTTCTCTCTCGCTGCTCTTTCTTTCTTTTCCTCAGTACCAGCCACTGTGCCCTCACTACCAGTCAGTGTGATCAGCAGTGCTAAATGGTTACGCTTGGGGCGAGGATATGGGTGTGATTAGCTGTGAAATGGGTGTTGTCGGGGCGTGGCCTAAAATTTTCAGCGGCGCGCAACACGCGCCACAGCCTTTAATCCTCTTTCCTGTCTTCCAAATTTGGGAGGTATGCTGTATGACCTCCCTACAACTTCTGGCCATGCTCCTGATGAGCGCGACGGATGGTCTCGTGAGGGATCTCCTCCCACACCTGGACTAAAGCATCCACCAACTCCTGGACAGTCTGTGGTGCAACGTGGCATGGCCTAAAATTTTCTGCAGCATGCACAGCGTGCCACAGCCTTTGTCCCTCTTTCCCTTATTCAAAGGTTGGGAAGTATGATGTTGGGCCGCAAGAATATATTTTCTCTGGTGGGCCCAAGGTACTCCAGTCCGACGCTGCTGGCAAGGTCCATGTATGTTGGCTTATTAACAGCCTTAAATACCATGCCTCAGCAGCAGGAGCGTACATATAAATCATGGGGCCCCATAGCAAAAGTCTGAATGTTCCCCACCCCCCCAAAAAAAAAACCCAGAGGCATTGTAAATGTAAAGTGCCAGCACAGTGAGGGAAGTTGAGTCGCACAGAGACAGGGGTTTTGGGGGTACTCGGCACCGATCACGTCGACTTCTATGGGGGATGTCACAAGTAGCACAGCTCGGTCCGTGACCTGGGCGATCACTGGAATGTGGGATATTTCCAGGGGATGATAGAATGTTCGTGTAGTTTGTCGTGACGCCACCTGTAGTACCTGGTCAGGGTGTCCAGCGCTGCTGTGCAGGTCCTCTGGAAGGGATGGTGTAGTGCAGGTAGGTGAAAAGTCTTCTACAGGTAACACGCTATCCTTCCAGGGCAGATAGATGTGAGATAGAGCAATGGTGCAAAGTGATGTAGCAGAGTGGACTATGCGACGTAGTAAGAAAGCAGGAAACACTTCAAGTTAAACGTTGCATAATAAAATTTTTAATAATAACATTACAAAAGTGCAAATGGCTTATATTATGTGACATGTTTTGTTACTGTTCATACCCTTGATATGTGTTATACATGTGTGTTAATAAATACATATTCAACAAAAGTGCAAATAGCATTAGTGCCGAAGTTCGTGGAGACTTCTTAGGACTACCCCCACCGGGGTAACTTCACAGTGTCCTTTACTTGTGCTTGTGGAGGACCCGCTCCAAACCTCCAACTGTGGTCTTGGGTGGGCTGCAAGACTTTCCTTGAGCAGACCTCACTTTCGGCCACACCAAACGGGTTTTTAGTTTCTGAGGTAGTTGAAAATAGTGCACAGTAAAGTTTTTTGTAAAACCAAGATGGAGCACCGAAGTGCCAACTATTTACAGAAAAGTTTGTGAGCCAGTACAGTTCATGGCTTCAAAGTTCAACATTTTCATTACAGTGAAACACCATTACCCAACCTGGGTATATTAAGGCAACAATAAACTTGTTCTTCTGAACATTCACCCGTCCGGGTACATCAAACCATTACCCAACCTGGGTATATTAAGGCAATAAACTTCTTTTTATGAACATTCACCCGTCCGGGTACATCAATAATTTAACTATTTACATACAGAGACCCTGTCCGGGTTATTTAGACTTCTTTGGCTGGCCTCTTCCAGGTACCACCTGGTACTCTTCTGGAGCTTGCCAAACATCCGTGACAGGAGGGTCCACCCAGACCTGATGACGTCGTGTGGCCAGTACAGTGACGTCGTGACCCGCTATATGGGTCTGTGTGGCCACCTCTTTCATCTCCCTCCGGGTCTGGACCCCTATGTCCCGGACTGAACGAACCCCAGGGGGCCTAACAGGCGCCGGGTACGGGCCAGCTATCATTATCATGTCCATAGCTGGGGCTGCTGAGGAGACCACTGAGGGAGGCTGGGGAGATTTACGGCGTAGGGTGGGCACTTGTGCAGAGGCCTGGTTGGGGGAGGCTGAAGGCTCGTAGGGTCTGTCAGTTTCCTGTCACTCTGGGGAGTAGGGGTTGCACCTGGTAACATTTAGGGCGTACCATCCATTGTAACCCCAGTGTCGGGTGTAAGTCACCAAGTCTCCTGGCAACAGGTCCCTCCCCGGGTGTCCTTCTGGGAGGTGAGCCTCCACGTCCCGCCGGGTTACAAAAACTTCTAAATAAAGTCCAGGCTCCTGGATGAAGCCCCAACCACCTTTTAACTTAAAGTTCCTACTGCACCCTTACGCCACGGCTCCCTCACCGTACTTTTATCCTTTCTCATACGTGCCTTCTCTGCCAGGTTCTTCTCCAGGTGACGTTGCCGAAGCTTTTGGGATTCTCGCTGCTCCCTTTGTCGCTCTGCTTCCCGCTCCCGACGTCTCCACTCTTCCTCCTGACGCCGGTTGTAATTCTCCTCCACCAGCAGCTCCATGTCTCCACCATCAAACGCCAGCTTACGATGTCCGGTTTGCGGCAGCTCTCCTGGCGCCCACCAGTCCTGGCGGCGCTCACCTGCGGCGGAAGCAGCCGGCTCTGGAACAGATGACGGTCGGGGCTCCGGTACAGGCAGGTAGAGCTCTGGTGCCTGCGTCGGCCTCCTCCATGAGGACGGGTGTCGCTTCTTCTGCCTCAGCGACGGGGGCAGACAGCGGGATCTGGGGTGCTGGTGCGGCGTTTTCTGCAGGAACGGGTGCCTCCACTGTGATACTGGCAACTGGTTCAGATTGCAAGGGCTGGGATGCCCGCACGGCCTCCTGTACTGGAACGGGTGCCTCCACTGAGATACTGGCAACCGGTTCAGATTGCAAGGGCTGGGGTGCCCGCACGGCCTCCTGTACTGGAACGGGTGCCTCCACTGAGATACTGGCAACCGGTTCAGATTGCAAGGGCTGGGATGCCCGCACGGCCTCCTCTACTGGAACGGGTGCCTCACCTTCCGGTACAGACACTTCAGGGGGTAAGAGGGATTGGCGCCGCTCCAATTGTAGTTTTAGGGCCCGCCAGCTCGCTTCCATCCTGGCGACCTCCTCCTGGTGCCGGGCCAGGTCTCTCAGGGTATCCTCCGCTTCTTCCAGCGTAGGAGGGTTTCCAGGCCGGGTGCCAAACGGTGGCTCCGTGGCGATCGGGTCGCTTCCGTGGGGTGAGAGCTCTGACTCCTCCATCCCTTCCCACTTCTGCTCACGTCCATTCGCCATCTCAGCAAAATCACATGTGTCATTAGCATCAGGAGAGGCGACATCTTTTGTAGGGAGGCGGGACCTTCGCGTTCGTTTACGCCCACTGAGGAGGATGAGGAGGCGGAACTCCAGAGCTGTGGGGCACGATCTCACATTGCAGTAACATTTAGAGTGTGCGGACATCGTTTTCGCGCCACGGAGTGAGTGTACGCCCACGAGAGCACGCCCTTAATCTTCACCTGTGCCTCGTGGCGCAGATATGATGAAAAAATGGCAAATACAGTCTATGATGATTTTTGCAATTCTCAAGCAAAAAAACAGTTCAATTAAGGCACACAGGACTCGCTTATAGCGAGCTTCTGAATCCTGTTCGCTGGGTGCGATGCAACATCTCTGTGGCGACTGGACCCTCGGGTGCTTCTGTCTTTTCACAAATGCCGGATTTACCCGGCAATTGAATCAGAGGCTATTTTACTATGTAGAAGTGAATAAACTATAAATATATGTATATATATATGTCACAATGACATGTTTATATATATATATATGTATTCTAAGTGTGTATATTTTGTGTTTACAAGGAAAGAAAGTGTTTTTTTAGTTGCGATATTTTGTTCCCATAGACTTACATGGGACTTCCGGTATCGGAATCGGATATCGCCGATAGTTAGTGATATCGGCGATACCATTCCGATCCGATATTTTTAGATATCGAGCAGTATCGCTCAACACTAATCATAACGACAACCCAAAGCATCCAAATGACCCTGATCAAAAGTTCACATACCCCATGTTAGGGTTGGCAGATTGCACTTAATAAAATATAAATGAAGTGCAATCGCAATCAAGGGTCCACCGTGTAGAGATGTTACTGCTGGTGAGTTCTCCTTCAATGGAAGTCTTCAAACAGAGGCTGGACAGACATCTGTCTGGGATGATTTAGTGAATCCTGCTTTGAGCAGGGGTTTGGACCAGATGACCCAGGATGTCCCTTCCAAATCTACCATTCTATGATTCTAGGATTCTATGCTGCTAGTGTGAACGATGACGGAATCAAACAGTGAGCGGATCCAGGAAAACAATGTGCTAAACGTCCCAGAGTGAGAGGAACACAGAGTACCAAGCTCTGTTACTTTTTGGAGAGGTACTGCCTTAAATAACAATAAGTGCATTACCCTGTTAATGTCACAGGGATGTAGAACGTGGCTTGCACTAACTCTGCAAAAAACTGTGCTAACACAGGAAAGGAGCAGATGCTGCGCCGAGAGGAATCTGTATTGACGATAGATGCAATACCCTGTTGCCTAAGCTGAGAGCTGGCTAAAGAGTTGATCTTGCCCTGTAACTGAACGGTGCTAATAGCACACGTGGCTAAAACAGGTGCTAAGTCAAGGAAATAACCCCAGTCCCTAAGCTACTAAACCCCTAACTTACCGGTACCAAGGCATATAGCGGACTAAGGCACAAGACTTAGAAGAACACATGCAACAGTGCAGGCCGAGTGGTAGAATATTTACCCACACACACAAAGCATGAATGCCATTAGCGCGCCCACGTGCGCCGTTGAGAGCCTTTTATACATTAGGCTCCATCCCCAAACACTCATGCCCAGTTGACCGAGACATCACCCGCGGGCCAATCCGGAGCTGCCACATCACCAGAGCAGCTGACGTCCAACCACCAATAAGATGACGCCACATCACGGACATGCTCAGTAAGGTGATCTCTGCACTTAGACTCCGGGACGCAGGACTGCACCTGAGTATCACTGGTTCCCATAGACTTGGCTGAAGAGCCAGCAGCTACCACGCGCACACCATGAGCCTGAGCAAGATGCTGGGAACGATGTCTATGCTGAGCAGCACCAACAGTGGCCACAGCCAAATGGGAGAGCCAGACAAGGCTTGGGATCTATCCCACGCAGCGGAAGAATCCCGACACCTAGCTCCATATTGCTTAATACCGTGTATTTCCCCTCTGACAGCTTGAAATCTTTTGTGGTAGTTGTGGATGAGGTTCTTTATTTTCTCAGATGGTAAAGCTGCCCACTCTTTTTAACAAAAAGCCTCCAGTTCTTGTAAATTCCTGGGCTGTCTAGCATGAACTGCGCACTTGTGATCTCCGAAGAGTGGATCAATGATATTGAGGTCAGGAGACTGAGATGGCCACTCTAGAACCTTCACTTTGTTCTGCTTTAGCCAATGACAGGTCGACTTGGCCTTGTGTTTTGGATCATTGTCATGTTGGAACGTCCAAGTACGTCCCATACGCAGCTTCAAGGCTGATGAGTGCAAATTTGCCTCCAGTATTTGCTGATAATGTGCTGCATTCATCTTTCCTTCAACTTTGACCAAGTTTCCTGTGCCTTTATAGCTCATACTTCCCAAAACATCTGCGATCCTCCTCCGTTCTTTACAGTAGGAATGGTGTTCCTTTCATCATAAGCTTGTTGACCTCTCGCCCAAATGTAACGTTTATGGTTGTAGCCAAAAAGTTCAATTTTGGTCTCATCACTCCAAATGACCTTGTTCCAGCAGTTTTGAGGCTTGTCTCTGTGCTGTTTTGTGTATTGTAGGCGATATACTTGATGGCATTTGCACAGTAATTTCTTCTGGCAACTTATTGTGCATCTTGAAACAGCCACACCTCTAGTTTTCAGAGAGTCCTGTATTTCAACTGATGATACTTGTAGGATTTCTTTGCATCCCGAACAATTTTCCTGGTTATCAATTCCTTGGATACCTTTTTTATCCCTTTCCTGTTTTATACAGTTCAACTACCTTTTCCTGTAGATTCGTTGACAATTCTTTTGCTTTCCCCATGACTCACAATCCAGAAACATTAGTGGCTGGATGAAAAATGCAAGAGTCAGCCCGGAGCCCAGAAACTCACTCAGCTCACTCATCCACAACTACCACAAAAGACTTGATGTTAGAGGGGACAATAAACGGTATTAAGAAATGGGGTATGTGAACTTTTGATCAGGGTCATTTGGATGTTTTGGGTTGTCATTATGATTTAAAAAGAGAAAACACAGTAGTTTGACAATAAACGGCTTCACCAAACCACTAACCATGAGTTGAGAAAAAGTTTTGGTGTTATCATTCATATTCTCTGAAAAAAAGGCAAAGAAAGCAAGAATTCTGCTGGGGTATGTAAACTTTTGAGCACAACTGTAGCTGCAGTTGTATATATTTTGCTAGATAAGTGCTTTTGATATTTTGTTTAATTTAACTGGCACTTTATTGCCCTTACAAAAATTAAAAACTGGGGTCTTAAACATCATTTTAGTGGTAAAAATGTAATTATTTTTTCTTCACCACTCAATGATATAAAAAATTTGGTGAGGCACATGTGGTGTCAACATGCTCATTGCACTCCTAATGGGTGTAATTCATTGGGGGGATAGCTTGTAAAATGAGGTCACTTATGGGGGGTTTCTGCTGTTCTGGCACCTCAGGGGCTCTGCCAATGTGACATAGCACTCTTAAACCATTTCCAGCAAAATTTGAACTCCAATATGGCACTTCTTCCCTTCTGAGCTTTGCACTGTGCCTCAAAATTAGTTTTGGACCACATATGATATAGTTTTTGTAATCAGGAGAAATTGCACAACAAATTTTGGGGTCCATTTTATCCTGCTATCCTTATGAAAATGAAAAAAATGGGGCAAAAGCGACATTTTTGTGTGAAAATCCTTTTTTTTTCTTTTTTACAGTTAAATGTTGTAAACTTCTGTGAAGCACCTGTGGGATCAAGGTGCACATCATATGTCTAGATAAATTCCTTGAGGGGTCTAGTTTCCAAAACTGGGACACTTGTGGGGAGTTTCCACTTTTTCAGCACAACAGGGACTCTCCAGACGCGACATGACACCTGCAGACCATTCCATCAAAGTCTGCATTCCAAAACGTCACTCCTTCCTTTTTTATCCCTACTGTGCACCCAAACAGTAGTTTTACCCAGGGGTGGGATTCAGCCGGTTCTCCCTGTTCGATGGAACCGGTTGTTCAAAAAGCAGCCGGTTCCCCAAACCGGGGAGAATGAGAGCGGCGATCCGGAACTATTTTGCACCTGGGAGTCGGCGGTTCCCTGTGCCGACTGTCAAGCTGACAGCCGGCGCAGAGAAGCTGCTGTGTGCCGGCTCCCAGGGATCAATTGTACTGGCGTGCGGGTCAGAGCGACGCCAGCAGCGTGATCAGGTCATGTGATCACGCTGCTGACGTCACTCGCCGGCGGCGCCCAGAAGGGGGACCTGCTCTGGTGGTGAGTGTGCTCCAGAGGAGCTGAAGAAACCACTGAAGACGGGGGTACATAATGTGGGGTGGCATGGGGGAGTACTTTATTGTGGGGGATTAGGAGTGGGAATGATGGGGGGAGTACTTTATTGTGGGGGATTAGGAGTGGGAATGATGGGGGGAGTACTTTATTGTGGGGGGATTAGGAGTGGGAATGATGGGGGAGTACTTTATTGTGGGGGGATTAGGAGTGGGAATGGTGGGGGAATACTTTTTGTGGGGGGATTAGGAGTGGGAATGATGGGGGGAGTACTTTTTGTGGGGGGATTAGGAGTGGGAATGATGGGGAATACTTTTTGTGGGGGGATTAGGAGTGGGAATGATGGGGGGAGTACTTTTTGTGGGGGGATTAGGAGTGGGAATGATGGGGGGAGTACTTTATTGTGGGGGGATTAGGAGTGGGAATGATGGGGGAGTACTTTATTGTGGGGGGATTAGGAGTGGGAATGATGGGGGAGTACTTTATTGTGGGGGGGATTAGAAGTGGGAATGATGGGGAATACTTTATTGTGGGGGGTTTAGGAGTGGAAATGATGGGGGGAGTAATTTTTTGTGGGGGGATTAGGAGTGGGAATGATGGGGGGAGTACTTTATTGTGGGGGGATTAGGAGTGGGAATGATGGGGGGAGTACTTTATTGTGGGGGGATTAGGAGTGGGAATGATGGGGGAATACTTTTTGTGGGGGGATTATGAGTGGGAATAATGGGGGAGTACTTTTTTGTGGGGGGATTAGGAGTGAAAATGATGGGGGAGTAATTTTTTGTGGGGGGATTAGGAGTGGGATGTGGCGGTACTTTACGTGTGGGGGGATTTGGAGTGGAGATGGGGGGCTATTTTATGTGTGGAGGGATTTGGAGTGGGGATGGGGGGCTATTTTATGTGTGGGGGGATTTGGAGTGGGGATGGGGGGCTATTTTATGTGTGGGGGGATTTGGAGTGGGGATGGGGGTATTTAATATGTGTGGGGGATTTGAGGGTACTGAAGAGTATGTATGTATGAGGAAACAGTATGGGGGATGGTTGCAGACAGTATGGGTGAACGGGTGAATATATGTGGACACAGTATGGGGAGTCAGGGGTATGTGTGAGCAGACAGTATAGTGAGGGGGTAAATATATGAGGAGACAGTATGCTGAACAGGGGGGATGTGAGAGGAGACAGTGTGAGGAGGGAGGGGAATAGTGTGAGGTGACAGTATATTGCAGATATTTTTATTTAGGGGCATTATAATGACTCTTCTGTCTTTAAGGGCATCGTGTGGAGAGTTGGTGCAGAAGAGCGGAGAAGATGGAGGTCTGCAGAGACGGCTGTGGATGAGAAAACTCATCATGGGATCTGGACAAGATGAAGAAAAGGAGAACAACTCCAGAGACAGCGTCATCTATAAGGTACCTGGATGTAAATATTATTTGTGAAATTGACTAATTCTCATGTCTTTATTTGTTAGGAGCATTAAAGGGGTTCTCCAGGTCTGTGTCACATAGAATGACTGCAGACTCAGCACAAACCTGGACAGCCCCTTTAATGCTCCTAACATAAATAAAAACATGAGAATTAGTAAATTTCTGAATTCTCACAGTGCGCATTGCACGCTGTTAGGATTTTCTCGTGCCGGTGATTTACATACATGCGGTCACATGCTGACTAGACATGTGTGGCCTCACTCAATGAAAATGAACGGAGCGAGGCCGGGCACGTCTAGTCGGAATGTGGCCAGAAGTATATAAATCACATGCTTGTGCTGACATGACCGTGTACTCTCGCCACCGGTAAGGGAGAATCCTAAAAGTGTGCAGAGCATTAGTTGTAAGAATTCAGAAGCTGCAATGTCAGGATTCAGCTCTGCAGGTTCCAGCAGTCATCACATGGACACTTCACTCATGCCATTTTCATACTTATGGTCCTGTGACAACGAGCTTCTCCTCCTGCTTCTCTCAGTTTTTCACTGAACATTGAGAGCATTAGGGAGAGCAGCTCGTCGGTACATGACTAAGGGTGCAAATCGCATGTGTGCGGGGGGGGCGCGCCGAAACAAATTCTTGCCCCGGGTGCCAGAAAGCCTAGATACGCCTCTGGCCGCAACACACCGCCAGCCCCAGCCCCCGCGGACTGATCTCTGCAGTGCGGCGATTGGGTAGCGGCGCGCCGTGGCCATCTTCAGTCACGAGGAGGAGCTGAAGAGAGAGGAGAGAGCAGAGGCTGCGAGGCAGAGCTGCAGAGTCTCTGAGGTACTGTGTGTGTGAGCAGCTGCCTGAGCTGCGGCGCTCCCTGGGGCTGGCCTGGCCTGGAGACTATTTGGGCAGTATGTGCTAAGTTCTATTTGGGCAGTGAGTGTAGTATGTCACTGTATTATTTGGGGCTGGGCAGTAGGCCCTCAGCACTGTATGACAGTGTGAGCAGCTGCCTGAGCTGCAGCGCTGCCTGGGGCTGGCCTGGCCTGGAGACTATTTGGGCAGTATGTGCTATTTGGGCAGTATGTCACTGTATTATTTGGGCACTGTATGAGGTATTATATGAGCACTATGTGATGATATTATTTGGGCACTGTATTGTTTGAGCATTATGTGACGGTATTATTTGGGCACTCTGTGACTGTATTATTTGGGCACTGTATTATTTAGGCACATTCAGTGCCAGGAGCCCTTCCTTCTTGCCTGCGTCTCCTTAGCTGCTGCAGAACCTCATTTTAAAGAGGGAAGGGAAGGAGAGTGGAGTGGTTTTTGTGAAGCTATGAGGGGCTGCCTTGCTTCTGCAGAACCTGTTTTTGCCTAAAACCTTTTATGTGGAAAAAATGAATCACACCTGGATCCTGCAGTTCTTCCAGGACTACAAGTCCCAGCAGAACGTGGGGAGCAGTGATGTAATCCTTCAGCCTCTGACTAGCTATACCTCCCCCCTTCTTTAAAAAGAGGTTCTGCAGCTGCGGAGGGAACATATATGTATGAATCACAACCCAGCTGCTGCAGAACCTCTTGAGGGAATTCCATTCCGCAGGCTTCTGGGTGTAGCTTCAAAAATGGGTGTGGCTTAAAAAGGGTGTGGCTTAAAAATGGGTGTGGTTTACCGACGCACAAACACAGAACCTGTTGTTAAAAATTTGAATCCCACCCCTGGTTTTACCCCACATATGTGGTATCTGCATGCTGAAAAGGAATTGAACTACACATTTTGGGGTTCATTTTCTCCTGTTACCCTTGTAAAAAGAAAAAAATTGGGGCAAGAAGAACATTTTTGTAAGAAACGTGATTTTTTATTTCACGGTTCAACGATTTAAACTTCCGTGAAGCACCTGGGGGTTTAAAGTGCTCACCAAACATATAAATTAATTCCTGGAGGGGTCTAGTTTCCAAAATGGGGTCACTTGAGGAGGTTTCCATTGTTTCGGTACATCAGGGGTTCTCCAAACGCGACAAGGCATTCGCTCTCAATTCCAGCCATTTTTGCATTCAAAAACTCAAACAGTGCTGCTTCCCTTCCAAACCCTACCATGCGCACAAACAGTAGTTTTACCCCCTTATGGGGTATCAACATACTCAGGAGATATTTCACAACAAATTTTGGAGTCTATGCTTTTCTGTTACCCTTGTGAAAATAAAAAAATTGTGGCTATAGTAAAATTTTTATGCAAAATAAGTAAAATGTTCATTTTTATTTCCACATTGCATTAATTCCTGAGACGCACCTGAAGAGTTAATAAACTTCTTGAATGTGGTTTTGAGGACTATGAGGGTGCAGTTTTTAGAATGGTTTCACTTCTGAGTATTTTCTGTCATATAGGCCCAACAAAGTCACTTCAAATGTGATTTGGTCCCTAAAAAATGGTTTTGTAAATTTTGTTGGAAAAATGAGAAATTGCAAATCAAATTTTATCCCTTCTAACTTACCAACAAAAAAATATGTTTCATAATGATACAGATGTAAAGTAGACCTGTGCTAAATGTTATTATTAACCAATTTGTGTGATATAACTCCCTAGTTTAAGGGCATAAAAAATAAAAGCTTGAAAATTGTGAATTTTTTGCCAAATTTCCTATATTTTCAAAAATAAATGCAAGTCAAATTACACAAAGTTCCACTGTTGTGAAGTATAGTATGTCACAAGAAAGCTTTCTTAAAATCACAGGGATCCTTTGAAGCATTCCAAAGTTATTGTCACAGGTTTACTGCGACAGAGAGTAACCAGAAAACCGCAGCGTCTGATTTCTCCTACTCCTGCATGGTTTAGAAGCACTTCACATTAAACGGTGCAGGTTTCTTTTAGCAGTGCAGGGGTTAATCTGCTCTTGGAATCTTTCATGCATATGGGCTCTCAGCTGTTCACTGTTGGAAACTCCCCTCTGCTATATATTCTGGGCCCTGGCAAGCACTCATTGCCAGAGCTAGCTTCATGGCAATGAGGTGGATTTATCCGAGACTGTTGCTAGGTTTTGGTTGTGTGCTAAATTCCTCTCCTTCTCCTACTTTTTTCTTTATCCCTGTTTGTATTACCTTGTTATTCTGGTTGGTGTATTACGGTACACTACTACTCACCTCTTCCCTTGGTGGGGGAAGGGTACAGACTGAGTGCGGATTCAAGCGCTAAGGCAAAGTACATGGCCCCGGCGTCTTCACCATCAGAAGTAATCTGTGGAACAGGTTAGCCAGGGCACCCATAGCGTTAGGGACAGGGAAGGAGCCCCTGGTCCCAGAGCATCCAACAACAGAGTGGTGACAGTTATTACCTCATAAAATGACACTGGTCAGAATTGTAAAATTTGACCTGGTCATGAAGGTGAAAACAGGCTTGGGATTTAAAGGGGTTAAAGGGAACCTGAAATGATACATGCTGCAGATCCACAGGCAGCATGCATCAGGCACAAGCTGTAAGAACTCAGCCATATACATCGGGTGAAATAAGTATTGAACACGTCATCAATTTTCTAAGTAAATATATATTTCTAAGAGTGATATGGACATGAAATTCTCACCAGATATTGGTAAGAACCCATACAATCCACACAGACAAAGAAATCAAGCCAAAGTATTTGACTCTAAAATACTCTGGGTTGGACTGGCCCACTAGAGCACCGGAGGATTTTCCGGTGGGCCCAGGCACTTACACCTACTGGCGTGGAGAGGGGTGAATATTTATTTCACTTTTATAGCAGGCAGTGTTAGCCACAGCAGCCAGCTAACACTGCCATTTGACCAGGGCCCCCGCTCCCCCAGGGGCCCACAGCCCACACGGCCACTATGGAGCTGTAAGTCAGGGGGTCCCGGCGCCAGCGCCGCCCCCCAGTGCGCTCTTTATTCAACTGTATCGGCATCATAGATGCCGATACAGTTGACAGCAATAATGGAACAGAGAGATTGTCAGATGATGCTCACTCTCCCATCATTCCCCTCTGCCACTGACACAGCAGGTGCATGATGACTAGGAGAGGTGAGTATTGTGTTTGTTTTTTATAAATATATATCAGTGAGTCTTGGTTGCATTATACCCTATGAGGGGTAGCATTATACCCTATGAAGGGGGGCTGCATTATACCACATGAGGGGGGCTGCATTATACCCTATGAGGGGGCAGCATTATACCCTATGAAGGGTGCATTATACCCTATGAGGGGTGTGATGATACTGCTAGCTTCATTTCTTGTGCTGTTTCCAGAATGTTCCCCATAGTACTACAACCCCCACCGTTTGCAAGCACAGGGCAAAGTTACCCCTCCCTCCTTTTCTCTGCAGCTCACGCTTCCCTTCCCCCTGTCAACCTGCAGTCAAGCTCAGTGTAACCTGAGCTACCAGTGCTGGAAGTTTTGCCGCTTCACCGCAGGGGTCCTTCATTGTCTGCACACGTGCTTTCTTCCTATAGCAGCCATTTTGGAGAATTCATTCTTTTTTGGTTAATAACACGGTGGGAGCATTCGCTAGAAACACGAAAGTTACTGTGTTGAACCATGCGCCGACGGGCATCGTTCCCCTGGTACTGGTAAAACCGTAACTCCAACAGAACCCGAGAAATGGAATTCTCGGGTGCCCCATGTACTAGCCCACCCAAGTGTGGGCTCATTGGAACCGTCATTTTAGAGTAAGATCATTGATAGGTCTGCCGTTATTCTGCTAGGTTCACAGGACGAGTTATGGACCTTATGATATTGCAGAGCTCAAACCATAGCTTGCAGCCAGGGGAGGTGGCCAGAAAACCAGCCCTTTTTGTGAGGTCAGAAGCTGACATGCATAAGTCTTGCAGTGAAGTTCCTTAGGCACTTTCTGCTGGGATGTCCTGACTAACAGATCTGCCAATGAACTATGACGTGTGGCTCCTTCCCCAGCCTGGCTTGCCTATGCATATGTAACTATCATGTGAGTTATCTTTCATTCTTAATCCCATTTTATTTTATAACTGCATCTGTACATAACGATATTGTCTCAGTTTGTTACATCTTCTTATATTATATAAGCACTGCCTGTTTTTAAGGAATAAACCTATAAATTTATTAGTTTGTTTCTCCTGCTCTATAAACGAATTTGCACGTGCCTGAAGCACTACGCTACTGTTGTGGGGTTGCTACGGACCCTCTTGATAAATTGTTCATTAAGAAAAACCGTAGCTGGTGGCAGCTTAAAAGAAGGGGTGTAAAGTGTTAATCTATTGGGTGACGCTGGCAGTGACGGAGCGGGGTTTATAAGGGTACTGCCTGGCTGCAGCCAGGAGTAATTATAATTCCCTCACTGCAGCGTGCCCAATAGCCAGCACACATCCAAGTGACTCGTCTGGCGACCAATTATCCTAGGTGCAGTTCCCTGACTGACCTGAGGGTAAGGGGGGCGCCAGAGAGCTGCAAGTTCCTAAGTGGAAGTGGGATAATTATAAATCTCTGCAGTTTACTGGGTCGGACGGCAGCAGCCGTCGTGTGTGTGCGCGTTTTCGTCACATTTGCAGCACGGAGGGATCACAAGCCGTGATACCCCGGGCTACCGTGTGGCGGACCGCGTGCCCGTTCATCACATATTGGTGGCAAGCGGTGGGATTATAGAGCATTAGTGATCTGGTTTGAGCAATCATTCCATTCACTAAAAAAAACTTGCACGGTTCTTCAGCGACCCTGCATCTAAAGTTTTGGAGAACAGACTCAGTGTTTATTAGTCCTGAGACAATTGTGTGTACTTGTGGTTACCCCTCCCTTCTCTTTGTTTTTCTATCCTATCTTTTATTTGGCAAACATGGCTACAATAGGAGCAAGTTGGTACAAACTACAGAAAAGGGACACTCTTGCTGGAATATGCATTTCCCGAGGCCTTGACCCCATGGGCCAAACCAAAGCTCAACTGATCAAGGTCCTGATGTCACAGGACCACGCTGAGAGCGAGGAGGGCACAGAAGCCGGCCCAAGCCAAGGTGGGGCGGCAGCAGTGGCCCAAATCCTGCAGGCTTACACCCAGGGCGGGCTGGACCCTTACCTGCAGGCGGCCCTGGAGGAACTCCCCACCGACGACCGGGGGGAGCGCCTGAAGCTGATTCAGCAATACCAGTAGGAGGCCCGAGCCGAGCGCCAAGCCGAGCGCCAAGCCCAGCGAGAGGCTGAGAGAGCCGAGCGGGAGGCTGAGAGAGCCCGAGCCGAGCGGGAAGCCCAAGCGCAGAGAGCCCATGAGCTGGAGATGGTCCAGCGAGGGGCAATGCCCTCCACAGCCCAGAGCAGTGTGCCCAGCAGCACTCAGAGTCCCAAGCCCCGGCCGGAGCACTTTCCCGTGCTGGAAAGGGACGGAGACTTGGACACTTTTCTGCGGGCCTTTGAGAAAGTCTGCAGACAGTACCGGCTGCCTGCCGACCAATGGGCCAGGTACTTGACCCCGGGCTAAAGGGCAAAGCTTTGGAGGCGTTTGCTTCCCTCGCGCCAGATCAAGACAGTGACTATGAGGCCATCAAGCAGGCCCTGATTGCCAAGTACCAGCTAACCCCTGAGGTATACCGAAAGAAGTTCCGGAACCTCCAACGTGGCCCACATGACAGCTATAGCGATGTGGTGCAAGGACTCAGGACCCACTTTGACCAGTGGATCCAGGGACTGTCAGTTGACACCTATGAGGAGCTGAAAGACCTGATGATCAAAGACCAGTTCCTGCATCTGTGCCCAGCTGAGGTCCGACAGTTCATCCTGGACCGAGAATCAGAGGACACGGTCACAACAGCCCGGATCGCCGACAGCTATGAGGCCAACCGGAAACCCGAGGTGCGGAAGGCCGTCACCACCCGTTGGGGAGGGGGTAAGCCTGCCAGTCGTCCCTCTGGAGGCACTATCCCCTTTGCCAGCGCCAGGCCTACATCAGACCCCCGCCAGTGTTTCTCCTGTAAAAGGACTGGACACATCAGCGCCACCTGTCCGGAGAGGCAGAAGAACCCCCCAGCCAAGGCCTCCGGGCCCAATGCCTCTGTTCTTTTGGTGGGTGGTGTGGTGGGGAGGGTTGATGACAACGTGCAGCCCGTCCGCGTGGGGGCCCGTCTTGCTACAGGCCTCAAGGACACCGGGGCTGAACGAACCCTCATCCGACCCGAACTGGCGGCCCCTGAAGAGTTGATTCCGGGGAAAACCTTAACTGTCACAGGGATTGGGGGCGTCCACTACCCCTTGCCGATAGCCCGAGTTTTCATTGACTGGGGTGCCGGGAGCGGGGTGAAGGAAGTGGGGGTGTCCGAAAACCTGCCCACTGATGTTTTATTGGGGACTGATCTGGGGAGGATGGTGGCGTACTATGTCCCTGACACCCCTCCCCAATCTGATAATAAGGTTAATGTTATCCATGATGATGATGTTGATGATGATGGGAAACTGAATGTGTTACCTGCCAATGCTTTGCGAAGTGATTATGCAACCGATAACCTTTCTTTCCCTAGGGATGATGTTGATAGTGATGTATCTGTGCCATCTGAATCTGTTAACCCTTTCTCTGAAGTGGTAGATGTGTCCACAGGTACAGGAGCGTTCAGCCACGTCGCTCTGCGGAGTGAGACGGCTGAGGAACCCCTAGCAGGAGCAAGCGACAGTGCTCAAGGAAATGGGGAGGTGCATGGGAACCGGGAGGAAGGTGACGCCATGACACTGACCAGTGCCACCGAGGAAGGTAACTGGCCCATAAGTAGCACTGCTCCTGAAGTGTTGGGGGTGGATGGGGAGGTAGAGCCCATAGCAGCGCAGGCTGATGGGTCTATAGAAATCCCCGGGGAGACTGCATATGTAGCTGCTGTCACCCGCAGTCAGAGTGCCCGGATCGCAGGTAGCGCCCTGCCATCTGGACCCTCCTCCGCTACAGGAGAGACTGAACCAGAGGTGGACCCAGAGCCGGTCCCAGAGGGTCCCAGTGAGGAAGGAACCCTGACGTCACTTCTGGCTGCCTCCAGCCAGGAGTTTCAGGCTGCTCTGCACTCAGATGCGAGCCTGGAGAACTTGAGGCACCTCGCCGAGACGCCCACCTCCGTGACTGATAAGGAGAGGGTGTTCTGGGAACGAGGAAGGTTGTACCGGGAGACAGTACCCGGAGATTCCCAAAAGGAGTGGTTGAGGGAAAAACAGCTGGTCGTCCCGCACCAGTTCCGAGGTGAGTTGTTGAGGATTGCCCATGAGATTCCACTCGCTGGACACTTGGGGATCAGCAAAACTAAGGCACGGCTGTCTCAACACTTCTATTGGCCCAAGATGGGGACAGATGTGACTAACTACTGCCGCTCCTGTATCACCTGTCAAAGAGTGGGGAAGGCGGGGCCTGCTCTTAAGGCTCCCCTGATCCCGTTGCCAGTGATAGAGGAGCCTTTCCAGAGGATCGCGGTGGACATTGTGGGCCCGCTGGCCGTCCCCAGCAGCTCTGGAAAGCAATACATCCTTACTGTGGTAGACTACGCTACCCGGTACCCGGAGGCAGTAGCTCTGTCCTCAACTAGGGCAGATAAGGTGGCGGATGCACTGGTGACCATCTTTTCACGGGTAGGATTTCCCAGGGAGATGCTTACCGATCAAGGGACCCAATTTATGTCTCGCCTAATGAAGGCTCTCTGCAGCAAAATGCAGGTGACGCGTATGGTATCGAGTGCGTATCACCCACAGACCAATGGTTTGTGTGAGCGCTTTAACGGTACCCTCAAACAGATGCTCCGCATGCTGGTTGAGACCCAGGGACGCGATTGGGAGCGGTACCTCCCACACCTGCTATTTGCCTACAGAGAAGTCCCGCAGGCCTTGACGGGGTTCTCCCCTTCGAGCTCCTGTATGGTAGGCGAGTCCGGGGACCCCTTGGGTTGATAAGAGAATCCTGGAAGATGAGCCAAACCCCACGGAAGTGTCCATCGTGGATTATGTCATGCGCTTCCGCGACAAGATGCAGACCTTGACGCAGTTGGTGCATGACAACATGACGCAGGCTCAGGCTGACCAGAAGCACTGGTACGACCAGAACGCCCGGGAGCGGACCTACCAGGTGGGTCAAAAGGTGTGGGTGCTGGTCCCCGTACCAAAGGATAAGCTTCAGGCAGCCTGGGAAGGCCCGTACGTCGTGCACCAACAGCTCAACCCAGCCACCTACGTGGTCACGCTTGACCACACTCGGGGTAGGCGCAAGGCCTTTCACGTCAACATGATGAAGGCCCATCACAAACGTGAAGCCTGCGTCCTACCGGTCTGCAATCTGCCCGAGGACGGGGAAGAGGATCCCCTCCTAGACATGCTGGCCCAAGCTAATGCCAATGGGTCCATTGAGGACATGGAGGTAAATGCCTCGCTAACCGTCTCCCAGCGGTTGCAGTTGCTGACCACTCTGGAACCCTTCCGGGCCGAGTTCACGAACCGACCCGGAAGGACCGAGTTGGCAGTCCACGAGGTGGACACCGGGAATCACGCCCCGTTACGGCGGACACCTTATCGGATCTCTGAGGAAGTGCAGCAGATTATGCGCCAGGAGATCCATGAGATGTTGCAGCTGGGGGTGATCCGGCAGTCCAAAAGCGCGTGGGCCTCACCTGTAGTTCTCGTGCCAAAAAAGGATCGGACCACCCGGTTCTGCGTGGACTACAGGGGGCTCAACGCCATCACTACCTCTGATGCGCACCCAATGCCACGCATCGAGGATCTGCTGGAGCGGTTGGCGAATGCCAAGTACATATCCATCATGGATTTGAGCCGGGGATACTGGCAGATTCCCCTGAGCCCTGCGGCGCAGGAGAAATCCGCCTTTATCACCCCTTTTGGACTGTACGAGTCCACGGTCATGCCTTTCGGCATGAAGAATGCCCCTGCCACTTTTCAGCGGATGGTCAACCACCTGCTTCAGGGACTGGAGGAGTATGCTGTGGCGTACCTGGACGACATTGCCGTCTTCAGTTCCACCTGGGAGGAACACCTTCAGCATCTCCAGGAGGTGCTCAAGCGTATTCACCAGGCAGGTCTGACCATCAAGCCGGGAAAATGCCAGATGGGCATGAGGGAGGTCCACTACCTGGGGCACCGGGTAGGCGGGGGTTCCATGAGTCCAGAGCCCGAGAAAGTGGACGCGATCGTGTCCTGGCCCACCCCAGGACCAAAAAGCAGGTGAAGTCCTTCCTGGGCACTGTAGGGTACTATAGGCGTTTCGTACCGAACTATAGCGCCATTGCAAAACCCTTGACGGACCTCACCAAGGGCGGTCTACCCCAAACAGTCAACTGGACAGATGGCTGTGAGGCGGCATTCCGAGCTTTGAAAACAGCCCTGTGCAGCTCTCCAGTGTTGAAAGCCGTCGACAGCAGTCGGCCATTCCTGGTACAGACTGACGCCAGCGAATTTGGCCTCGGTGCTGTACTCAGCCAAGTTGATTCGGGGAACCAGGAGCACCCCGTGTTGTACCTGAGCTGGAAACTTCTGCCAAGGGAAGTGGCATACTCCACCATCGAGAAGGAGTGCCTGGCCATGGTCTGGGCACTGCAACGTTTGCAGCCCTACCTGTACGGGCGCACCTTCAAGGTGGTCACCGACCACAACCCTCTGAGCTGGCTGCACACAGTGTCCGGAACCAATGGTAGGTTGCTACGCTGGAGCCTTGCCCTGCAGCAGTATGATTTTGCCGTACACCACAAGAAAGGCAGTGATCATGGGAATGCTGATGGGTTGTCCCGATGCGGCGAACCCGCTGAGGTGCGCATGGCGGATTACCGAGAGGTCATGCCTCCGTAGCGCCCTCTAAGGGGGGGAGGTGTGATGATACTGCTAGCTTCATTTCTTGTGCTGTTTCCAGAATGTTCCCCATAGTACTACAACCCCCACCGTTTGCAAGCACAGGGCAAAGTTACCCCTCCCTCCTTTTCTCTGCAGCTCACGCTTCCCTTCCCCCCTGTCAACCTGCAGTCAAGCTCAGTGTAACCTGAGCTACCAGTGCTGGAAGTTTTGCCGCTTCACCGCAGGGGTCCTTCATTGTCTGCACACGTGCTTTCTTCCTATAGCAGCCATTTTGAAGAATTCATTCTTTTTTGGTTAATAACACGGTGGGAGCATTCGCTAGAAACACGAAAGTTACTGTGTTGAACCATGCGCCGACGGGCATCGTTCCCGTGGTACTGGTAAACCCGTAACTCCAACAGAACCCGAGAAATGGAATTCTCGGGTGCCCCATGTACTAGCCCACCCAAGTGTGGGCTCATTGGAACCGTCATTTTAGAGTAAGATCATTGATAGGTCTGCCGTTATTCTGCTAGGTTCACAGGACGAGTTATGGACCTTATGATATTGCAGAGCTCAAACCATAGCTTGCAGCCAGGGGAGGTGGCCAGAAAACCAGCCCCTTTTTGTGAGGTCAGAAGCTGACATGCATAAGTCTTGCAGTGAAGTTCCTTAGGCACTTTCTGCTGGGATGTCCTGACTAACAGATCTGCCAATGAACTATGACGTGTGGCTCCTTCCCCCAGCCTGGCTTGCCTATGCATATGTAACTATCATGTGAGTTATCTTTCATTCTTAATCCCATTTTATTTTATAACTGCATCTGTACATAACGATATTGTCTCAGTTTGTTACATCTTCTTATATTATATAAGCACTGCCTGTTTTTAAGGAATAAACCTATAAATTTATTAGTTTGTTTCTCCTGCTCTATAAACGAATTTGCACGTGCCTGAAGCACTACGCTACTGTTGTGGGGTTGCTACGGACCCTCTTGATAAATTGTTCATTAAGAAAAACCGTAGCTGGTGGCAGCTTAAAAGAAGGGGTGTAAAGTGTTAATCTATTGGGTGACGCTGGCAGTGACGGAGCGGGGTTTATAAGGGTACTGCCTGGCTGCAGCCAGGAGTAATTATAATTCCCTCACTGCAGCGTGCCCAATAGCCAGCACACATCCAAGTGACCCGTCTGGCGACCAATTATCCTAGGTGCAGTTCCCTGACTGACCTGAGGGTAAGGGGGGCACCAGAGAGCTGCAAGTTCCTAAGTGGAAGTGGGATAATTATAAATCCCTGCAGTTTACTGGGTCGGACGGCAGCAGCCGTCGTGTGTGTGCGCGTTTTCGTCACATTTGCAGCACGGAGGGATCACAAGCCGTGATACCCCGGGCTACCGTGTGGCGGACCGCGTGCCCGTTCATCACAAGGGGGCAGCATTATACCCTATGAAGGGGTGCATTATTCCCTATGAGGGGGCAGCATTATACCCTATGAGGAGGGCTGCATTATACCCTATGAGGGGACTGCATTATACCCTATGAGGGGGACAGCATTATACCCTATGAGGGGGCTACATTATATTCTGTGGGGGGCCTACATTGTACTATATGAGGGGGCTACATTATACTATATGAGGGGGCTGCATTATACTCTGAGGGGGCTACATTATATTCTGTGGGGGCTGCATTATACCCTATGAGTGGGCTACATTATATCCTATGGGGGGCTGCATTATACCCTATGAGGGGGCTGCATTACATAGTAACATAGTAACATAATTATTAAGGTTGAAGGAAGACTTTAAGTCCATCTAGTTCAACCCATATCCCATCCTAAACTGCCCTAACATATTGATCCAGAGGAAGGCAAAAAAAAATGGGGGGGCTGCATTATACCTTATGAAGAGGTTGCATTATACTCTGAGGGGTCTACATTATATTGTGTGGGGGGCTGCATTATACTATATCAGGCTGGCTGCATTATACCCTATGAGGGGGCTACATTATATTCTATGGGGGCTACATTATATTAATATTATTATTATTATACATTTTTATAGCGCCATTTATTCCATGGTGCTTTACATGTGAAAAGGGGCAAATATAGACAAGTACAATAAACGTGAGCAATACAAGGCACACACAAGTACAGAAGGAGAGAGGACCCTGACCGCAAGGGCTCACAGTCTACAGGGATGGGTGAGGATACACTAGGAGAGGGTAGAGCTGGTCGTGCGGTGGTTCAGTAGACTGAGGATCACTGCAGGTTGTAGGCTTGTCGGAAGAGGTGGGTCTTCAGGTTCTTTTTGAAGGTTTCCATGGTAGGCGCGAGTCTGATGTGTTGGGGTAGAGAGTTCCAGAGTATGGGAGAGGCATGGGAGAAGTTTTGTATGCGGTTGTGGGAAGAAGAGATAAGAGGGGAGTAGAGGAGGAGATCTTGAGAGGATCGAAGGTTGCGTGTGGGTATGTACTGGGAGACCATGTCACAGATGTATTGAGGAGACAGGTTGTGGATGGCTTTGTATGTCATAGTTAGGGTTTTGAACTGGAGCCTCTGGACGATAGGAAGCCAATGAAGGGCTTGGCAGAGAGGAGAGGCTGGGGAATAACATGGAGACAGGTGTATTAGTCGGGCAGCAGAGTGCAGGATGGATTGGATGGATTGGAGTGGTGCCAGAGTGCTAGAGGGGAGGCCAGAGAGTAGGAGGTTGCATATTCTATGAGGGAACTGCATTATACTATATGAGGGGGCTACATTATATTCTATGAGGTGCTGCATTATACTATATGAGGGGGCTACATTATATTCTATGAGGGGGCTACATTATATTCTATGAGGGGGCTGCATTATATCTATGAGGAGGCTACTTTATATTCTATGTACTACCTTACATTATACCTGGATATTAGCGCGTTTTACCACACAATTGGTGGTTTGTATTTATTTCTATGTAGCTACATAGTGGGCCCCAAGAATGATTTTCTCTGGTGGGCCCAAAGTGCTCCAGTCCACCTCTGAAAACACTGCAGCGTTTCAGAAAAAAACAAATTTTGGATCTATTTCGAAAAAAAAATACTGTTTATAGCAGTTCTGCCACCAGATTTCTCACTAAAACATGCATACATGATTAATCTAAAAGACATGACATGGCTGGTGTGTCTACTTTAAAAATCCATCTCAGAATGACCGTATAATCTTAATATTAATTTTAATGTTAATATTCCTATTAATGTACATTTTATGAGTCCAGCTATAGAGTGAGAAAGATCATGAGTCTGAGTGTATTCAGTCTCCATCTACCCAGCCTGACTGACAGCTGCAGTTTGTACTGAGCAGTGTGAAATCTCTGCAGTAGCAGGGAGAAAGGACACTATCATGACAAGTGGGTAAAAAACTGGGTCTGAACTGAAAAAATAATAAGTTGATGTGTATGCAAAATGTAAATGCATATCAAACACATGACCATTAAACAGAGAAAACAAAAAACAAGAAACAAATATCCTAAAATAAAACAAAATAAAAAATATATATTGCAAAAATTGCATGAAGTTGTAATAATAATAATAAGGGTATTTGGTAAACATAATTTTGATCAAAAGAATGTACAAGCCATCCCGCCACGTCAAGGCAACCCTTTGTGGGACAGTCCTACTCTAATATTAAAAACCTTTCCACTTGTCAAGTGACACAAATGTGAACAAGGCAGAGGGACTGATCCTACCAGTCCTACATTTGTGTCACTTGACAAGTGGAAAGGTTTTTAATATAAGGCCGGCGTCACACACAACGACAAAAAATCTGTCCGTTTTAGACGGTCGATTGTCGGATCAAAATGCAAACATCACACATCCGCCTGGCATCCGATTTTCCTTCAAAGATGCGATTTAGTCGCATGTGTGTGTACCTTGTAACATCCGATTTTCATCCGACTTGCGAGAATTTCTCGCAGGCTTGCAAAACTGACATATAATGGATCCAAAAGAATAGTATTTCAATCACAAAAAAAAGAATAGATATATACACATAGAACACATATATATATATATATATATATATATATATATACACATGTCATTGTGACATGTATATATACATATATTTATAGTTCCTAGACTTCTACATACTGTTATAGCCGCTAATTCAATTGCCGGCTTTTGTGAAATCACAGAAGCCGACATGAAATGATACATTGTTTCCACACAGTTAACCATGTCATTTCCTGTATTTTGATATTTGTTTAGAACTTACAATTACATGTGTGTATTTGTGCAAAATTTCAGACATGTAGGGGTTAATTAAAGGTGTAATTTCGTTGAAAAAAAATGCGTGGGCTCCCGCTGTATTTTCTCCACCAGACAGACAAAGCAAGCGAGTGGGGGCAGATAATAACAGCCTAGGGAGGGTACTTTTTTTTGTGCCCCCCCTGGCTACTAACATCTGCCCCCAGACACCCCAGAAAGGGCAAATCTATAATTAGATTCGCCCTTTCTGGCACTTTGCCCGTCTATTCCCATCGCCCTGTAGCGGTGGCGAATGGGTTAATAATCTCACCTTAATGTCACCTTAGTATTGAAAGGTGACCTTAAGGCAGGTTAATAATTGAGAGCTGTCAATTAGACAACTATCAATTATTAATCCTATTGTATGATAGAAAAATCAAACACACACAGTTTAATAAAAAAGAAGTTTAATGAAATAATCACACAGTTTTTGACAATATTTTATTTTCCTGCTAAAACCATTTCCTGTAATAAAAATAAAATAAAAAAGCAAAATGATTCTTACCAATCCGAAGTACAGTCAGGTCCCACGCTGTAATCCATCAGAAAGGGTTAACAGGTTACAGGTCGCAGAGAGCTATAATGCTGTCTCAGACCTGTATTCCCCTGAATGAATCAGTTACTCTCCCAGCGAAAGGAGAGGAATAGATTCATGAATGGAGCTTAATTGATTTATTACAACTTTCACTTGAGTGACCTGACCTAAGGTGAAAGTGGACACAATCAATTAAGCTTCATTCATTAATCACATCCTCTCCTGTCGGCAGGAGATAAGCTCATTCATTCAGGAGCTATCAGATGAGCACGCAGGATTACTTGCGCTGCTTATCTGATTGCTAGTAGTTAACCCTTTGTGAAGGATTACATCGTGGGACGTGACAGATTGCCAGATAGGTAAGAATAATGTTGTTTTATTATTTTATATTTATTTTAAAAGAACAAGGGCTTCGAACGGATTAAGACTTAAATAAAAGATGGTCAAAAATATGTGTTTTTTATTCATTAAAATTATTTATTCTTAAAGTGTGTGTGTGTTTTTTTATTTACTTCAATAGGATTAATAATTGATATTTGTCTAATTGACAGCTCTCAATTATTAACCTGCCTTAAGGTCACCTTTCAATACTAAGGTGACATTAAGGTGAGATTATTAACCCATTCGCCACCGCTACAGGGCAATGGGAATAGACGGGCAAAGTGCCAGAAAGGGCGAATCTAATTATAGATTTGCCCTTTCTGGGGTGTCTGGGGGCAGATGTTAGTAGCCAGGGGGGGCACAAAAAAAAAGTACCCTCCCTAGGCTGTTATTATCTGCCCCCACTCGCTTGCTTTGTCTGTCTGGTGGAGAAAATACAACGGGAGCCCACGCATTTTTTTGTCAACGAATTTACACCTTTAATTAACCCCTACATGTCTGAAATTTAGCACAAATACACTCATGTAATTGTAAGTTCTAAACAAATATCAAAATACAGGAAATGACATGGTTAACTGTGTGGAAACAATGTATCATTTCATGTCGGCTTCTGTGATTTCACAGAAGCCGGCAATTGAATTTGCGGCTATTACAGTATGTAGAAGTCTAGGAAATATAAATATATATATATATACATGTCACAATTACATACATATATATATATATATATATATATATATGTATTCTATGTGTGTATATCTATTCTTTCTATTCTTTATTAAAGCTGTCAGTGTGATTTTACAATATAGTCGGGGATGAATTGCCGGCTTTTCGAAAGGACACCGATGCGATTTAATCGCAAGTCACACATGCGGTCCGTTTGTAATCAGATTTTTCATCGCTCCCATAGACTTGCATTGGCGATAGTCGACCCACAATCGGTGACAATCGCAGCATGCTGCGATTGCACACGGACGTTTAAAACGGACCACAAAAAATCTGATACTGGGAGCTGCTCCATAGATTAACATAGGGCAGACTGCAATACGATTTTTCATCGCATTGCAGTCGTCCGATTCTGTCGCCAGTGTGACGCCGGCCTTAGAGTAGGACTGTCCCACAAACTGTTGCCTTGACGTGGCGGGATGGCTTGTACAAAATTATGTTTACCAAATACCCTTATTATTATTATTACAACTTCATGCAATTTTTGCAATATATATTTTTTATTTTGTTTTATTTTAGGATATTTGTTTCTTGTTTTTTGTTTTCTCTGTTTAATGGTCATGTGTTTGATATGCATTTACATTTTGCATACACATCAACTTATTATTTTTTCAGTTCAGACCCAGTTTTTTATTTAGTTCTTAGTGCATTCTGTGCATATAAGGGTGTGACCGCCCTGTTTCTGAGTTGAGAAAATCCATCCTGTCTGGCCTATGCTTCAACTGGTGGGTTCAGTCCCTCTGCCTTGTTCACATTTGTGTCACTTGACAAGTGAAAAGGTTTTTAATATTAGAGTAGGACTGTCCCACAAAGGGTTGCCTTGACGTGGCGGGATGGCTTGTACATTCTTTTGATCAAAATTATGTTTACCAAATACCCTTATTATTATTATTACAACTTAATGCAATTTTTGCAATATATATTTTTTATTTTGTTTTATTTTAGGATATTTGTTTCTTGTTTTTTGTTTTCCATGACAAGTGGGTGAAGATTGAGTTAAACTTCATACATTACTGTACAGTTATTCTCATATGGATTTTGAAAGTGAGTACATAAGCCTCATCCGGTCTAAGAGATCTATTTAGTATTATATGCAGTTTGTATTCTGAAATTTAGTGGCAGATCGGCTTAGAGAGAGGTTGACTGTGACTGACTCTAAGCACTTGCTGTACTTTCATACTGCAGTACACTATATGGGACAATATTTTGCTTTAGTATTTGTCAGAACCAGGAGTTGGTCCAAAACACATTTTTCCATTATAATTTTTTTCTCTGTAGACTTGGGGTCTGGCTTTGGCTTATATATACTGATACAATGTAGTGACCAAGATACTATCATGTAAAAGAGACGATCGGCTTTATTCACACTTCATTATTTGTTGTCCATGTGCTGCCAGTTTATTTTCACAGTGTACATTAAAGCTGATTCACTAAGGCCTCTTTCACACTTCAGTCGTGCGACGTCAGTTAAAATCCGCCAAAGTGTGAAAAAAGCGGATGCAAACAGATCCATTTTCAGACGGATCCGTCATGAACTTTTCAACCCGAAAAATGCATGGTACACATGTCTGGCACAGAGGAGAGAGAGAGAGAAAGTGAGAGAGAGAGAGAGACCCCGGACAGTGTTTTGGGCATTTTCTATGGGAGCAACGGATCCGCTGGCGGATTCCGTCAAAAATGGATGCAGGCAGATCCGCCACCCATAGGCGCACATTATATAAAACGGCGGATGCGGCGGACCTGTCATAGTCCGCCATTTTGGCGGACACAAAAAACGTTGCATTGGACGTTTTCCAAAAAAGGCGGACGTCAAATTTATGGCTGATCCGTCAAAAAATGGATCAAACGGACGACCATCCATCAAAATCCGTCACTAATGCAAGTCAATGGGAAAAAAGCGGATCCGCCAAAAAAAATGGCGAATCCGTTTTTTTCACACTTTGGCGGATTTTGACTGACTTCGCACAACTGAAGTGTGAAAGAGGCCTAAGCTACAAGTGCCAGAATTCTGGATAAATTCTGTCTGTATTTTTTACATGCCTTGCAACTCATATATTGTACACACATTTTTGACGCTCTCAACAAGGGACAATGGCCTGTCGGATAGCGGGTGAGCAAAGGGGAATTGGCCACAGCTAAGGCAAAATTGCATCATAATTTGACAAAATTTTGTGCCAAAAGTCAAATAAACTTAAGAGACTAAAGATGGGGTCCAAATTTTTCATCCAGCATGAGCCACTTTGATAAATCTGTCTCATTTATGTTTGCACTGCCTAAAACAAAACTCAGCTATAGTAGTTATGCCCCATTGTATTTCATGGGGTTATTCACATGTCCATTTTTTTTCTCCTAAACTGAAGGACTGCATGAAAAAAATAGGAGTTGTCATACTCCAGTCTATCTTGAGGACAGAATACCTCTATTTAAGAGAAATGGGTCAGTGAAAAATATGGAAAAAAAAAACACATGACACAGGTGTGGTAAAAACAGACACATGGAATGCAAGCGGATACAAAAATTTGCCATTGCATGGATGAAAACCTCACTGTTTCTGCAAAATGAAAACCAATGTACGATATAAATAAGTAGATGTTATATTGTTGTGTCCTCATGTGCAAAAAAACTAAATTGGAAAAATGACATCCGGGGAATAATTCCCATTAGAACTGTCAGAACTCTGCATCAGTGTTCCTCCTCCCTGCTGAGATCTCTCACTGCACAATACAAGTTTCACCTGTCAGTCAAGCTGGGTAGATGGAGACTTTCAGCTGGACTCATGAAATACTCATTGTAATGTACACCAGCCTCAATAAGACTATAAGGACTGTTTAATAATGTATGCAGTTTGCAATTCTGTGAAATCTGGTTACAGATTAGCTTTAAAGTGAACCTGTCAGTCAATTAATGTTGCTCACCCAGTGGACAGCATGAATTGTAGACAGGCTGCAAGATTGCAGCCAGGTACGTGTTTCACTGCAATACTCCAGTGTTTCAGAGAAATCATAGATTGAAGAGTCATAGAGTCCATACAAAGATACAAGACTATTTGGCTCTGCCCCCTGCCGGCATCTCCCAGCTCCACTTTAGATGATTGACAAGTCTCTCTCAGTGTACAAGAGGCTGGAGAACTTTCCCCGCACACTCTTATGGTTGTAGTGATGCAAAAAAATTTTATTTGTGAAAGTCAACACAAGAATTGGGTTGTAAAATTTGTAACAACAAACATTTCAGCCCTTCCAGAGTCTCTGTCAAATTGTTGCTGCAAAGACAGAAGACAGAGTTTGAAAAAAGGCACACAGGAAAGGATGGATTAATAGCAATGGGTGTCCCACCAGGGAATTAATACAGATTGAGCATTTAGTACAAAAATTATATATATATTATACACGAGCAAATTTCAATAAGGCAACAAGCCTGTTATGAGAAAGAGGCATATTGCCATATAAAGTCAATGCATAATATAGTTACAATAACATCATTGAGACCAGGGACTACACATGCAAAGTAGAATAGCTGCTATTCAGTGCTGGTAGTAAGGTAAACCAAAGGGGTTAAACCTTAGAGAAGCATGGAAGAATTAGTCAAAACTTACTTGATTCAGAAGAAATAGAGGGGACCCTTTAAGGGAGATTGCAAAATTCAAGTGGTGAAAGGCTGCTGTAAAAGAAAGAAGCATTGGAGTTATGCATATTACATACAGAGAAAAAAAGGAAGGAAAAAACAACCAAAAGTCCAGATTCAAGGTAAAATAAATGTGAAGTTTAATTGCAAAAATCTGGTAGGTAACATGAATAAAACAAAGAAAGGGCGCACGTGTAAAGTATCAAAAATTACATATTATTTGAACAATAAAACAAGGAGGCCCTATATCATATAGACTTGATATAGAGATGGATGTATGCACTGAATAACAATGTTTATCACAATAAAGCTTTCGTCTCCAGGCACTCTGAACCCTAAATGAGCCAGAAGTCTGTATATTTATCCCCGGGACTCCACCCTGGGGTGGGGATTTGGTGAACAACCTCCCACCCACTCTTCAGATGTTTATTAAACCTAGCCCTAAACATGGCCAATTAACCCTGGGGATAAACCACTGATAGTACCCCACAATTCCTAGAAACACCCGAACCTGTTTCTTGGAGAACGGTTACAGCCAATTTTGGATGGCCTCCACCTTATTCACTTGTGGCTTTATTTTGCCTCTTCCAACAATTTAGTCCACGTATTTTGCATCCACTTTCCCCATGGCACACTTCTTTGGGTTTATGATAAACCCCGCCTTCCAACGCATCTAGTATTGCTTGAACCTTCAGCAGATGACTTCCCCTATCCGAGCTGAATATCACAATATCGTTCTGGTAAGCTGTGGCATACTTTTTGTGAGGGGCTAGGATCCAGTCCATGGCCCTCTGGAAGGTAACTGGGGCTTATTGCAGCCCAAATGGCATTCTGGTAAACTGGAAGCACCCATCAAGTGTAGAGAAGGCGGTCTTCTTCTTGTCACTTTGGGAGAGGAGGATTTGCCAGTACCCTTTGGGTCCAGGGTGGTGATGTATCTGGCTGACCCTAGCCTTTCAATGAGTTCATCAATAAGAGGCATCGGATACGCGTCTAATTTGGACACCTCAGTGAGTTTCCTATAGTCATTAAAGAAACACCTCTCTCATTAGACTTCGGCACAAGGACAATGGGGCTGGATCATCCGATCTTTGAGTCCTTTTCCCACTCTGCTACTCTTTCATACACAGTCAAAAATGGCTGGGGTCATCTTTTGCATGGCTCATATTTCCGCCTTCAACACATATGAGTCATCACCTGGACTTGGTGGAAGGGCATTTTCTCTACTGCGGACATTTTCTACCGTTGCTGTAGCGGGATCTGCTGCATCAGGGGTTTAGTTGTCTCCTGCTGGGTTTGCTGCTGTTACTGCTGGTGGTGGTGCTGCTGCTAGCTTAGAATCAGGTGCTTCATCAGCCCCTCCATTTTGTCTGACCACTGTTCCATTCCAATAGCCACATTCACAAACTACATGTAGTTTATCCCCAGCCATTACACTTGCTTCCTGTGGATCTTGCCCGCATTTTCCACCAACTGTGGTAGTTTGGCTCACTCAGCTGCCCACAGAGATAGACAAAGGAACTCTTCTTGTCTTCCACTGGTTTATTTAAAAGGTACAGCATAAACCAGTGCACAGTTCAGCAAAATAAAAATTACCCTTTTGACATAGTGGGAAAACAAAAGATAACATATAGTACAGTCCATGTGGCTACGGGAATCCACCTGCTCAAGGTAAACAACAAGGTTCAGCTTTCTTTCACATAAACATCTCCAGGCACACCGAACACTGAGTCAGAAGGCTGTGTAATTATCTTCTGGACTCCCCACTGGGGTGTAGATATTGTGAACAGCCTCCCACCCACTCTTTAGATGTTCATTAAACCTAGCCCAAAGCATGGCCGATTAACTCCTCTCAGCATTTAGAGTGCTGGAGCATTTCTCTAGGTTCATATCACTGAAGCTAACAACCTTAAGGTACTGCCACACTAAACAATCCCGCTAGCGATCACGATAACGACGCATACTAATGCGATCTCTAGCGGGATTGTTTCTATATCGCTAAGTGCGGCCACATTTAGCGATATAGTTAACGACGCTATCGCCGTTAGCGATCTTCTTAACGACTTTAGCGGTACAAAAGTACCGCTAAATCGCTAAGAAAAGGTGCCACACTAGCAATATATACTTACCCAGCGGGAGCGCCGACGAGAAAATAGGGTCCGGAACGATTCCAGCGACGAGCGAGATCACAGCAGGAAGCTCGTCGCTGGCAGCTGCCGCACTGAACAACATCGCTAACGGGATCGCTAAATAGTGACGTTTTTTAGCGATCCCGTTAGCGATATTGTTCAGTGTGGCATACCCTTTAGTGAAATATATCTCCCCACTAGTACTTTACCAGTGACATTGTCACTGGCCCCTGTGTGGCTGCACAGGTTGCACCAATGGTAAGTCCACCCATGGACTGTTCATCTATCTGACTGCACAATGGTAGCACAAAATGCTAAATCATATAAATTATGGAACTGTTATGGAAAACCAATATAAATTGCAGCTCCTGAAACAGTTAACAGTGTCAGAAAACCAGCTGTGTGAGTGGTCAGAAAAGCAAACAAAGCTGCTGATAAGGAGAAAAGAGATATAGAATGTCACTGACACCAGGCTTCTGTCACTAACTTACAATATAGAAGGGAGAAAGCTGCATTATATTGGCAAATAACTGGGTCAGAGGTTGGTTTAACATACGGAAAAGTGGTGTGGAAATATTGGATGTATTAAAACTGTTTCCATAAAGAACCATACATTTCACACTGCAATCCAAGACATTATATCCACAGATCATGGAATATTAAAATGAATATTAAAATACTAAATATACTAGTAAAAATAAAAAAATAAATAAAAATGAAATTAAATAATAATAAAAATAATAAAATTGTGGACAATAATATTATAAAAAACCTTTATTAAATAGGGTTTAACACGGTACATAAAAAGACACACCAAATAACATTTAATGGTCAGATTGTATTCCAAAAATATGAGATCACAAGGTGCAGCACTTATACAATATAATAAATTAGTGAGGAGCAAAAGCACCAAAAGAAGTGAGATAAGTGAAAAAAAATATAAAAATAATCACTTACATATAAAATATTGCAAAATCCGCCAATATAAAAGAAATTAATTTAAAAAAAAATTGTGACACAAAAAATAATAATTATCCCAGTGTATACATAAAGTGCTATGTGCTATAAATAGTGTGCAAAAAATAGGCTCTCCAAATCACAAGGGAGTAACCCACTCTCACAATTTACACATATGTGCGGTGATACTGATCAAAAAAAGTGCTAGAGTGCTTAAATTAGCTCACAACTATAAGGGCTGCACACCCCACCTGATGTATGTTGGGAGTTATAATCCCACTGCATATATGTGTGATACTAGTCACACTTAATGTGCAAATATACAAAAGAGGAGGAAAGTGCTATAGTGCTTAATTCATTCTCAATTACAAATGCAGCACATCCCACCTACTATGTCTTAAAGGGGATAACAGACATAAATATCTCTGTATAGAGACTACAATTTATCCCCCATACTTAGTGGTGCTCACGCCATAAACATTACACCAGACCATTAATTAGAATTAGCAACCGATCAGTTTAATTACCTTATATAAGGGGTCCGATATATTGGTGTGCTAAACGTGCCCCGACGCGCGTTTCGGATATCTCCTTCGTCAGATATCCGGCCATTCATTTCTGAGCAGAGCAATATAGTTGAATTTATTTAACATTATCAGATTTATTCTCTGTATTTCTCTGCTATTGTGCTATTTCACACTGCAAGTAGAAGCAGCATCTCTACCACCCACAAATAAGGGATACAGAATCATCTGCAAGGAGTTTGTATGTTCTTCCTGTGTTTCTGCATGGGTTTCCTCCGGATGCTACGGCTTCTTCCCACACTCCAAAGATAGGGAATTAGGATTGTGAGCCCCAATGGGGACAGTGATGATAATGTTTGTAAAGCTATGTGGAATATGATGGCGCTATATAAGCAAGTTAATTAAATAAATATTTTTTAAAAAGGTTTTTATGGGAATGAGATTTTAAAATGATCTTTGGTCTATTCATTTTTTTACAGACCTCAAACCTTAGCTTGCAACAGTAATGGGTTTTGTTTAGGATGCAAAACTCTGATTAAAGATTGTCCAGTTTAAAAAAACTCAATTTCATATTATTATTATTACTATTATTTACTTTTACAGCACAATTGATTCCATGCTGCTGTACATGAGAAGAGATTACATAGAAAATACAAATAAATAAAAATGAACAAGCTAACAATTACAGACTGAGACAGCAGGCTTACAGTCACATACCCTATTAGGGAAGTCTGAATTAACACCTTCAGGATCCGACCATTTTTTATTTCTCCACCTTTCCCAAGAGCCATATTTTTTTCCCCATCTGCAAAGTCATATATGGCCTCTATTAGCCCAATAATAACCTGTGATGTATATTTTCAGCATAGGCGAGGTCCACTTATTTGAAGCTGAGCCCTCTAAAAACATGGCTGATGTTGGCTGTGTTATACAGCCACCTCCTGCCTCTAACAACAGCTCCGATTGCTGCTATTAACCATCTAGATGCTACAGTCCCAGACTGCTGCGTTTGAAAGACTGCTAAGTGCTGGCAATGGCACCCATGCCCCCAGCATATAAATATGGGGTGTAAATATTGCTACCTATATAAAATTCCAGTCTATGAAATATAAAATTAATAAACCCATAAGGAAAACAGTGTAAAGAAAAAAGAAAGCAAAGCTCAAAAACGCCAACATTGTTGATTTTCAGTCATGGCACCTCCTCAGAAAAATGCATATCATATCAATAAAAACCTCAGTACACAAAAAAACAAGCCCTTATACTGATTCACTGATGGATTGATATAATATTTGTTGTGTCACATGACCGCTGCAGGCAATTAGCTGCCACTGATCGATTGCAAAACCACCAGTAATATTTTGCAAGAATTTGTATAAATTGCTGTTTTAACGATTGTTTATTATTAGCACTTATAGAATATTAGATAATATTAATATTTCTTATTTGCACGTGTTCTGTGCAAATCATTATAATAATACTGTGAAATAAGATAATATTTTAAGCTACTAAATTTGAGCACAGCTTGACAAATATAGTTTTCACTAATACACTCGAATAGATAACAGTAGAAAATCGTCTTATCTGACTGTTGTTAATTTGATTATTAGTTGCCCTTGAGATAAAGTTCTGTTCCCGGGTTAAGCACTAGAAGTATGGTGTTAGTAGTAAATATGTTTTATGGAGCAGACATCTGTATAACAGACATCTGAGGACCTCACAAGACTCAATTATGCTCCATTCTGATACTTTAAATGTCTTATTTCCCTGTGGACAGTGGTTTAACTCCAAAGAATTTGTTTTGAAAGGTTCCTTCACTTAGAATCCATCTAGTGCTCATTTTAACCTACCGGTGGCTGTGTATAAGGAAAACAATAGTGGCAGATCTTAAAGAAAACCAGAGCATGGTCTTCTGTGACAGATCAACTAATGGTGGTTAGAAAGAAGCCAAAAACGGCATCTCACGGTGATGGGAGACATTGTAATCTATCCTTGGCAGGTCAGGATCACAGGCGAAGAAATTCATTACCATCTGAAAGGTTTGCATCGGCATACATCAACACAAAAGCCACTTGTGAAATTGGGTTTCGTGCTGCAGTCACGTCTACCAACCTGTTTTTCCATCATGGTCCATTACATACGGAGCGCTCACATGCCACCCATGGATATAACGTAGATAGTCAGTAGCACATTTCTTAGTACACAGCTGGCATTATGGTTTCCTGCCGAAAAATCTGTGACATTTCTGTTAAGGTTTAGACTATAGACCTTGTACTGCTCAAACGAATGAAAACGCCAAAGCAAAACCCCGTTCTCCCCTTTCTGCCCGTAGAAGACAAAACTCAGAATTTTCAGATATGTAAAAGAATGGCGGATTCTGGCACGTACAGGTTTGATCACAATGGAAATAATTTTTCTAGATATTAGAAAAAAATAATTATATGCCCAACAGTACAGATTCAGGTGCACCCATACATATGCCTAAATTAGTTGGCACTTTCTAAGTATGCCCTAGCGTTCAATACCCAGGATTAGACTGGGGCGACAGGACCGTATCTAAGACACTAAAAAGTGTCTTACAGTACTGCAGCATAGTGTAGATAAGGTAATTGTTACACAACTCTACCTGGCATCCTGGGCTCTGCTTCCTTCACCACTGTCTGTTGACCTCTGTTGTGCTCCACTTCAGGTTTTGCAGGTTGCTCGGCATGGCTCAGAGACATCATCTCCCTTGGCCTTTTAAGGCCCATTAGAACACACTAGTGTCTTGCGGATTCAAGATTCTAGCTTGGTGTACTCCACCTACTCTGCACACTGTACTTAACTCGCCTCTATCCCTGCTAACTTCCACTTCATATATCCTGCTGCTTCTAAGATTCCTAAGCGTGTCACATGCTCGCTCCCCGTGTGCCATCCTGCCAGTTGCACCAATGCCCAGGGTTCATGTACCCACCTGGACCCAGGCTTACTAGATCCACTTCACAAGGTGAACCTAACAAGACATTAGTCATTATCGTAGATACAGTACTCAACATAAATAAGTACATGCCAACAGATATGGCAAAAAACCTTCCGTTTCCTTTCTGAATCAACATTTTCTATGGCATACCATACTATAAAATACTCCCACAAATGTTGGCCATTGACTGCAAACAAGATTTCTTATTTTGTACAACAAAAAAGTAATTTTCCTAACAAATTAATGCAAGATCATGTTGCAAAAATGAGTACATCCCAACGATAGTCTTAGGAGCAAAACAAAATTTAGACTACAAAATTCTTACTAACAAAAATTCACCAACAGGTAAATCTACTTATTCATTAAACACGTGTTCAGCAAACAGGCGACTATAAAAGGGCGCTACTTAACAAAGAAAACACCTTCCTATTCATGCCGTCAGTAATGGCACCACATGGAAGAGAAATGTCACAAGACCTGTGAAAAAAATAATTTCTTTACACAGGAAAGGTGAAGGCTAAAAGAAGATCGACATTGTTTCATTTATCAGTCAGAATACTGGCGCAAAAGTGATACACAAAAATGAACAAAGATGGAACTACAACCATGTCACATAGACGTCCAGGGCGACTATGGAACTTAACACCTAAACAAGAGCGTCTTTTGATGAAAAGGGTTAAAGAAAATCGACATGCAAGTTCACTGCAGTTAGCTAAAGGAGTAGAAAGCCGGGTGTTTCCCGTGACACAATACAGCGTACACTGCAGGGGAATGGCATGCATAGGTGTTGTCCATTAAGGAACCCTCTCCTAAAGCCCATACAGAAAATAGCACGCCTTTAATTTTTCAGGCCCCTTGCTTATAAATATGAAGACTACTGGGACTCTATTCTCTGAAGTGATGAGACCAAGATAAATGTTTTTGGAACTGATGCCTTCAAAACTGTATGGCGTCACAACGCTGAGGAGTTCAAAGAATAATGCATGATGCCTACAGTGAAACCCGGTGTCCTCATATGAGAGTTGCTGGTGTCTGTGAGCTACATTTCATTGATGGGGTCATGAATTCTCAGATGTCCTCCCATCACTTCATGTCCTTGGTAGTCAGGTAGCTTTACAACATAACAATGATGCCCAACACAAATCTAAGGCCACTGTAGCATTTCTGAAGAATCTGGTTACAGGATTGAGACTGTAAGTGTAGCCATTTTTCATGTATAGTCACTTTCCCTGCTGACCTTAAAGGGTTTGTCCACTAATAGGACAACCTCTTCTCAATCTGAGTGCTTGCCCCTGTTAAAATAAAATAATAACTCTTATACTCACCTCCCGTGCTGGAGCTGTTCCATCAGTGTCGGCACTTGCTCTCCCGCGGCTCAAATGAGTTTGTTACATCACCTACACCCTGCGCCAATCAGCTCAGGCTTCACTGTCCCCACCATTGAATGTATAAGAGATTACCAGGAGGTGAATGGCAGCCGCAGCCCTGAATTCCTCTTGATTCCTTATTCATCCAAAGGCGGGAACAGTGACACCAGCGCTGATTGGACACAGGGCTCACATGACATAACAACAATCACAAGAGCCCCATGAATGAGAGTGATGTCCCTGCTGGAATGGCGCCAGCACTGAGGTGAGTATAAGTATTTTTTATTTAATGGGGGCAAACACTCAAGGTGAGAAGGGCTTTTCCTAGTAGTGGACAACCTCTTTACGGCTATGTGCACACTTTAAATATTTGGTGCAGAAATTCCTTTATCATTTCAGCATCTCAGGAAGAAGCCTGAGTAAAATAGGTGCATTTTTGCTGCGTTTTTATGCGTTTTTTACATGCGTTTTGGTGCAGATTTTTCCCCACTCATAAGCTTGAGTGAAATTTGCAAGAAAAAATGCTGAAGGAATTGACATGCTGCATAATTAAAGGGAACCTGTCACCCTCCCAGGGCCTTTTTAAGTAAAAGAGACACCTTCAGCAGCACTACGGCTGCATTCTGTGAAGGTGTCTCTTAGGTTTCTGATCGCTAGGAGCGCTGAAATATACACTTTTATAATCTGTCTGACATACCGCTATTCTATCAGGGAGGTATGTCTTCTCCCCCTGTGTCAGCAGCATCAGCGGTGTCCATCATCCCCCTCTTGTTTCCGGCCCCCGCCTCCTCTCCTTGCGACGTCACCGGCCCCACATTGTGTTATGATGAATACATACTGCGGGGCTGGGAATCTGGCGCCTGCGCAGTGAGGAAAGCGGCAGAGGGAGAAGAGGGACAGGCGCAGAGATCCTTTACTTAAAAAGGCCCTGGGGGGTGACAGGTTCCCTTTAAATCTGCAAGTCAACGTGTCCATGAGACTTCAGGGTTCTCATTCACTTTTAGAAAAAAGCAAACCAGCTCACCAACTACCACCACAGGTGCACGGAACAACGTCTGATGAAACGTCCACGAATATCCATGAGAAAAAAAAATTGTTCCAGCTTCTTAAAAACTTGAAACTTTATTGATCCATTAAAAAAAATTGTAAGAGGTGGTGAATGCTCCATGAAGGAAAGCCACATACAGCGACGCGTTTCGATCAAATGATCTTCATCAAGGCTGCTCAAGCTCAAGCTTGATGAAGATCATTTGATCAAAACGCGTCGCTGTATGTGGCTTTCCTTCATGGAGCATTCACCACCTCAGACAATTTTGTTTTAATGGATCAATAAAGTTTCAAGTTTTTAAGGAGCTGGAACAATTTTTTTTTTTTATGGATTCTCATTCACTTTCCTGGCATCATGAGACTCTTCCACTTTTGCGACAAATCTGAGTAGAAAATAAAGCAACAAAAATGTGACAAATCTGCAATGTGTGCATAGGCCCTTACTCTTCTCTCGCTGTCTTTTCCTCTGCTCCTGACCTTCCGCTCTCCTTCAATCCAACATGGTCGGTGCAGTGACATGAGAAGTGCAGAGATGAGTGTGAACCTCACCTCCCCTGAACATGTGCTGATGTGATGTGTGTAACCCCGATGTGTACCCCTCTGCTGCAGTCTTGGCATAGTAGTTCCAGCCAAGGAGTGATGAGGATAGCTCTGACGTCGTCAGCCCGTAAAAAGACCACAAGCCCCTACTCTGAGTGTCCTCATTCGCTGATGAACGAGGAATGCCTGAAAATGGTGAAAAAGTGAGATGTAAATTATAATATAAACTTGTGGAACTTTTTTATTTATTCAATAACTTAATTTTTAACATAGAATTATAAAATCGCAATAGGTTTCGTTTACAAAAGGTTCTTTTTTACTGGGTTTCTTTTTGCCATGATTATCTTTCATTCTTTACACTTTTTTTTGAAGCACTGATACATTTCTATTTGGTATAGAGAACCTAAAAGAAAACCCTGCACCTAGCGCATGCCATCATTAAGAACGTTCCACAAACCGAATAAACTGTGAAAAAAAGCGAGAAAAAAATCATTAATAACACCTTTATAATGTAATTGCACATTCATTTTGACATACATACTTTTGGCCACAGTTTTTTCTGCTGCAAAAAAAGCACTGTTGAAAGTGGATGTCCTTTCAAGGCTAACCCTGCCAAATTGTACTAAGCAAAAAAACAAAAAACAAAATGAGCAAATACCCTACAGCAAGTGAGTAAGTAAGTGGTAATAGTACATGTAAATAACATAGGGTACCTAATTAATGCGATTTTGATCAAAACAGCATACAAGCCATCCCAACGCCACAAGGTGCACCCATCGGGATGGTCCTAACCAGTCTAGTATTAAAATCTTACCTTGTGTCAAACTCTGCGAATTTGTACTTAGATATATAGACAACACTCAGGACTCCACTCTATAAGTCAACTAGACAATCACTGAAATAGGATTATTGACTGCCGCACAGGATACAACCTGTTATTACATGGTCGCCTATTCAGTTAGCTTCCCGTGTAATAGAAGCTGGACTCATGATGAACACCAAAACTAAATAGTCCAAAAGGGCAGATAGCAAAAAGTACAAATGTACCCAATAGGAAAATAAAGAGCGAGGGGAAGTCAAAAATCATTAACATATCAAGTTTATTATTTCATACATATAAAACTTCAAATAAGTCATCAGGAAAGGTAAATCTAAAAGACAATTATAGGGAACCAGAAGTAAATAAATCCAAAATGGATCAGAAGTCCCTATAATGAGACGCAAACATTCCCTAGCTCCCTCCTCCGAAGTTGTTTAAATACCAGAGTAAGGCATCAAACATGCAAGAAACTTGCACGATTCTCGAGAGTCTCTCGCATGAACACCCGGCGCTGCCACCGGCACTCGGACCAGAACGTGCGGCTGCATAGAAATACATGCTTAGAAATACATGCAGCCATACACTCCGGTCCGAGTGCCGGCAGCAGCGCCGGGTGTTCATGCGAGAGACTCGCACAAAATCGTGCAAATTTCTCATATGTGTGATCTCAGCCTAATATACAGTGACTAAGCATATTTTGTAAACCAAAAGATGCTCGTCGGTAGACAAGAAAGGTTGTGGGAATACTAAATGAATAATGAGTATAACGGAAACAGGTGTATAATAGCAAAGGTGTCAATTATATAGACTTTGCAGTGATGTAGAATTGTAGTTCTAATGATGACTCATGTAGGGAAAATAAATGTTCCTGTTTCTACATACAGATAGTCAGTTTTTAATCACGTGATGGAATCTAATGGAAAAGAGAAGAATTATCTGGGTATGTGTAGCCCAGCTACGCAGGCACACATAAAGTCCAGGAGAGTGCACAGGAAAGTAACAGCAACGCTTGATATTCATTCACTGTCACTCACACTTCCAGACACACCCATCTGAGTTATAAGAGGGAGTGACACGTATCTGAAGTGGTCAGTTAGTCAGTCAGCCAACCTAGGAGGGAGAGTAGTGGAATCTGTTTTCCTGTCTACGGACGGATCAGTTCAGTGTCGGTCAAGTGGGACTTAGAGGATACTGAGGGCTACTCAGCGAGCCCTAGAGAAAGCTGACCTCGCCATTGAAAGTACAAGTGTTTATGTTAAGAGCGTGAAGCAGGGCGAAGGGCGCAGTGGAGAAGACAGAGCAGTGCTACAGGTATTGGATTACCTGCACTAAATTGCCGGACACCGGGGTCCGAGGCGTTGCTACAGTTTCAAGCTTAGTAACAAGAAAACCGGAGGCATCTGGACTACAGGTCGCAGAGAGCAGCCCTAAGTGTCAATAGTAACCGGAGTCAGGTGGAACAGGGACTTTGAGTCAAGTGCACGACAAAAGTAAGGACTTAGTTTCATCACTTAGAAGGCTCCACCACAACGTTGGCCGGGCAGTACAGCTATTGAGAAAGCTGGAGAATTCAGAGTTAACTTCGCTTCAGGCAAGTTGGACTCACATGTACATTGAAGTTAAGGAGGCCTCTAACCTGCTCAGCTGTTACCGGAATGTGCACTCTCCACCCCGACCAGCTCCCGGGATCTGCTTGAACCACCATCAGTAAAAGGTATGAAAAGGAACTACCTTGTGTGTGACTGAATTCTTACTAGACCCTGCATCATCATCATCCATAGACTTCCAGGGACCCGTCTCACCTGTGGGAGACTTACTACCAAGCTGCCCCATAACATCCCCTGTGAAAGTCCTTAGAGCAGCGCTGGTACAATTTACCAGAAACCGCAGGTGGCGTCACGAACTACCTATCCTATTAATCCCCTGTAAATATTCCCCATTGCACGACCGCCAGGGCCACGGACCGAGCCACCGCTACCAGTGACAACTCCCATAGATTTCCATGGGCTCGGCTCCGAGTACCCCATAGTCCTGGTATCCACAATTGTGGTGCGTGGTCGGAACAACTTTTTGGCGTCACGAACAGGATCCGAAACTTGCAATTGTGAGTCCTGTGTGCCTATTGAACTGTTTATTTCATGAAAAAGACTGTTTGCTGCATTTGGCGCCAAATACCGCCATTTTGCCGCCAAGTTGGCGCCCTCAGGCGCTGGTGAAGAAGGTGGGCGTGCATTCGTGGGCGTGTACCCCCCCTGAGGCGCGAAAGATATGGCCGCCCTCCCAAATGTTACTACAATGTGCGGTCCTGCCCTCTGCTAAAAAATCCGCCTCCTCTTCATCCTCTATGCGAAGAGGAGGAGACGCAAATCCCGCCTCCACGGAAGAGACCAGATTGTTCCTGATGGAAACTACACTCTGGCCTGGGACGAGATGGCGGAAGGACAGGAGAATCTGTGCCAAAGACCGGAAGATTTTCTACCTGTGCCGGAGCTGTCCCCAGATAGGGACACCGACCCCGCCATGATTGAGCTGCGGAAGAAGAATGAGGAGCTAAGGAGGAAGCTCCAGGGTCGTGCTGATCGACAGGAGACGGAGAGACGCTGGCGCACCCAAACACAGCGGCTGCTGTGGGACGCCATGTTCTCTCCTACAAGCCAAGCGCCGTCTCCTGAATTCCTGAAATCGCTGCTGGAGAAGGACTGAGGGACGACCGGAGGTTACCGCCGAAAGTGCTGTACCTGATCCCACCGATGCGGAGGTGGAGGAGAAGGAGGCTGAGGAGGTATTGCCCGGACCGGAGTGCCAGTCAGGCCAGGAGGCCACAGCGGAGCACCGCTCCCCGATGAGGTCACCGGAGGGGTCCCAGCCATCGTTGCCGGAAGTCGACTGGGACGAGATGGAGCGATTAGATGACGTCACTTATGCCGTACAGTGGGAAAGTGAGTGGCGCCGTCGTGAGGAGGAGCAGCAACGTCAAAAGCAAGAGAGAGAAAGAGACATCCAGCGGTCCCGACAGAAGCAGCATGAGGAATTCATAGCTGACAAGGAGACTGTTCGCCGGGATAAAGGTACCCTACGGGAACAGCGGCGGCAGGGGTGTGTTACCGAGTTCCAGCTCCGCAAGGGCTGGGGCTTCATCCGAGAACCGGGCCTCTATCCAGGGGTCTTTGTAAGCCGCAGAGACGTAGAATCCCACCTGCCCATCGGTCATCCTGGGAGGGACCTGATTAATGGGGACATTGTGAGCTACACCCGTCACTGGGGTATGAAGGGGTGGTATGCCTGAACGTCTCCATTGTTAGTGACCCCGTCCCTGACGCCGGTACCGAAGCGTCCCAGTTCAGAGCTCCCACCGCACCAGGCCGTGCCCCAGCATCGCCACCTACATCGCAAACAGCGACCTGCTCTAAATCGCAATCAGCGACCTGCTCTAAATCGCAATCAGCGACTTGCTCTACAACGCAACAGGCGACCTACCCGGCATCGCCCCCTACATCGCAATCAACCAAGTGTCCCGCAACGCAAACTGCAACTCATTCTGGATCGCAACCGGATGCGACCACAGTTAAAGCGCAGCTGAAACCTGCATCTTTGATGAAAAGTTCTTATTTGCCTGAGACACCCGTTGCGTCCCCGTTGGTTCACACATGGACTGTGGCCACGCAAACGCAGATATCGGGCCATGACTTATTTGTTATGGGATCCAAAGGGCATCGCGTTGTTCCAGCCCCAGGAGTGGAAGACGTCAGTGAAAGTTTATAAAAGTGAAGACCGGTAGGACCCAGACAGGGGTTTACCGCATCTAAGAAATGTATAAAGTTTGTTGAGAGAATTGCCATTTTTGCACTTTATTACTGTTTATGTATAGTGTTTACATATTTAAAATAGAATACCCGGCTGGGTAAAGCAAAAGTTAAAGTGAGATTCAAAGAATTTGAAAAAGTTAAATATTCAATGTGTTGATTACATAGTATACCCGGTTGGGTAACTTCAGTTGAATTATATATGAATACTTGAAGAGTACAGATGTCTTTTATTATGTCATGGACTGAGAGGCTGAGGACTGTGCCAGCCCAGAACTTATCCTGTAAATAGTTGCGCTTCGGTGCATTATCTTGGTTTTACATGAAACCACTACTACTATCTACCTCTGAAGAAAAACCCGTATGGTGGGCCTAGAGTGAGGTCTGCAGTCAGAAGTCCTGCAGCCCACCCAGGACCCACGGGAGGTTTTTGGTGCGGGTCCTCCACAAGTATCT
>JARQOD010000006.1:402011265-402133477 GCA_033576555.1 Oophaga sylvatica | reverse complement strand
TTTTGGAGTATCAGCTGCATCAGCCAACACACGCAATTTGCCCCGCCCACTTCACCATTAATGAGGGGGCACTTAAAGGGACATGGCCCGTTTTGCTTTGGTTTGGGGTCAACGCGGTAGTGCAGATATGCATAGCAGCCGATGCCCCCCTTTATCTGCCTGCTTCAAAAAACCTCAAAAATGGGGATGAGGTTTGGAAGGGTGGGGGTGGGGAGTCACAATTCCATCACCCGGGAAAGTCAGGCAACGTGGGTTCCTCAAAAAGGGGCTGGGCGGGGCTCCTTTGTGGGGAGGATGAAGGAGGGGAGTCAAGGGAGGGGGAAGACACGCTCCAGAGGGGACAAAAACGCTCTATCTATGTGGGGCGAGGGGGGGGGTGATGCAGGCAGGCAAGATAACGTCTTGCAGGGGACACGTTTTTTTTCCCATTTGGGAGTCTCAGCACATGGTTGATTTCATGTTTTCGTGCTAAGAAACGACCCCCCCGCATCGCCCATTCTAAAAAAAGTTGATTTTTGGGGTGTACCCCCCTGACCCCGCTACGGGACAACTCAAAACCTATACACCTTTGAACCGGGAGCGTAAATGGGAGTACCAAGACACAGGGTCAATCCCTAAGTTTCCCTTTACTCCCGAAGCACCCCTGCTACGTTTACAAAGCAGCTTGGGCCGGGGCAGTGTAGAGAGCTCGCAAAAAGAGGAGCACACGCAGTCCCTCTGCACGGAAAAGACAGTAGTTCAAATGTGGCAAAGTTTTGGGGCAGCGCCCAAATGTCTACACCATCCGAGAGGGTCCAGTCAGCGGGAGGCAACGTTCCGTAGATGGTGACAGACTATTGGGGCTTTGCCTCTCGTGTCCCCGGGGGCTCTTCCCATTAAGTTTTGGGTCCAAGGGGGATCTGGCCGATTTTACAGTAGATTGGAGGTGCTGGTTCCCCCGTGCCAGGGATTTCGGGGCCGTCTTTGTGCTGAGGGGGTGTCTAACAGCCCCTGCAGGGGGCTATCCTCCATAATGTAGCCCCCGGTTTTTTCAAAAAAAGAACAAGGATGGATTTGCCAGAATTTCTCTGCCCCCTTTTCAGATTAAATAACTGGTTGAACGTATCCATTTCCGTTAGTTATCTTTCTCCACCTGAACCTACTCCTGGCCCAAAAACATCCTTGCTGCTAGAAGTGTCGTGCCACAGAAAAAAACACAACTCTATTTTTAGTGGGGTTCAGTAAGCCAGCTGTTCCCTTTTGTGTCAACGGCAAAAGTGCCCTTTTTCCGACACGGGGCAAAAAACCTCCAACATGCTCCAAAAGGGAAAGCCCCCCCACCCTGCTTTTATCTGAAAACTGAAAGTAATTTTTTGCGGCCCCTAGAATAAAAATTTTTAGACAAATATGGACAAATAAAATTTGTATCACAGGCATATCTGCACATGTCTTTTGAAATGGTAACAAAAAAAAAAAAACATAGTCTCCTTTTCACATTTTTTAAATTAAGCATAAAAGTACATTTAGTTTTAATTTAATTTTTTTTTAAGGAATTTATCTGTACCTTAAAAAATGATCAATGGAGTCGAATCATTAAACCTATCTCCATCCGGTTTTTTTAGCGATTTTAAAAAACCCCCTCGATGCCAATAAAATTAAAAAACAATATATGAAATGGCCGCTGTAAACGGGGAATAGCCAATAATTTTTTTAAAATTAGAAAGTGCCCATCTACTGCAATGGTACTTATCCTGCAATGCTGTTGAAACAACCACAAGAATAAATTAATACTGGTATAAGGTATCACAGTGCTAGTTACATGGACAATTTGAGTAAACTGTAACTAAATTAAGTCCGCAACCATTAGGCTTGTTGTCTTGTACATTGTTAAAGGGGGAACGAATTTTTTGGTTTGTCATAGGTGTGTTTACACTTAAATTATTACGCTGTATTTTTTTTGCGTCCCTGTGCGAATAACGCACCTAACCTCAATTTGATGTCACTAATTGCCACACGTACCCTACCCACCGTGACAGTAGGAAGGGAGTGTTGACGGATAAAGCTTTTTCGCAAACAAAACATTCTTTTCCCCCTTCAACACTCTACAAGCAAAAAATGCATGATTTAGCCGCAGCTTTATTGACGTACAGTATTAAACATCGGCATTCCCATAAGGTGCCCGTCGATACAGACATAGAATATCCTTTGCTATCCGTCCTTTGTTTTCACCCACACTTGCAGGCCACACTAAAATTGTGACAAACAAGCCTATTGTTTTTTTAAATGGTTATTTTTTATTTACATTATTGTGTCATCAAACACATTGATAGTCCATGCTGGACATGTCATACATGCATAGAAAGTTACATTTATGAACTTAAATAATTGAATTTTCGGATGTCACATAAATTTGCGATGGATGATGAGTGACTATTACAAATCCATTGTCTTCATATGTTATGGTTTTTAAAATAGCGTTCCTTAACATTATTCATAAAAAAAAATTTACTTTTATTCTTTAAAATTTCAACACATATTTTTTTTACCAATTTTTTTGGGTGTTGTGTTTTTTCCATTTTTTTTTTGGCATGTCTATATGCGTTTATATTTGTATTTCTTTATTTTTCCTTCTTGAAATTGAAAACATGTGTATCTTTGCCGTGTTAGCCAGAATAGAAAAATATTTAGACTTCAGATCGCAGTGGTTGATACCTTTTTTGGATAAATGAAAAGGTGGAAAACAAATTGCAAGTTTCAAGGCTACTCACGTCTCTTCATCGGGGGAAAAAACTACTAAAAAAATTAAGCAAACCTATTTCTATTCACAACAGGACACAGGAATAGTGCTAGGAAGACAATGTGACTTTTTATCAGAACGTCATTATCTCAAGGGATGAAATAAATTGGAAAAAGTTTCCCAGATAAGGATAGAAGTTTGATTGCCCTCTCATTGGGTATTTTTTTTGGGGTTTTATACCTGGAAGGTCATAGACGCAGATTCCTTAATTGTATAGAATGACATAAATCCATGTGATCTATTCATTCATCACTAACGTGTCAAAGGTCTGATGAGCTTATATTCTGAACCTTTGTTACGTTTCTATATTTGAAGTTATATTTTAATACCAGTAATTCCATATCCATGATGCTATGACCGGGCATACAAAAGTCTTTTGCCACAGGTAAATTCATTAATTTATCTGTGATTGTGTGGCCTGATAATTCATCCTTGTTCTCCTTTTTGTTGCCGGTCCTCCCTCACTTGTCCCTCCCTATTGCTTAGCTTATTCCTGTGTCTGTTGTGTGTAGAAATATGTGATTTTCATTTTTGGCTTTCACTCTTTAGCCTGATGAAGCACCTGAGTAGTCTCGAAAGCTTTGAATTTGTTACCATATTTTCAGTTAGCCATTAAACGTTATCAACCACAGGACTGTAAGTATAAATATTTTTCTATTCTTGTAATTGAAATTCATCATTTTATGTCGTAGTAAAACTTCATTTATTCTTGTTTGAAGTACATACATTTGCAATGGCCACGTAACAAGGCAATAACTCAATATTTTGTGCCTACACCCTCCTTGACCCTGGGCTTCAACAGCGCCAGTTGCTGCTCAGAAGTGTTAGATGCAAGATGAAAACAATCGCTGATGTGTTTGTGGGGTTCAGTAACGCCTGCTGTTCCCCTGCTGTGTGTCTGGCAAAAATTACTGCTGCTAACTACAACTTCAACTTCAAACGTCTATACTAGGCCTTGCTACACCCTCCTTGACCTGGGCTTCAACAGCGCCAGTTGCTGCTCAGAAGTGTTAGATGCACAGATGAAAACAATCGCTGATGTGTTTGTGGGGTTCAGTAACGCCTGCGTTCCCCTGCTGTGTGTCTGGCAAAAATTATGTGCTAACTACAACTTCAACTTCAAACTCTCATACTAGGCCTCTGCCTACACCCTCCTTGACCCTGGGCTTCACAGCGCCAGTTGTGCTCAGAAGTGTTAGATGCACAATGAAAACAATCGTGATGTGTTTGTGGGTTCAGTAACGCCTGCTGTTCCCCTGCTGTGTGTCGGCAAAATTACTGCTAGCTACCTAATCATGGTGAAAAAACATGACATCTCAAAGTGTCTAGTGCTACACATAGATATGGGCAAACACATGATTTCTAAGCTGTAAACATTTGAAACGTCAACTTTCAAACCATAAAATGATTTGTCTGTCACAAATCGGTAACAAAATAATTGTGACATATTATTACAGATATGACATGTCGAAAACAAATGCAAACACAAAAGCCTACTTATGCTATAGGATACTGATGGTCAACCTTGTCACTCCATAGCTTAGACAAATCCAATCACATCATGATGACTCAAATACTGCAATGTTGGAAGTGCATAATGTGGGTTGAACTTTGACAACTGCTGCAGTGCGAAGGTTATACTTCAGTGTTCTTGCCTTTGAAATAAAAGCATACAAGTAAATATAATAATCCAATGTTGATTAAGGGACGTGATGTACACCTGTAATATTGTGCAAACAATGCATGTAGGAATAGTCCTCTTCAACATTACTTTATTTGTGTCATTTTAAAAAATTACATATTTGATTAGAAAGTTAACAGCCCATATCATAAAGGTCCTTCATGTAAACATGATAATCGCTAACAAAATCATGCATTACCTTGGTAAAGTCAATTGTGCATAGTCACAATAGCAAAATATATACCTGTAAGTGGTGCTGAAAGAACGACAACTGATAGAATAGGTGAATGATATCTATTTATCAGACTGAATAGCGACACCTGTACAATGTCGATTAATACTGTACCTTAACAAAAACAGCTGTGTCACACCTCACACGCATTTTCTTGTAGCTTGTTATGTAATAGGGCACATGCGTGTATGTTTCATCATAGGTGCATGTTTACTGAGTAAAGCAGTCATGACAACGCCTTTGTGTTGTCGGTACGCTTGCGATGATGAACGATGCGCACCGTGAATGTTAGTCTGCGTCATAAGACGCACAGACGCTCCAAACCCAACGCGTCACAGCAGGAAGCCAGTCTGTGCGTCCAAACAAAGGCGCAAGCATACATGCACGTACCCTTTTATAAAGCTATATAAAAAAAAGGATGTAGTAGTAACGCACACTTTATTGAGGTACGTATTACATCGCCATTCACCATCTGTGCTATGCAGACATCTATATATACCTTATCTATCCGTTGTCATGCTTGCAAGTCCACAGTCAGGCATAATAGCTGTTTTCACTATGCACTTTTTAAAGGTTTTTTTTGTTAATATAAATGATTGGCACATATTATCAGTATTACATGATGGAAAATTTTAGATATTTTTAAAAACTTTTTAGTGATATTATTCAGCAAATGAAAATGGGTACATACTGTTACTTATCCATCATTAATGGATTTGATATGTTACTTGTATGCTTTTATTTAAAAACCGTATAGCAGATTATTTAACCGATTTTTATTGTGGTTTGCATTGCTTTTCAACATGTTTAATGTATGCGTTTATGTTTGTCAATTATTAATTTACATATATTTTTTAAAGTAAAATATCATCATCTTATGGTACTAAAGGTTATATTTCTCTTGTTTGGAGTATAGACAATTTTTAATTGACACGTAACAAGGAAAATACTTGATCTAGTATTTAAACATCCTCCTTGACCCTGGGCTCCAACACCGCCAGTTGTTGCTCGGAAGTGCTGTTAGCACAGTTAACACTTGCTCCCGTGTTACTGGGGTTCAGTAATGTCAGCTGTTCCCTGCTGTGTGAACGGCAAAAAGTCCTGCTGCCTCCACCCTGTTCTCTTCTCATCCTGGGTTACAACACGCCAGTTGTTTCTCGGAAGTGCTGTAGCACAGTCTAACACTTGCTCTGTGTTACTGGGGTTCAGTATGTCAGCTGTTCCCCTGCTGTGTGAACGGCAAAAAGTCCTGCTGCCTCCACCCTGTTCTCTTCTCATCCTGGGTTACAACACGCCAGTTGTTTCTCGGAAGTGCTGTTAGCACAGTCTACACTTGCTCCTGTGTTACTGGGGTTCAGTATGTCAGCTGTTCCCCTGCTGTGTGAACGGCAAAAAGTCCTGCTGCCTCCACCTGTTCTCTTCTCATCCCTGGGTTACAACACCGCCAGTTGTTTCTCGGAAGTGCTGTTAGCACAGTCTACACTTGCTCCTGTGTTACTGGGGTTCAGTAATGTCAGCTGTTCCCTGCTGTGTGAACGGCAAAAAGTCTGCTGCCTCCACCCTGTTCTCTTCTCATCCTGGGTTACAACACCGCCAGTTGTTTCTCGGAAGTGCTGTTAGCACAGTCTACACTTGCTCCTGTGTTACTGGGGTTCAGTAATGTCAGCTGTTCCCCTGCTGTGTGAACGGCAAAAAGTCCTGCTGCCTCCACCCTGTTCTCTTCTCATCCCTGGGTTACAACACCGCCAGTTGTTTCTCGGAAGTGCTGTTAGCACAGTCTACACTTGCTCCTGTGTTACTGGGGTTCAGTAATGTCAGCTGTTCCCCTGCTGTAGTGAACGCAAAAAGTCCTGCTGCCTCCACCCTGTTCTCTTCTCATCCCTGGGTTACAACACCGCCAGTTGTTTCTCGGAAGTGCTGTTAGCACAGTCTACACTTGCTCCTGTGTTACTGGGGTTCAGTAATGTCAGCTGTTCCCTGCTGTGTGAACGGCAAACAGTCCTGCTGCCTCCACCATGTTCTCTTCTCATCCTGGGCTACAACACCGCCAGTTGTTTCTCGGAAGTGCTGTTAGCACAGTCTACACTTGCTCCGTGTTACTGGGGTTCAGTAATGTCAGCTGTTACCCTGCTGTGTGAACGGCAAAAAGTCCTGCTGCCTCCACCTGTTCTCTTTCATCCCTGGGTTACAACACCGCCAGTTGTTTCTCGGAAGTGCTGTTAGCACAGTCTACACTTGCTCCTGTGTTACTGGGGTTCAGTAATGTCAGCTGTTCCCCTGCTGTGTGAACGGCAAACAGTCCTGCTGCCTCCCCATGTTCTCTTCTCATCCCTGGGTTACAACACCGCCAGTTGTTTCTCGGAAGTGCTGTTAGCACAGTCTACACTTGCTCCCATGTTACTGGGGTTCAGTAATGTCAGCGTTCCCCTGCTGTGTGAACGGCAAAAAGTCCTGCTGCCCACCATGTTCTCTTCTCATCCCTGGGTTACAACACCGCCAGTTGTTTCTCGGAAGTGCTGTTAGCACAGTCTACACTTGCTCCTGTGTTACGGGGGTTCAGTAATGTCAGCTGTTCCCCTGCTGTGTGAACGGCAAAAAGTCCTGCTACCTCCACCCTTTTCTCTTCTCATCCCTGGGTTACAACACCGCCAGTTGTTTCTCGGAAGTGCTGTTAGCACAGTCTACACTTGCTCCTGTGTTACTGGGGTTCGTAATGTCAGCTGTTCCCCTGCTGTGTGAACGGCAAAAAGTCCTGCTGCCTCCACCCTGTTCTCTTCTCATCCCTGGGTTACAACACCGCCAGTTGTTTCTCGGAAGTGCTGTTAGCACAGTCTACACTTGCTCCTGTGTTACTGGGGTTCAGTAATGTCAGCTGTTCCCCTGCTGTGTGAACGGCAAAAGTCCTGCTGCCTCCACCCTGTTCTCTTCTCATCCCTGGGTTACAACACCGCCAGTTGTTTCTCGGAAGTGCTGTTAGCACAGTCTACACTTGCTCCTGTGTTACTGGGGTTCAGTAATGTCAGCTGTTCCCCTGCTGTGTGAACGGCAAACAGTCCTGCTGCCTCCACCATGTTCTCTTCTCATCCCTGGGCTACAACACCGCCAGTTGTTTCTCGGAAGTGCTGTTAGCACAGTCTACACTTGCTCCGTGTTACTGGGGTTCAGTAATGTCAGCTGTTCCCTGCTGTGTGAACGGCAAAAAGTCCTGCTGCCTCCACCCTGTTCTCTTCTCATCCCTGGGTTACAACCCCGCCAGTTGTTTCTCGGAAGTGCTGTTAGCACAGTCTACACTTGCTCCTGTGTTACTGGGGTTCAGTAATGTCAGCTGTTCCCTGCTGTGTGAACGGCAAACAGTCCTGCTGCCTCCACCATGTTCTCTTCTCATCCCTGGGTTACAACACCGCCAGTTGTTCTCTCGGAAGTGCTGTTAGCACAGTCTACACTTGCTCCGTGTTACTGGGGTTCAGTAATGTCAGCTGTTCCCCTGCTGTGTGAACGGCAAAAAGTCCTGCTGCCTCCACCATGTTCTCTTCTCATCCTGGGTTACAACACCGCCAGTTGTTTCTCGGAAGTGCTGTTAGCACAGTCTACACTTGCTCCTGTGTTACTGGGGTTCAGTAATGTCAGCTGTTCCCCTGCTGTGTGAACGGCAAAAAGTCCTGCTGCCTCCACCCTGTTCTCTTCTCATCCCTGGGTTACAACACCGCCAGTTGTTTCTCGGAAGTGCTGTTAGCACAGTCTACACTTGCTCCTGTGTTACTGGGGTTCAGTAATGTCAGCTGTTCCCCTGCTGTGTGAACGGCAAAACAGTCCTGCTGCCTCCACCATGTTCTCTTCTCATCCCTGGGTTACAACACCGCCAGTTGTTTCTCGGAAGTGCTGTTAGCACAGTCTACACTTGCTCCCGTGTTACTGGGTTCAGTAATGTCAGCTGTTCCCCTGCTGTGTGAACGGCAAACAGTCCTGCTGCCTCCACCATGTTCTCTTCTCATCCCTGGGCTACAACACCGCCAGTTGTTTCTCGGAAGTGCTGTTAGCACAGTCTACACTTGCTCCCGTGTTACTGGGGTTCAGTAATGTCAGCTGTTCCCCTGCTGTGTGAACGGCAAACAGTCCTGCTGCCTCCACCATGTTCTCTTCTGATCCCTGGGTTACAACACCGCCAGTTGTTTCTCGGAAGTGCTGTTAGCACAGTCTACACTTGCTCCTGTGTTACTGGGGTTCAGTAATGTCAGCTGTTCCCCTGCTGTGTGAACGGCAAACAGTCCTGCTGCCTCAACTTTAATTTCCATGGGTACCTTCTGCTACCCATCCGGGTTCCAGTACCGTCAGCTGGTTCTCCGCAGTGCCTTTGGCCTAGGTGCCTCCATGTCGGTATCCGAGTTCCAGCAACGTCTGCTGGTCCTTGGTAGTGCTTTGGAGCACAGGTACCTCCTGCTTAGTAACCGTGTCCAGTAACGTCAGCTGGTCCTCGGTTGTGCCATTGGCTCTTTTCCTTCTGCTGACCCTCCGGGTTCCAGCACAGTCAGCTGGTCCTCATTACTTTCATTGGCTCTTGTACCTTCTGCTACCCATCCGGGTTCCAGTACCGTCAGCTGGTTCTCCGCAGTGCCTTTGGCCTAGGTGCCTCCATGTCGGTATCCGAGTTCCAGCAACGTCTGCTGGTCCTTGGTAGTGCTTTGGAGCACAGGTACCTCCTGCTTAGTAACCCTGTCCCAGTAACGTCAGCTGGTCCTCGGTTGTGCCATTGGCTCTTTTCCTTCTGCTGACCCTCCGGGTTCCAGCACAGTCAGCTGGTCCTCGTTACTTCCATTGGCTTTTGTACCATCACCAACAGGACAAAGAAGGTTAAGACAAACTACAAGATACAGAACAAGAGACAGAAGAACAATAAGCAGAAGATCAAAAAGCAGAAGAACATTAAGTATAAGACCAAAATGAAGAGCAAAATATATGCTCTAAATTCTAAGCAGAAGAAGACTAAGCAGTGTATGGGGGTGAGTCCGTTCCTCCTCGTGGTGCCCCTGGAAAATGCCTGATGCTGCTGCAGGCTAAACTGAACGCGGACAAATACTGTTGTAATTAAAATCTTTCGTGACAGCAAGAACGGAAGGATGAAAATTCAGAGTTTTACAGATTACAAGTACAGGAATGTCTGTCACAAATAAGAATATGATGAAAAGGATGAATAGGAAGAACATGAAGAAGTAGAATATGAAGAATAATAACTGTTTAATAAGAACAATATAAGTAATGTTAACAAAAAGATGAATAGCAAGAAGTTTTAGAAGATTAATAAGGTGAAGATGAAGAATAATTTGATGAGAAAGATGATGCTGCTGAAAATTATGAAGGAGAAAGTGTGTGAAAAGTTAAAAAGGTGAAGACCATGGAAGTTGTGAAACAGACATATTTGACAAAATAGAAAAAAGGTTAACAACATTGTCAATTTGTTCGTCAATCCGAACGTATTTCCTAAAAAAAAAAAATTAATGCTATTCCATTGGATTGGGTCAAACATCTATGCCTTTAATGTCTCCTCAACCTCCCCCAATACATTCTACATTACTCTTTCTTGTTTTCCTTCATGTACAATTAACCAACAAGGCAAGAATGGGTTTTTTTTAATTTCGATATTTTGTTCCCATAGACTTACATGGGACTTCCGGTATCGGTATCGGGTATCGCCGATATTTTAGTGATATCGGCGATACCATTACGATTCCGATACTTTAGGATATCGGAAAGTATCGCTCAACTCTAGTCCCACGGTGTAATCCTTCAGAAAGGGTTAATGTTTACTGCAGGGACCGCAGCTAATGCTGCAGCCTCACAGTAAACCCCAAATGATTGAGTTCCTCTCCTGCCTGACAGGAGAGTAAAGGCTGGGTGTCACATAACGATACACCAGCGATCCCGACAACGATATGCACTTGTCAGGATCGCTGGTGTATCGCTACATGATCGCTGCTGAGCTGCCAAACAGGCAGCTCAGGCAGCGATCTGGGACAGCGACACTGCGGGTAACATCGCTTAAGGGCCTGTCTCACATAGCGATAACGCTACCGAGATCGCTGCTGAGTCACTAGTTTTGTGACGCAGCAGCGAGCTCACCAGCGATATCGCTGTGTGTGACATTCAGCGACGATCAGCCCCCTGCCGGGTATCGCTGATCGTCGCAGAAATGTCAGGACCTTTTTTTGATCGCTGGTTTCCCTCTGACAGGCACGCATCGCTGCGTGTGACAGGCGGGAGACCAGCGATCCGCTGGTAACCAAGGTACACAGCGGGTTTCCAGGCACCGCGCAGCGCTTGGAAACCCGCTATGTACCTTGGATACCAGCTCCCTGCATCAGGGCGCTGGTATCCAAGGTACACAGCGGGTTTCTAGGCACAGCCCCGCGCCTGGAAACCCGCTGTGTACCTTGGTTACCAGCGGATCGCTGGTCTCCCGCCTGTCACACGCAGCGATGTGTGCCTGTCAGCGGGAAACCAGCGATCAAAGGTCCTGACATTTCAGCGACGATCAGCGATACCCGGCAGGGGGGCTGATCGTCGCTGAATGTCACACACAGCGATATCGCTGGTGAGCTCGCTGCTGCGTCACAAAACTAGTGACTCAGCAGCGATCTCGGTAGCGATATCGCTATGTGAGACGGGCCCTTAAGTGGAAAGCTTAATTGATTGCTTTCCACTTTCACTTCAGGTCAGCCAGGGACACAATCAGTGACGTCAGAGGGAACTGATTAACAAAAATAGGGGTTCCCTTCGAAAAAAAAATGGCGTGGGGTCCCCCCTATTTTTGTTAACCAGCCAGATGAAGCAGACCGCTGAGGCCTGGATTTTCAGGCTGTTAAGGAGCCAAGATCCATGGACCTTGCCAGCCTGATAATACCAGGCCACAGCAGTCTGCATATCTTGGCTGATTAACAAAAATAGGGGATCCCCTCGAAAAAAATTGGCGTGGGGTCCCCCCTATTTTTGTTAACCAGCCAGATGAAGCAGACCGCTGAGGCCTGGATTTTCAGGCTGTTAAGGAGCCAAGATCCATGGACCTTGCCAGCCTGATAATACCAGGCCACAGCAGTCTGCATATCTTGGCTGATTAACAAAAATAGGGGATCCCCTCGAAAAAAATTGGCGTGGGGTCCCCCCTATTTTTGTTAACCAGCCAGATGAAGCAGACCGCTGAGGCCTGGATTTTCAGGCTGTTAAGGAGCCAAGATCCATGGACCTTGCCAGCCTGATAATACCAGGCCACAGCAGTCTGCATATCTTGGCTGATTAACAAAAATAGGGGATCCCTCGAAAAAAAATTGGCGTGGGGTCCCCCTATTTTTGTTAACCAGCCAGATGAAGCAGACCGCTGAGGCCTGGATTTTCAGGCTGTTAAGGAGCCAAGATCCATGGACCTTGCCAGCCTGATAATACCAGGCCACAGCAGTCTGCATATCTTGGCTGATTAACAAAAATAGGGGATCCCCTCGAAAAAAATTGGCGTGGGGTCCCCCCTATTTTTGTTAACCAGCCAGATGAAGCAGACCGCTGAGGCCTGGTTTTTCAGGCTGGTAAGGATCCAATATCCATGGACCTTGCAAGCCTGATAATACCAGGCCACAGCAGTCTGCTTAGCTTGGCTGGTTAACAAAAATAGGGGATCCCCTCGAAAAAAAAACGGCGTGGGGATCCCCCTATTTTTGTTAACCAGCCAAGTAAAATGCAGACTGCTGCGGCCTGGTATTAAAAGACTGTCAAGGCCCATGGATTTTGGCCCTCAACAGCCTGATAATACCAGGCTACAGCAGCCCCACATTTGGCGCATCAAAAGATGTGCCAATTGTGGCACTTTACCCGGCTCTTCCCACTTGCCTGTAGCGGTGGCAAGCGGGGTAATAAGGGGTTAATGTCACCGTTGATTGCACGGTGACAATAAGCCCGGTTAATAATGGAGAGGCGTCAATAAGACACCGATCCATTATTAATCCCAAAGTTATTAAATGTATAAAAAAAAGACAGCAAGAAAAAAGTCTTTTAATGAAATAAAGAGACAACACAGTTTTCATTTTTTTTATTGTACTCTCATTCCTGCGACGCCATCGATCTCCTGTAAAAAAAGAAAAAAAACAAACCAACAGTATACCACCTGTCCGACGCAGTCCATAACGACAGTCCCACGACGATCCAGCTCTGCTACATCGCAATGACAGGCAGAGCCTGTCATTGCAACGCAGCACAGCTGATTACCTGCTTCCCCGGCGGTGACGTCATCGGACTGACTGCTTTACGGCCGCGATTACCCAGCAGTCACTGCAGTTATCGCGAGAAACTGCATGTGACCGCGGGGAAAGAAGATGGCGGCCATGAAGCAGTGCAGGACGTGACCGCCGGAGATCTTCTGCCAGGTAAGTGCCGCTGACTCCTGACAGACCCGACCGACGGACACTGACAGTGACAGTGACAATCCCGATTCCGGTATCCGATAAGACGAAAATATTGGAACTCGGAATCGGAATTCCGATGCAGCTAATATCGGCCGATACCCGATATTTGCAGTATCGGAATGCTCAACACTACTCTGCAAGGTGTGTGTGAGTGCAGGTGACGCTGCAGTTTGCTCTGCATGCAACGCTGTCTGTAGGCATCTGCACATGTCACTCACAGACTCTTTTTTTTTTCCTTCAGTGTAATTCTTGCAGCTCCATGCAATTTAACTATTAGTGTGACGCGCTTCCATCCGTATCCAATACATTGGTTGCAAACACTATAGAAGTAGACAAAGGAGTAGCCTTTCACAGATTGTGAACAGTTGTGTTTCAGTGTTCACTTCAGTCTGTGTTTTTTATTTTTTGAGTGCACATCACGCTCCAGTTACTTGTTCAAGCACTGCTGCTTGTACTCTGCTGAGCGTGTCTCAGTGGCTCATCCTTTTCATTTATCTCCAATTGGTTCTGCTCCATTCCATTTAAAATATAATCTATTAGTGTGACGCGCTTCCATCCGTATACAATACATTGGTTGCAAACACTATAGAAGTAGACAAAGGAGTAGCCTTTCACAGATTGTGAACAGTTGTGTTTCAGTGTTCACTTCAGTCTGTGTTTTTTATTTTTTGAGTGCAGATCACGCTCCAGTTACTTGTTCAAGCACTGCTGCTTGTACTCTGCTGAGCGTGTCTCAGTGGCTCATCCTTTTCATTTATCTCCAATTGGTTCTGCTCCATTCCATTTAAAATATAATCTATTAGTGTGACGCGCTTCCATCCGTATACAATACATTGGTTGCAAACACTATAGAAGTAGACAAAGGAGTAGCCTTTCACAGATTGTGAACAGTTGTGTTTCAGTGTTCACTTTAGTCTCTGCGTAATAACCACACTTAGGCCTTATAACTTTTCTGACTTTCTTTATCAATCTACCAAGATGAAGAAGTCAGTGAGTAAGGCATGTGGTCGTGGCCGTGGAGTTTCAGCAGGGAGAGGACGTGGGGATTCTGTGGCTGCTGCCGCCCTCAGTGACACAGCATCCACCAGTTTTACCCATGAGCGTTCCTTTATGCGCACTTTGGTAGGAGCTCGGCGTGCCCCCCTGCTGCTGGAAGAACAAATTGAAGCCGTTGTTGGTTGGATGGCAGCCAATGCATCGACTTCAATTCCTTCCACCTCCTCTCAGGAACACAACACTGTTGAGCAACCATCTGTCTGTTCACCGCCTGTCAAATTGCCCAGGCAGTCAGAGAGTTCTGTACAGGAGCCAGCTGAGTCTCTGCTTCTGTTCTCAGAATCTGTTGGCTCGCAAACACGGGCACAGGCAAGCAGCATTCTGCAATTTGAAGAAGAGGGAGTATGCAGTGATGCGCAACAGCTGTGTCTCTCTCAATCTGAAGAGGCGGGTGAGCCAGTGCCGATGGACAGCACACCGCAGAACGCATCTTATGATGATGATGAGACTCAGGTGCCAGGTTTTGTGGAGCATGGTGCTGCCCAGACCATCCAACAGCAGCAGGTGTTGGAAGAGGGTAGTGGAGATGATGAAGTCCGAGACCCAACATGGCGTGAGCAACAGGAAGGTGGTGGGAGCAGCTCTGAGGAAGAGATTGTCCCAATGGTACAAAGAGGAGGGAGAGGTAGGCTGCAGACTCGCTTGCCTGTAGCCTCCAGTTTGGCACCTGTTGGGAGCAGTTCTCTTAGAACTGTCAAAATTGGCGCTCCCATGACTTGCACTGCGTGGTCCTTTTTTGACAGACTTGTAGATGATATTTGCTATGTTCAATGCAAGCTGTGTAAGCAAAAAGTTAAAAGAGGTAAAAATATCAGGAACCTGAATACCACAAATATGTGGAAACATGTACGGACAAAGCACGTAGCTGAGTTCCAAAGACACACTGGAGATGTAGGCCAACCTACAGCAGCACCTACATCTTTAGGTCATGTTCGAGCCTCTACCTCCAGCTCTCACACACCTGGTTCGGCTTCCTCACAGGATCTCCATGGAAGAACCTCGGTCACTGTTGTCCATAGACAAACTGTTATTCCACCCACTGCAGCAAGTTCACAGTCATCGTCACACTCCCAGAACAAAAAACAGCCATCGGTAACACAGGCATGGGATAAAAGACGGCCATACTCGGCAAACCATCCACGAGCACAGGCTCTGAATGCTGGCCTTGCAAAACTCCTGTCCCTTGAAATGCTGTCATTCAGGCTGGTGGAGACTGACAGTTTCAGGAACTTTATGGCATTGGCAGTCCCACAATATAATGTGCCAAGCCGATTTTATTTCAGCAGGCAAGCTGTCCCTGCTCTGCAAAAACATGTCGAGGGAAACATTAAACATGCGCTACTAAACGCCATCAGTAGCAGGGTCCACCTGACCACCGATGCGTGGACCAGTACCCATGGCCAGGGACGATACCTTTCCCTCACTGCCCATTGGGTCAATGTTGTGGAGCCGGGTACAGATCTTGCCAGTGGCGCTGTACGTGTTCTGCCAACTCCAAGGATTGCAGGAATCCAGTCTGTGCACATTGATTCCTCCTCCTACTCCAGTTCCTCAGAATCATCGCTGCACGAGCCGTCACGGTATACCTCCACATGGACCCGTGAACGCTTACCTGTTGCGACCGATATGAGCACAGCCGTGGCCAAACGTCAACAGGCCGTACTGAAATTAATTCCCATGGGGAATCGAAGCCACACAGCGCAGGAGCTCTGGGATGCCATCAAGCAGGAGAGCGACGTGTGGTTTTTGTCAGCTAATCTCCAGCCAGGCTTGGTAGTGTGTGACAATGGCCGAAATCTGGTGGCAGCTCTGGGCCTTGGCAACCTCACTCACATACCATGTCTGGCACATGTGCTCAACTTGGTCGTGCAGAGATTTTTGAGGGACTATCCGGATCTTGATGCACTGCTGCACAAGGTCCGCCTAGAGTGTGCTCACTTGCGACGTTCCAGCATGGCCAGATCGCGCATTGCAGCTCTGCAACGCAGATTTCGCCTTCCTGAACATCGCATCATATGTGACGTACCCACCAGGTGGAATTCCACGTTACATATGTTGGAGCGGTTGTGTGAGCAGCAGCCATCAGTAATGGAGTATCAGCTGCAACAGGCGCAATCAACTCGCAATTTGCGCCGTTCACACTTCACCACTACTGAGTGGGCCTCTATGAAGGACATCTGCGACGTTTTGCGTGCGTTTGATGTCTCAACGCGGATGGCGAGTGCAGATGATGCACTAGTCAGCATGACTGTCCCCCTTATCTGCCTGCTTCAGAAATCACTGAAAGCACTAAAGGAAGAGGTTTTGGAAGAGGTGGAGGATGAGGAGTCACAAATTCAATTACCTTCAGGACAGTCAGCGCAACGTGGTTCCTCACAAAGGGCTGGGCAGGGCTCACTTTGTGAGGAGGATGAGGAGGAGGAGGAGTCAATGGAGGAGGAAGAAATCCCTACAGAGGGAGGTACACAACGCTGTAGTCAGTATGTAGAGCGAGGGTGGGGTGATGCAGAGGAGACAGAGATGACGCCTCTTCCAGAGGACAGCCTTTGTTGGCCAGTTGGGAGTCTGCATCACATGGTTGATTTCATGCTTCAGTGCCTGAGAAACGACCGCCGCATCGCCCACATTCTCAGCACGTCAGATTATTGGGTGTACACCCTCCTAGACCCTCGCCACCGGGACAACTTACAAACCCTCATCACACCGGTGAACCGGGACCGTAAAATGCAGGAGTACCAAGACACACTTGTGCAATCCATACTGTTGTACATTCCAGCCGAGAGAGCTGCTGCTGCTGCTACTGCTTTACAAAGCAGCTCTGTGCGTCGAGGCAGTGTAGACACCTCTACAACAAGAGGGAGCAGAAGCAGCGCCTCTGCACAGGGCAAGAACTGTATGTTACAAATGTGGCAAAGTTTTGTGACAGCGCCAGCAAGGTCTACACCATCCGAGACGGCTCCAGTCACCAGGAAGAAACGTTTCCGTAAGATGGTGACAGACTACTTGACTTTCCCTCTAAGTGTACTCCCAGATGCCTCTTCCCCTTTCAAATTTTGGGTCTCTAAGTTGGATACATGGCCAGAGCTTAGCCAGTATGCATTGGAGGTGCTGGCTTGCCCTGCTGCCAGTGTATTATCTGAGCGTGTCTTTAGTGCTGCAGGTGGTGTAGTAACAGACCGTCGCATGCGACTATCCTCAGAGAATGTAGACCGGCTTACTTTTCTGAAAATGAACAAGGCATGGATCTCACCTGAATTTGCCTGTCCGTTTTCAGATTAAATAACTGTTTGGCAACGTTTTCCATGTCTCCTGTTATGTTCATCTTTCTACCACCTGAACTCTACTCCCTGGGCTACAACACCGCCATTTGTTGCTCGTAAGTAATTGGCAGGGGTACTGACTCCTGGCCAGCCTGGTTACAGCACGACAGCTGTTTCCTGGCAGTGTGAACGTCAATTATCCTCCAATAAGTTGTGCTGTCGTGTTGCATTCGGGTTAGCCGACTCTATGGTGCCTGCAGTTTAGGTGATTCCTATGTGTTGCTGTGGGATATGTAAATAAAGGCGGTTTCCATTGTGACAATAGGATAAGCACCCACTGTAGGACTGTGTGATCCGGTAACTGCGGACGGCTTGCGTCCTGTCAACTTACATTTTCATGGGTGCGTTCTTCTACCCGTCCGGGGTCCAGTACCGTCAAGTGGTTCTCCCCAGTGCCTTTGGCCTAGGTGCCTCCATCTCCGTATCCGAGTTCCAGCAACGTCTGCTGGTCCTTGGTAGTGCTTTGGAGCACAGTTACCTCCTGCTTAGTAACCGTGTCACAGTAACGTCAGCTGGTACTCGGTTGTGACATTGCCTCTTTTCCTTCTGCTACCGTCCGGGGTCCAGTACCGTCAAGTGGTTCTCCCCAGTGCCTTTGGCCTAGGTGCCTCCATCTCCGTATCCGAGTTCCAGCAATGTCTGCTGGTCCTTGGTAGTGCTTTGGAGCACAGTTACCTCCTGCTTAGTAACCGTGTCACAGTAACGTCAGCTGGTACTCGGTTGTGACATTGCCTCTTTTCCTTCTGCTACCCGTCCGGGGTCCAGTACCGTCAAGTGGTTCTCCCCAGTGCCTTTGGCCTAGGTGCCTCCATCTCCGTATCCGAGTTCCAGCAACGTCTGCTGGTCCTTGGTAGTGCTTTGGAGCACAGGTACCTCCTGCTTAGTAACCGTGTCACAGTAACGTCAGCTGGTACTCGGTTGTGACATTGCCTCTTTTCCTTCTGCTACCCGTCCGGGGTCCAGCACAGTCAGCTGGTCCTCGTTACTTCCATTGTCTCTTGCTCCATCTGATACACGTCAGGGTTCCAGTAACGTCAGCTGTTTCTCGGAAATTAGACGACCTTAAAGACCACCCAGAAGATGACGACAACAAGGACGACGAGCATGAAGCCAACCAGCCTGAACACCATCACAAAGAAAAAATAAAAGATTACCCAGAAGAAGATCACCAACAGGACAAAGAAGGTTAAGACAAACTACAAGATACAGAACAAGAGACAGAAGAACAATAAGCAAAAGATCAAAAAGCAGAAGAACATGAAGTATAAGACCAAAATGAAGAGCAAAATATATGCTCTAAATTCTAAGCAGAAGAAGACTAAGCAGTGTATGGGGGTGAGTCCGTTCCTCCTCGTGGTGCCCCTGGAAAATGCCTGCTGCTGCAGGCTAAACTGAACACGGACAAATACTGTTGTAATTTAAATCTTTTGTGACAGCAAGAACGGAAGGATGAACAATTCATACTTTTACAGATTACAAGTACAGGAATCTCTGTCACAAATAAGAATATGATGAAGAAGATGAAGAGGAAGAAGATGAAGAATTTGAATATGAAGAAGATTAATTAGTTTAATAATAACAATATGAGTAATGTAAACAAAAACATGAATAGCAAGAAGTTTAAGAAGAAGATTAAGAAGGTGAAGATGAAGAATAATTTGATGAGAAAGATGATGCTGCTGAAGATTATGAAGGAGAAAGTGTGGCACTGGCAAAAGTTAAAAAGGTGAAGAGCATGGAAGTTGTGAAACATACATATTTGCCAAAATAGAAAAAAGGTTAACAACATTGTCAATTTGTTAGTCAATCCAAACGTATTTCCAAAAAAAAATATATTAATGCTATTCCAATGCATTGGGTTAAACATGTATGCCTTTATTGTCTCCTCAACCTCCCCAATACATTCTACATTAGTCTTTGTTGTTTTCCTTCATGTACAATTAACCAACAAGGCAAGAATGGTTTTTTTTAATGTCGATATTTTGTTCCCATAGACTTACATGGGACTTCCGGTATCAGAATCGGATATCGACGATATTTAGTGATATCGGCGATACCATTCCGATACGATATTTTTAGATATCGAGCAGTATCGCTCAACACTAGTCGTAACATTTTCACCGGCCACTCTAAAGATTCTCTCCAGCCACCATGGATCCAGTAGCCCATTTAGCTCAGCAGTTGCAGAGTTTGTCCATGGAGCTGACGGACGTTAAATCCAAGGTTTTGTACCCCGGGAGCAAACCAGATTTGAACCTAAAGTAGCTCTCCCGGACAGGTTCACTGGTGGGCGGGACAAGTTTTTACTTTCCGGGAAGCATGTAAATTGTATTTTCGGCTGCGGCCGCAGTCGTCGGGGAGTGAGGATCAGAGGGTGGGAATTGTCATCTCGCTCTTATAAGGGGACCCTCAATCTGGGCGTTCTCTCTCCCCCCGGGCTCCCGGCTCTCCAGTCAGTGGACCGATTTTTTACAGCCCTGGGTCTGGTATATGATGACCCGGATCGGGTCTCCCTTGCTGAAATGAAGTTACGTAGGATACAGCAGGGAGATCGTCCGGCGGAGGAATTTTCTTCAGAGTTCCGTAGGTGGGCCACGGATACTCAGTGGAATGACCCGGCTCTTAAGAGCCAGTTTTGTCAAGGTTTATCTGACAAATTAAAAGATGTGTTGGCTCAGTATGATTCTCCCCCGTCACTGGAGGCCGCTATGGCTCTTGCTATTCGCATTGATAGACGGCTTCGGGAGAGGTGTGGGGTAACTCCGCCCCCTGTGATGACTCCACCTCCTTCTAAAGTCCCTAATATTGAGGTTCCCCTGGTTTGTTCCGAGGAACCTATGCAGTTGGGAGGGACATCATTCGAGGGAGGGGATCGGCGGTGCGCCGCAAAACAAGAAGGTGTTTCTTCTGCGGGAGAGAGGGACATTTTATTGAGGGGTGTCCATCCGTACTGTACTGAGCAAGAAGTCGCCGGAAAACTATTAATCCCAGGTTGTGTGGTGGACGACAATCTGGGAGTATGTATTTCGTCCCCAAGTCCATCTCAGTTTCTCGTACCAGCGGAGGTGGTGGTAGGTACGAGAACTGAGAGGATTTCTGTTCTTCTGGATAGTGGGGCCGCGGCTAATCTGGTGGACGCTCGGTTTGCCCAGGTGCAAGGTATGCAACTGAGTGTATTAGCCAAACCTATCCCTATATTCTCTATTGACGCCAGGCCTCTCGGTCAAGGTAGCTTTGTGCAAGCCGTGCATAACATAGACCTTCGAGTGGGGGCAATACATAAAGAACTATTGTCTTGTTATGTGTTGGAGGGCCTTCCCACTCCTATTGTGTTGGGACTTCCTTGGTTAACTAAACATAACCCAGTTATTAATTGGCAATCCAGAGAGATAAGCCAGTGGGGTGAATTTTGCAATAGTAACTGCATGAACACGGTCATCGGTGCGGTCGTGCCTAGAACCTTACCTCCTTTTCTGGAGGACTTTGAGGATGTGTTTTCAGAGGAAGGGTGTCAAGAATTACCTCCTCATCGCGCATATGACTGTGCTATAAAATTGCTTCCTGATGCTAAGTTACCAAAATCTAGGTTATATAACCTTTCTGGTCCTGAGAGGCAAGCTATGAAGGATTACATTTCGGAAAGTCTGGCCAAGGGGCATATTAGACCTTCATCTTCCCAGTGGCCGTGGGGTTCTTCTTTGTGAAGAAAAAAGATGGAGGCCTACGCCCTTGCCTGGATTTCCGTGAGCTTAATCGGATTACGGTCCGAGATCCGTATCCGCTCCACTTATTCCTGATCTCTTCAATCAGATTGTGGGCGCCAAATGGTTCTCTAAGTTGGATCTCAGGGGGGCGTATAATCTGATTAGGATAAAGGAGGGGGATGAGTGGAAGACGGCGTTTAACACTCCGGAGGGACATTATGAGAACCTTGTCATGCCTTTCGGTCTGACTACTGCCCGGCGGTGTTTCAACATTTTGTTAATGACATCTTTCGCCACCTAGTGGAACAGTTTGTTGTCATTTATCTAGATGACATCTTAATTTACTCGCCGGATCTTGTGTCTCATCAGGAGCATGTGAGACAAGTGTTGCAGATCTTGCGAGATAATAAACTGTACGCCAAATGGAGAAGTGTGTATTCGCTGTACAAGAACTTCAGTTTTTAGGATTCTTGGTGTCAGCCTCCGGTTTCCGTATGGACCCTGGGAAAGTGAAGGCTGTGCTTGAATGGGATCGGCCAGAGGATCTTAAAGCACTGCAGCGTTTCCTGGGGTTTGCTAACTACTACCGGAAATTTATTCGTAATTTCTCATCTGTTGTCAAACCTCTCACTGACATGACAAAAAAAGGGATGAATTTTTCTAGGTGGCCTGACAAAGCTTGTCAAGCATTTTCCTCCTTGAAAAAATGTTTTGCTTCAGCACCCATACTCATCCAACCTGATGCATCACAACCATTCATTGTGGAGGTAGACGCATCTGACGTAGGAGTGGGTGCGGTATTATCTCAAGGTCCGTCCCTGGTAAATGGCATCCGTGCGCTTTCTTCTCTAAAAAATTGTCGTCCGCCGAGAGGAATTATGATGTCGGCAATAGGGAACTCTTGGCCATTAAGTTGGCTTTTGAAGAGTGGCGTCACTTTTTGATCACAAGAATCTGCTGTATTTAGAGTCTGCAAAACGTCTGAATTCCAGACAAGCTAGATGGTCGTTGTTTTTTACCAGGTTTAATTTTGTCGTCACATATCGTCCTGGGTCAAAAAATGTAAAGGCTGATGCCTTATCTCGTAGTTTCCCGGGGGCCGGGAAGACGGATGACCCGGTTCCTATTCTTCAGGAGGGAGTTGTGGTGTCAGCTGTATGCTCTGAGCTTGAGGAGGAGGTATTGGAGGCTCAGGGGGACGCCCCTGTAGGACCTCCAGGGAAACTGTTTGTTCCAGATCAGTTAAGACAAAAGGTTATCGAGGCACATCATAATTCTGCTTTGGCAGGACACCCAGGGAGTAAAGCAACTGTAGATCTCGTTTCTCGCCGGTTTTGGTGGCCTAAATTAAATAAAGAGGTGGTAACTTTTGTCGCGTCCTGTGGGGTATGTGCGCGCTCTAAGACCCCACATACCCGACCGTCTGGGGCCCTTTTACCGTTGAAAATCCCGGAGCGTCCATGGACCCATCTGTCTCTGGACTTCATTACGGGGTTCCTGAGGAGGAACGATTTTTCGTCGTCACTTGCTTCAGTGTGGAGAGGAGTGCTTATGAATTTTAAATGTAGGAGGGAGGCCAAGACGGAATGCAACCGGATTAATTATAGCACTGATCTTGTATGGCCCGATGAACCTGGGACCCAGTTTCCAGGAGGGAACCTTAAGTTTTATATTTTTGGTAGACAACCATACCAGATCATTCACACTTAGGTCCGGACCAGACACTCTCCTCCTATCAGCCATACGTTTGTATCGGTTCCCCATAGTACTCAGATTATTCAGCACTCCTCTCCACACAGAAGCAAGTGACGACGAAAATCGTTCCTCCTCAGGAACCCCAGAAGAGCCCCCCCTATTGAAAGTACAAAACTGGGGGTGAAAACCATATGCCCCAAAAAAAGGGGACTTACCAGTGGACTCGCTCCGCCTATTATTTAGAGCAAATTCCGCCAGAGGCAAGAAAGAAGCCCAGTCCTCCTGGTTCTCTGACACAAAACACCGGAGATATGTCTCCAAGCTCTGGTTCAGACGCTCTGTCTGACCATTGGTCTGTGGGTGAAAAGCCGATGAAAATGACAACTGCATCCCCCGCCGTGTACAAAATGCTTTCCAGAATTTGGAAAGGCACCCTGGAGAGATTCCTAGGAGTAAGAAGCAATGAAGATGAGCTCCTGAATTTCCATCACTTTATACCTTGTAATGAGCCAACTGTAAGACAAAACCTGGAAAAAATCAACTCCGCGGGACAGAAAAGGGACCTGGACTGAGCTGGACTTTGGATTTTTATGAAAGAGGAAGAAATAGAGGATTTAAAGGACAAAGCAAGAATCTCTTGGAGGACAGACTGCACACAGGCAACATTCATCTGACATCCAGAGACCTGAGCATCCAAAGGTAGGACCACTCTGCAACCCCAAAACAATCTATAGACTTCCTACAAATCTATCTTCTTAGAAATAAGGATTACAATTACTATATAACCACAAAAATGGAAAGCGCAAATTTAGAAGTAAATGGGCAAAGCACATGGCTGGAGACACAGCACACCAGGGGGTCAGATATGGAGACACCACAGGGGCAGAAGAGCAGTAAAGTCAGCAAAGGAAAAGCAATGAGGGAGAATCCAGAAACCCTTATTTCTAATTACACTAAAGATGAAGAAAAAAGGAGAACCAACGTGGTATTCCGCACAGACCATCTCTCAGCCTGGCACACCACCCTGTGCAAGCAGTATAAACATATATCTCAGTGCAACACCAATACTGGCCGGCAGATTAAAATTAAAAACAACGCAGAAGATGACACACACTCACTCACTATAACTTTGTACAATACTGGCACCGTCATGGTGCAAGGAACTGAGGACAATCTGCAACAGTTCGATGAACTTTTTATTGAAATCAGTGAACAAGCTCAAATCCTTAAGGTACTGCCACACTAAACAATCCCGCTAGCGATCACGATAACGACGCATACTAATGCGATCGCTAGCGGGATTGTTTCTATATCGCTAAATGCTGCCACATTTAGCGATATAGTTAACGACGCTATCGCCGTTAGCGATCTTCTTAACGACTTTAGCGGTACAAGAGTACCGCTAAATCGCTAAGAAAAGGTGCCACACAGCGATTAGATACTTACCCAGCGGGAGCGCCGACGAGAAAATAGGGTCCGGAACGATTCCAGTGTCAAGGTAAAATATAATTTTCTACTATACTTTTATATTTATAGTGTGTATATGTATTTTGTAAACACGAAGTTTCCCTTAAATGATATTATTCAGATTGAAACTTATTTAGGACAATGTTAGTATCTGCTGGTGTCAGTCTCCACCTTGTGTCCTATCACTGTATTACACTAACTATCTAATAACTTGAACTGGATCCACTGAAATGACCCCCACCTTTGGAGAATGGAGGAAACACATGATACACGAGAACAATAGAATCTTTCTTCAAGAAACGAAACTGAGGATGACAACACGATCAAGGAGGACTTAGAAGAAGATCTAAGGACCAATTAGGATGACCAGATGCTGAATATATACATATATGGACATCATTCAGCATATCTCTTTCTCCTCAATCCCGCCTTTACTCCACCCCAATATTCTGTGTATGTAATCTTATGTACGTGAATAAAAAGTTCAGTGCTTACTGGAGATGGCCGCCTAATAGCACCATTTTCTTTAGGGCACGTTCTGAAGTCTGAACCAGCGTATTGCCTGATTCATTCTCGGTCGACCCGTGCTCTTAGTCTAATTTGGAGTGACTGGAGGATGAGTGGTTTGTCGTTACGACCCGACAATTGGCGCCCAACGTGGGGCCGTGGATTGCCGCCCGTCCGGACCCGTCCCGAGGACTTTGCGGTGGTGCCCGCGGTGACTGAGTGCGAGGACTGCAGCCTCCGTTGAACACGGTAAGTTGGGATCATATACTTTATATGCGTCCCACTTGCCTGTGTGTCAGTCACTGTTTGGTCCTGTCGTATTGTCCATTTGGGTCTGGAGGGGTGACCGGTTGAGTGGTGAGACCAAGGGCAATCCCACGCCACGAACCAGCAAGTCTGACCGAGTGATGTTGCATTCTTGCACGTTCTCGTGAAAATTACCACGTTCCTCCTCCTCCAGTCACTGTACTTTTATGCAGATAGTTGCCTCCCGTGATTATTTGGTAGTGTCTAAATTTCTAGCATCTTGTAGAGAATTGTGGTAGGGGTGCGCATAACCAAATTTCCTTAGGAGACGAATAGAGGAGGGCTCTTCGTCTGAGAAAGTGACAAATGGAGGGGGTACTCTTTGTCTAACCCGGGAAGTCTCATTAGGAGAAGCCCAGGTGTCAGCATATGGAGGGGGACTCTGTGCTGTGTAGAGTGTTTACGGTGGACTGTGCTGTAAAGTTATCACCCACAGTTAGGGAAGGGACAAATTGAGCAGGGACTTTTTGTCTTGTCAACACATGGAGCGGGGACTCTGTATTGACGGGTGGTGACCTGCAAGTGGCACCGGTGGTCTGAGTCGCGACAGATCATTTCACTCTGTTAAATCATGATGCGCATGTTTAAATCAAACAAAACCCACAAGTTAGAGGGTGGTGCTTTGGGAGTGGTTGAATTGATGGAATCACGTGGAGGCAAGAAGGCTGTTAAGAATGAGCTTGCCGAGTACAGGCAGGCTTCAGCCTTCAGTGTGGAAAGACTTTGTCGCACAGAATGAGGGAAAGTTGAGAGATCAGGGGCTCTTGTATCAAGCCCGAGCACATTTGAGAGTAGTAAATGATTTGAAAGTTGAGGGTTGGAAAGAGGTAGATGGAATAAGGAGGTTCGGAAAGTGCTGAGCCTTTGTTCGGATATGTAAAATGCTCTGCATATGATCTTGTTGATGTAACTAAAATGGCCGCTCCAAGCCCTCGGCCACCGCCCTATAATGGTGCCGATCTTAGAACAAAGGGAGGTTGGACCTGTCATGTGTGTGGTGAACAGAATCCGCCCTGGGCGGAGACCTGCCGTGTTTGTGGGCGGGTCGCTCCTGGTGTAATGCCCAGCCCATCGCCCCTCCCACACCCAGCGGCCATTTTGGTAAACCCAGTGGCCATCTTAATACACCGGAAATGGCCAACACCCATCTCCTCCGGCGGCCATCTTGGGACACCCAAGCACACCAGTCAGGCCTATATCCCTTGCTGATACCAACCAGGGCCTACTACCAGCCCCCGCCCGCACCTGTGCAGGCCACAGCTCCCAATATGGCACCAGATGCAACACCATTGTTCCCTTTCACACACCCCAACCCGGCCATTGCTGCAATGCATGAATCTTCAGTTTTTCAAACAATGATCAGAAGCCGCCGCCATGATATTATGGGATCTAATGAAGGGGAGGAGGATCAGGAGATAGAAGAGGGGTGGGCCCCTCAACAGCCACCACTATCCCCAGCAGCACCAGTATCTTTTCTTCCCTCCTCCATTCCCCCACCATCATTGTTAACCCCTGGTCCTAGGGCCTATTCCACCCCTACTCCAGAGATGGGGCACCTTCCTCTCCTTCACAAATCCTCAGAGAGGACAGTCGTTCTGTAAGATTCACGGAAACCCGGTCAGGCCCCCAGCTCCCGGTGTACTTGAAAACTGGTATCCCTGCCATTCACAGCATTACACAGACCGCAACGGAAATCCAGTGACATTGTCCATAGGGTACGGTGATATCCTGACACATCGGGTTGGTGCTATAGTTAGTCCTGCCAACTCCAACTGCTCCAAGAAAGGGGGTCTGGCTCTATTAATAGCCCAAGCAGGTGGTCCCATCGTCACTGCAGAATGCATGGCTCATATATACACTCATGACCCTTTGCCACCTGGACAGACTCTGACAACCCATGCAGGGGACCTTCCCGCTGATATCATCATCCATGCAGCAGGTCCAGTCCATGATCCTCTAAATTCAAATGAGTCACGGGCCACCCTTCGGGCCACCATACATTCAATACTCCATCATGCTGGTATGTTAAAAACAGAAGACATTAGGCACCAGGAATTATTTGAAACCAATGATAAAGTAGTAAATTTGTGATTGCTTTGTCTAAAGAGTTAACTAACACCCACTCTATAGTGTCTGCTTCTCTCCCAGAATTTACAGGTGACACGGTGCATGATTTCTCGCCTGATGACCTTATATATATAAAAATTTATGGGAAGAGACTGTCTCCAGCCCAGATTTGAGGGTCCCTACTCTGTGGTCCTGACCACCCCTACTGCCCGAAGCTCGAGGGCAAGAGCACCTGGATTCACGCCTCCCATTGCAAGAAGGACAAGATTAATCAGCAGTCATGAAGTTTCTGATATACATATCCTTTTGAGCTATATCCTGATCTCCAGTAGTGCCACTATGCCCACCTTCTGGGTTAATACTACAACCCCTGTGGTTATCTTTAAGTTCGATTTCTATCAAATATTCAACTGTGATAGGAATGATTTCAAGGGATCAATATATTAAACTTAGGGGAAAAGGGATATTTTATCTCTATGTCACCCGCCCAGGGAATGAAAACTGTTATGATTGGTTAGATGTGGGATAGAAAACAGAAAAAGGGAAAATTGGCAGATGAAGCTAGATACAATAGATTGATAAATGAGATATACAAGTGTTATATTTGTAGGAACTGATCTAAGAATGCAGAAGTCAGTGACAGCAAGCAGAGATAAGTGCTGGCAGCAGCGAGATGGTATTTTGCTGTACACCAAGGTCATTCTACAGATAAGCAACCTGCAGGCTGAGGGAGAGAGGACACACAAACTACGCAGTGGTTTGACCCCTCCCGTCGGGTATTCGTGAGGATGCACAGGAAGAGTGCAACAGTTTTATGCTTTTGGAATAGACACAGTACGTAAGAATCGAAGGTCAGAGTATGTGAGAAGCAAATAGACAGGCAGAGAAAGGAAGTTACACTAGAGGACAGAGTTCAGGAAAGAGCCAAAAGATTATTTCTGGACTCTAAGAAAAACTTGGGTGGAAATGGGTTTTGTCAAAGAAAACAAGACTAGTGAGAAAGTTCTAGCAAGTTTTATATGAATGGCATAAAAAAAAAAAAAAAAAAAAAAAAAAGTAGTGACAAGGAAAAACTGAAAGTAAGTAGACCGGATTAGAGATCAGTTAAAGCAGAGGATCTAGCCAGAATAGCACAGGGGGCACAACATGATTTAGTGCAGGCAAAAAGAGGTAGCTTGCGCATGAGCCCCCTTGTCTCCTTACCCCCCATTCCTAATTGCACAGTACAGGTGAACCTACTAGGGGGACATGAGGTTGAATTCCAGGTGGACACGGGGCAGAAAATTCAGTAATTACAGACAACTCTCCAGCTCCCCGTCACTAAAAAGATTCCCCTGCAGATTCGGGGAACCGCTGTGCACACACAGTTGGTGGTGTCACCGCGGGGTCAATGTGGTCTTTTGGGATGTGGTGTGTTGTTACGGTTGCGGGCACGTATTGAGTGTTGTCCGGTTGGGACTGTCACTGTGGCACCGGGACTGGGGCGGAGCACTCTTTGTGGAGTCGTGTCGCTAGACGTTGCTAGTACACAGAGGAAAGAGAAGATTTTCAGGAAATATATTCCAATGTTATTCCTGGACCCCACCGTCATGATGTACTCTTTAGGATAAGGACAGGGGATTTTACGAAACAACATGTTGGGGTCATAGTAAATGCTGCAAATAATCAACTCCACTATGCTGGAGGACTGGCCGCAACAATTTCACAGAAAGGCGGACCCATGATACAGGACGAATCTAATTCGTATATACAAACGTGTGGTCAGGTAGAAATAGGACAGGTCCCAGCAACCAGAGCAGGACAGTTGCCGTGTCAATATGCAATATATGCAATGAAATCACGATATACTTCTACTAATATGCCTAGGTCCCAACAATTACTTACTGAAGCTGTCCAGAATGTAATCCTGTATGTTTTCCCTGTCCACTCCGAACAATGTATTAAAAGTAAAAAAAAAAAAAAGTTAGAAGAATTCAGCTTGTTCTGTATCAGACAAAAATAAAAAAAAAAAAGCCAGCCAGAAGTAGTTCTAGCCCACATTTTGCAAGCAGGCAGCTGCAGGTCCAAGGACAGTTCTTATCAGTGCCCACATAGCAAACTCCAGCCCCCCTTCAACTTAACCCTGTGTACGGGTTGGTACAAAAATTATGGGCAGTTAATGCAGCTACTGATCTGGAAACTCCAGTGGTGTCTAATATATATATATACACTTTTGTTCCAGATATCTCAGGATGCTGCTTAGTTTACAGTTATTGATTTTGCCAATGTTATTTTTATAATATGTTGATGATTTACTGATTTGTGTTCTTCCAGGAAACAGTGTCGTATTGCAACAATATTACTTATGTTGTTTCTGTATCAAGCAGGTTGTAAAGCGTTGAAGGATAAACTGCAATTTTGTAAATCTTCAGTTATCTTTTTGGGACATTGCATTATACCAGGGGAACGACATCGGACCAGCGCTCGCAAAGAAGCTGTACAGAACTTTCCTATGCCTGTTAATGTTGCCGCTCTTAGGATATTTCTTGGACTGATTTTCTATTGCAGACAGTGGATTCGTGCTGTGTCAGTCCTCATGCAGCCTCTCTATGACTGTATCACCATTGTGCTTTTTAAACTAACTCCTGAAGGTATAGACGGTTTTTATTTTTCTCTCAAAAACAGGATTGTGGCAGCTCCAGCGCTAGGAATCCCCAACTATGAACTACTATTCACCCTGTATCTCCATGAACAGCAGGGACACGCGGCAGGGGTATTGACTCAGTTACATGGTGACAATCAAAGGCCAGTGGCCTGTTTCAGTGGAAGACTAGATGCAGTGGCTAGAGGTGCCCCGTCCTGTGTACGGGCAGTACATGCTGTAGGACTATTGCTCCACAAATCATCAGATATCGTTCTTGATTATCCACTGACAGCACTTACACCTCATGATGTATACATCATACTGAACCAGGTGCAGTCGGTACATCTTTCAGCTGCACGTCATCTTCGATTGCAATGTGCACTTTTAATGCCTCCAAATGTTTCTTTGCAGAGATGTACCACACTTAATCCTGCCACATTGTTACCTCTCTCGGATCTAGGGGGGAGGTCAGGTATTGTACGGTATTGTACAAAGAAGATCCAAGAGAGGAGATTCCTTATGATTATGTTCAGCTTATGGCACAGGAAACAGCAGGCCTACCCACAGTGTTTGAAACTGAAAGATGTAATGTTGACTTTAAATCTTTTGTAGAACTCGCTACCAAGATGACTCAGGTACTTTCCACACCAGGTATGCCATTGTCTCCTGAATGCAGTAATCAAGCAGAACCAATACTCCCATATCAGTCGGCCCAGGAGGCTGAATTTAAGGCTCTGACCGAGGCCTGTAAGATAGCTGAAGGTAGAATTGTTAACATCTACACAGATTCTAGATACGCATTCGGTATAGCTCATGATTTGGGTCCAATTTGGAAGTCTAGAGGATTCCTGATGGCAGCAGGACATCCCATTAAAAATGCTGACGCAGTCCAGCAGTTAATTGATGCATTACAATTACCAAAAGAAGTAGTTGTCAAAAGTTAAAGCACATACCAGATGCACTGATCAGGTGAGCAAAGGAAACGCAATGGCCGATGCAGCAGCAAAAACAGCAGCCAGTAGACCACTCCAAGGGGTAACGATGCACCAGGTAAGCGCTCCCAAAAATCCCTTTGTGTCGGAGGATGCCTTAGCCCAGATGCAGGCTCAGGTGCGCCAGGAGGAAGTAGAAAAGTGGGAAAAAGAAGGTGCATGTCTGAATGCAGCAACTGGGTATGGGGAAGAGGGATGCGCCGATGCCTTCCAAGAGCGTTGTACCCTGCGGTCGCCCAGATGTTACATGGGCCAACCCACCAGTCCAAAACTGCTGTAATGAGCGTCATGCAGAAGCATTGAGCGGCACCAGGCTTTTCCATCTGTATAGAAGGTTTGATCCAGGGATGCATGGTATGTGCTACACATAATAAGAGAAGGGTAGTCAAGACACCACCCAAACATGCCCCTCGGCCCTTCTATCCTTTCCAGAGACTGCAGATTGATTATATTCAGTTGCCAAAATCAGGTTCATGGGAGTACGTGTTGGTGTGTTTTTGATTTATTCTCAGGTTGGCCGGAGGCTTTCCCGATTGCCAAGGCTACGGCTGCGGCAACCGCAAAGAAGCTGCTTGTGGAGGTGGTGTGCAGGTATGGAGTACCAGAGGTGATCGAAAGTGACAGAGGTACACATTTCACAGGTGAAATAATGAATGAAGTCTTGACAGCTCTGGGAATTCAACAAGCTTTTCACACCCCATATTACCACAAAGCGGTGTAAAAGTAAAAGGACTAAATAAGATATTGAAGTTAAAAATCTAAAAGGCCATGGCTGAAACAGGGAAATCTTGGCCTGAATGTTTACCATTAGCCCTATACTCAGTAAGGTACACTCCAAGTAGAAAAACTGAACTTTCTCCGTATAAAGTACTATTTGGCAAAGTGCCTAGTTTAGGATGTTTCTTTTCCCAAGCATTGGAAATAAGTAACCATGTATTAAGCTTATATGTAAGGGATTTGTATAAAAGACTCAAGAAAGTATATGATAATGTTTTCAGTTCTCTTCCAGATCCGAACCAGGATCCTGGGAGTCTGCAGTCTGCAGTCTGGAGACTGGGTAGTCATTAAAAGACACGTGAGAAAGAGTCTGGATCCGAGAATATAGCTCCACTGATATCCAGAAAAAGAAGGAGTCTGGGTCAGCTGCACACCGGTTATGCTGAGGATCCCAAAGTTTATATGGATCCCATAGGTGTTCCTAGGGGGGTCCCAGACGAATACAAAGCTCAGAATCAGATCCTGGCGGGTTTCCGTTCTTTCATCCCAACTGTGCAGATCAATTACAATGTAGATTGGATAAATTATATATACTACACCGAGCAAAGATTTATCAATATCAATTTTAGTCAAGATGCTTTCCAGGGTATAGTTGAGAAACTGGGCCCAAAACAAAAGACTGACTCTTCAAAATAGACTGGCCATTGACATGATTCTAGCTGAAAAAGATGAAGTCTGTGGGATGATAGGGGAAGAATTTTGTACTTATATTCCTCAGAATTCTGGAGTCAATGGTAAAACTATAGTGGCCCTTACAGAGATTAAAAATCTGGCTCAGGAAATAAAAGCCAATGCAGAAGTAGATACCTCTTTCTTCTTAAGATGGCTTGGAGGACTTAAAGAATTTCTCCAACAAGCCTGCTTAGTGGTAACAGGGCTTTTGGTGCTAGGATTGATAATTCTATGTTGTGTGATATCTATGTATAGGAAAGCTGTGACCAATGCAGCCGCCTCCTCAGGTACTTTCTTTCATCAGGAAGTTGTGTCGCTACTATATGAAGACACTGATAATGGTGATATGGAGAAATATACTCCGCAGGATAAACCTGATAAAACCCCCTATAACAAAATACAAATGGAAATAAGAGATTTAGTTTAGGGATAGTGGGAGAACTCCATGTGCATGTTTGGTAGGGACTTGGTTGTTTGGGGGCGGTCCATAAGGGGCCAGTTTCTAAAATGACCAAGCGAAGAAATCCATTACCCCTGTCCCCACACATGGACAGTCTCGAAGGCCGCATAAATTAAGGGAAAAACTTAGTGTTTAGGGGGATTGTCAAGGTAAAATATAATTTTCTACTATACTTTTATATTTATAGTGTGTATATGTATTTTGTAAACACGAAGTTTCCCTTAAATGATATTATTCAGATTGAAACTTATTTTAGGACAATGTTAGTATCTGCTGGTGTCTGTCTCCACCTTGTGTCCTATCACTGTATTACACTAACTATCTAATAACTTGAACTGGATCCACTGAAATGACCCCCACCTTTGGAGAATGGAGGAAACACATGATACACGAGAACAATAGAATCTTTCTTCAAGAAACGAAACTGAGGATGACAACACGATCAAGGAGGACTTAGAAGAAGATCTAAGGACCAATTAGGATGACCAGATGCTGAATATATACATATATGGACATCATTCAGCATATCTCTTTCTCCTCAATCCCGCCTTTACTCCACCCCAATATTCTGTGTATGTAATCTTATGTACGTGAATAAAAAGTTCAGTGCTTACTGGAGATGGCCGCCTAATAGCACCATTTTCTTTAGGGCACGTTCTGAAGTCTGAACCAGCGTATTGCCTGATTCATTCTCGGTCGACCCGTGCTCTTAGTCTAATTTGGAGTGACTGGAGGATGAGTGGTTTGTCGTTACGACCCCGACACCAGCAACGAGCGAGATCACAGCAGGAAGCTCGTCGCTGGAAGCTGCCGCACTGAACAATATCGCTAACGGGATCGCTAAATAGTGACGTTTTTTAGCGATCCCGTTAGCGATATTGTTTAGTGTGGCATACCCTTTAGAAAGACACTTCCAGAGACCATTTCTAATGCTCACATATCTACAGAGAAGACCTCCAGGGCCCCTACCCCCAACACTTCACACCCCTCCCCTGAGAACATCAGAGACTATCTATCTCAATTAGAAGGAGACTTGGCTCAAATTAAGGAAGAACTTCAAAGAAACTCACATAGAAATGCAAATGACCAAGCAACAAATGAGATCAATAAGCTGAAATGCGAGTTCAACTCAGCTCTCCAGAAAATAAGAGAGGAAATGAGCGAATTACAAAATGACAATGAAAGGCTCAGAAAGGAGATAGCAGAACTCAAAACGCAGAGTCTTCAATGTCTGACCCAGCAGGGGACAATGGAAACTAGCCAGAGAGCAGACAATATGGCCCCCACTGACCAGAATGTGGAGACTCCAAACAACAACACAGCAATAACCTATAATATGAATAATACTGAAACCAAGAAAAGTGAGCCAGCAAGAAGCGAGCCAACCACCAGCAAAGCCAGCATCACAGACCCCCACCATCAGCCACTTAACCCATCCCAGACACCACAAAGCCCTGATATTGTCCTAATAATGGACTCAAATGGGAAGTACCTAAATGCACAACGGCTATTCCCAGGAAAACGGGTCAGAAAAATCCACTGTGCAACTATTGAACAGGTGACAGAGGTCATCAATAATCCACGTTTTACCAACCCAAACCATATTATTATACACACAGGTACAAACAATCTGCCAGACCAGCACAAGCAGATCGCAGCACAACTGGCCCAACTAGCAAAGAAGGCAAAACTAAAATTCCCAGACAGCAAAATCATTCTGTCATCTCTGCTCCCAACAAAGGACATATCCAGGCAAACCACCCAAAGCATCAATATGGAACTGACAGAAAAGGTCAAGACTGTTCCAAACGTGACCCTGGCACAACACCTTTCCATAAACCACCATCACCTATATGATAATAAGCACCTCAACAAACAAGGGGTCAGCCTCCTGGCCAAAGAGCTGAAAGACATCGTACTAAACAGAGGACCCAGGCCTGGATTCAACAGTAACCAACATCACACCGAAAGACCCCTAACAATAAAAAGACAGAAAACCCCAATCCTATCTCCAGAAGCTGGAAACAAAGCTCTTCACCCAAAATCAGACCATCAGAGGAGGAGACCTCCATGGAGGGGACCACCGACCCCACACAGATACACGCAGAGCATAGATACGGATGAGGTAAAGACCCTGCTCAGCGCACTATGCAGGAAACTAATGTGACTGGATGGAACCAAGCACACCTACAAAACAGTCAGAAATCCAGTTTGTCCTACACAGCCATACTCATTACAAGGTATATACACACAAGATAAATAGAAAAAAATGACTTCACTTACAATCAGCAGCTGGAATATTCAGGGTCTCAACACCTCGACCTTTGGATGTAAAACAAATGACCCGGACTTTATACAAAGACTGAAAAATATAGACATCCAGATCCTCCTGGAAACATGGACCAGAGCCGAAAACGAATCCCTGGCGCCCATCGGATACAGGGAAATATCTGTCCCTGCCCTGAAAAATAAAAACATCAAACAGGGCCGGAGCTCAGGAGGAATACTGATCTGGTATGAAGACGAGCTCCACCAATACATCAAACCGGTGAAGAGAGGAGGCAGCCACATATGGATCAGGATCAGCAGCTCCATCCGCACCTCTCAGTCTGATGTCCACCTCTGCGCCACCTATATACCACCGCCAGAGTCCCCCTACTTCAATCCAGAGAGCTTCGAGATCTTACAAAGAGAAGCCGCCCACTATCAGGCCCTGGGCAAAGTTCTCATCTTTGGAGACCTCAACGCAAGAACAGGGAGAGAAAACGACTTCCTGACCACGGATGGGAACATCTACATATTTGGAGCAGAGAATGACGGCCAAGACTCAGTACACACAGAAAGAAACAGCTACGACAGTACAGTCAACAAAAGTGGTAAAAAGCTCCTGAACGTATGTAGAAGTTTAGGACTTCATATTCTTAATGGACGTACCAAAGGAGACTCTTTAGGGAGGTATACACTAAACTCCCATGTAGGGAGGAGTGTAGTAGATTATGCCATTACAGACATGAACCGGGCAAATATCAGCGCCTTCATAGTCACCCCACAAACGCACCTGTCAGACCACAGCCAACTTCTTCTGTACTTGAAATCTACAGAGAAACCACCCACTCAAAAGCCACAGCATAGCGGCCTCTTCAACCGGCCTCCATCATATAAATGGTCCAAAACGGATGCTCCACCACTGCTCCACCACTTCTACAACCACGAGTACCAGCCTAACCCAAAGGGAGTGAGTCAAGCTACAAAAGACCTCAACAATATATTCTATGCAATGGCCAGACTGTCCGACCTTAAAAAAGTTGACTACAAGAGACCAAAAGAAAAACAGACCAACGGTTGGTTTGACAGAGAATGTAAAGCCGTACGGAAGACCCTGAGAACAGCCTCAAACAAGAAACATAGAGACCCCAACCACCCTGGTCTGAGGGAAGCCTATGAAACCATACAAAGACAGTACAAAACCATCCTCAGGAGGAAGAAGCAGAGTTACATCTCTACCAAGCTTAACCAACTCCAAGATGCTCTTCAAGACAATTCCTTCTGGGAACTATGGAACCACATGGGCACAAAAGACAAGAAAAACAACATCCATATCCAAAATGGCAACATCTGGCTCCAGTACTTCAGAGACCTCTATAAAGACATCCCAAAGGAATAACTAAACCAAGAACAGGAAAACATAATGGCAAAACTAAAAGCAATGGAGGAAAAAGTAAAAAATTTCCAAAACCCAGTGGATACACCTATTACATTACAGGAAGTAGCAGAGAGAATCTCTTCCATAAGATGTAGAAAAGCCGGTGGCCTGGATGGAATCCTACCAGAAATGCTGAAGTACAGCCCACCAGAAATACAGGCTGCAATGGTTAAACTCTTCAATATTGTGCTAAGTGCCGGCTACTTCCCTCGTACCTGGAACCAAGGCCTCATCACACCCATCCACAAGAATGGGGACAGGTATGACCCAGCCAACTACAGAGGCATATGTGTCAGCAGCAACCTGGGGAAACTGTTCAACAGCATCCTGAACAGGAGGATCCTCAGTTTCCTCACCGAACATAACGTCCTCAGCAAGAGCCAAGCAGGGTTCATGCCAAACCACCGCACCACTGACCACATCTATACCTTGCACAGCCTCATTCAGAGACACGTCCACAATACAAAGAACGGAAGATATACGCCTGTTTCGTGGACTTTAAAAAGGCCTTTGATTCGGTGTGGCACCCAGGCTTATTCCTGAAACTGCTGGAGAGCGGAATAGGAGGAAAGACCTACGATGTTATCAAAAGATCCTACACCGAGAACCTCTGCAGTGTGAGTGTGAACGGTAAAAGAACGGCTTATTTCCAGCAGAGCCGTGGAGTCAGACAAGGCTGCAGCCTAAGTCCAACGCTCTTAAACATTTACATCAACGAGCTGGCTACCGCTCTGGAATCTTCCACAGCACCAGGTCCCACCCTCCACGACACCCAGGTGAAATTCCTGCTGTATGCAGATGACCTGCTGCTTCTGTCACCAACCGAGAAAGGCCTCCAAGACAACCTGAAAATCTTAGAGAAATTCAGCTCCACCTGGGCACTACCGGTCAACCTAAAGAAAACCAACATCATGGTGTTCCAGAGGAGAAAGAGAAAATTAGACCAGCACCCTTCATTTGTCCTCAACAACTGCGCCCTTACAGGAACAGACAAATATACCTACCTGGGCCTAGAGATTCACCGGTCAGGAAGCTTCAAACAAGCCATAGAGACCCTGAAAGACAAGGCATGTAAAACCTTCTATGGCATCCGAAGGAAACTTTACCATCTGAAGCCACCAGTGAGGGTCTGGTTAAAAATCTTCGACTCGGTCATCGCCCCAATCCTCCTGTATGGCAGTGAAGTCTGGGGTCCTCACACCTACCCAGACTGGTCAAGATGGGATTCCAGCCCAACAGAAATATTCCACCTGGAATTCTGCAAGCACCTTCTCCAAGTCCATCGGAGCACCTCCAACAGTGCCTGCCGGGCCGAGCTGGGCAGATTCCCTCTACACCTAACGGTTCTAAAGAGGGCACTGTCATTCCGGGCTCACCTACGTAGGAGCAATCCAAGCTCCCATCACCATAAAGCCCTGACACACGTAGGTGAAACAGAAAAACTAGGACCCTCGGAACAGCTCACCCAAACCCAACCTGACCAGAACACCAATCACAACAACCTGACAAAAGCCGAAATCAGGAAGATGGTAGACAAAGGCCAGGAGAGGTATGTCAGTGACTGGAAGAACGACATCATCAGCTCCCAGAAACTGACCATGTACCGGAGTCTACAGAGAGACTACAGTCTGGCCCCATACCTGGAGAAACTCCCAGACCCCAGAGACCGCCAGATCCTGAGCCGGTATAGACTCAGCGCCCACAGTCTGGCCATCGAATCCGGCCGACACAGGCAGAGCTACAAGCCCAGGGAGGAAAGACTATGCCAACACTGTGACCAGGAGGCCATAGAGGACGAAACCCACTTCCTGCTACACTGCTCCAAATACTCAGCAGTGAGGGACACTCACTTCAGGAGACTCTCACATCTCTTCCCGGATTTCATCACCATGAAGGAGGAAGAGAAAACATATATCTTGCTGGGGGAAGAAGAGAGAGCAGCGGAGATAGCAGCGCGGTATGTGAGCGAATGTCATAGACTGCGAGAAAGAGAACTATGATATGCCATAGACTTCTATAGCCCCCACCCCGGATCTGCCCCCATCACCCCTCCCTATGCCATGGACTTTTATAGCCCCCACCCTGGACCTGCGCCCCATCACCCCTCCCTATGCCATGGACTTCCATAGCCCCCACCCTGGATCTGCCCCTACTCAACATCCCTATCCCTATCCCCCTTTGGTACACTTGCTTTGGCAAAACTAATGTGTTTTTAGTCCTGCCAATAAAGCTTCTTTGAATTTGAATTTGAACACAAACTGAGACCCCCGATCCGACACCACATCGGAGGGTACCCCGTGAAGCCTTACAATCTCCCCAATAAACACCTGCGCAAGAGTTTTAGCATTAGGAAGAGCAGGAAGAGCGATAAAATGTGCCATCTTGCTGAACCTGTCCACTACAACGAGTATGACTGTTTTACCCGAAGATGGCGGGAGGTCCGTAATGAAGTCCATGGACAGATGAGTCCACGGACGCTCCGGGATCTTCAAAGGTAAGAGGGTCCCCGACGGACGGGTATGTGGGGTCTTAGAGCGCGCACAAACCTCGCAGGACGCGACAAAAGTTACCACCTCCTTATGTAAGTTAGGCCACCAAAACCGACGCGATAGGAGATCCTCAGTTGCTTTACTCCCTGGGTGTCCTGCCAAAGCTGAATTATGGTGTGCCTCGATCACCTTTTGTCGCAACTGATTTGGAACAAACAGTCTCCCTGGAGGTCCTACAAGGGCGTCCCCCTGAGCCTCCAATACCTCCTCCTCAAGCTCAGAGCATACTGCCGACACCACCACCCCCTCCTGAAGGACCAGAACCGGGTCCTCCGTATTCCCAGCCCCTGGGAAACAGCGAGATAAGGCATTCGCCTTAACATTTTTTGAGCCAGGACGATATGTGACGACAAAATTAAACCTGGTAAAAAACAACGACCACCTAGCTTGTCTGGGATTCAGACGTTTAGCGGACTCTAAATATAGCAGGTTTTTGTGATCGGTAATGACGGTGACCGGGTGGACTGCCCCCTCCAAAAAATGACGCCACTCCTCAAAAGCCAACTTAATGGCCAAGAGTTCCCTATTGCCGACATCATAATTCCTCTCAGCGGACGACAATTTTTTAGAGAAGAAGGCGCACGGATGCCATTTACCAGGGGACGAACCTTGTGATAATACTGCTCCCACCCCTACCTCGGAAGCGTCCACCTCAACAATGAACGGCTGTGACGCATCAGGTTGAATAAGTATGGGTGCTGAAGCAAAACATTTTTTCAAAGAGGAAAACGCTTGACAAGCCTTGTCAGACCACTTTGAAAAATCCGTCCCTTTTTTAGTCATGTCTGTGAGAGGTTTAACTACGGACGAAAAATTACGAATGAATTTCCGGTAGTAGTTAGCAAACCCCAGGAAACGTTGTAATGCCTTAAGATCCTCTGGCAGATCCCACTCAAGAACTGCCCGCACTTTCCCAGGGTCCATACGAAAACCGGATGCTGACACCAGGAACCCTAAAAACTGAAGTTCCTGTACGGCGAACACACACTTCTCCCATTTGGCGTACAGTTTATTCTCCCGCAAGATCTGTAACACCTGCCTAACATGCTCCTGATGAGACACAAGATCTGGCGAGTAAATTAGGATATCATCCAGATATATGACCACAAACTGTCCCATTAGGTGGTGAAAGATGTCACTTACAAAGTGTTGAAACACCGCCGGGGCAATACTCAGACCAAATGGCATGACAAGGTTCTCATAATGCCCCTCCGGAGTGTTAAACGCCGTCTTCCACTCATCCCCCTCCTTCATCCTAATCAGATTGTACGCCCCCCTGAGATCCAACTTAGAAAACCATTTGGCACCCACGATCTGATTGAAGAGATCGGGAATAAGTGGGAGCGGATACGGATCTCGGACCGTAATCCGATTAAGCTCACGGAAATCCAGGCAAGGGCGTAGGCCTCCATCTTTTTTCTTCACAAAGAAGAACCCCGCGGCCACCGGGGAAGATGAAGGTCTAATATGCCCCTTAGCCAGACTCTCTGAAATATAATCCTTCATGGCCTGTCTCTCAGGACCAGAAAGGTTATACAACCTAGATTTCGGTAACTTGGCCCCAGGGAGCAAGTTAACAGAACAGTCATACTCGCGATGAGGAGGTAGTTCTTGACACCCTTTTTCCGAGAATACATCCTCAAAGTCCACCAGAAATGGAGGTAAGGCCCTAGGAGCGACCGCACCAATGACCGTATTCATGCAGTTTTTACTACAGAAATCGCTTCATTGGGTTATCTCTCTGGATTGCCAATTAATAACCGGGTTATGCTTAGCTAGCCAAGGCAGGCCCAGCACTATAGGAGTGGGAAGACCCTCCAACACATAACAAGACAACAGTTCTTTATGTAGCGCCCCCACTTGAAGATCTATGTTATGCACTGCTTGCACAAAACTTCCCTGACCGAGAGGTCTGGCGTCGATCGAGAATATGGGGACGGGTTTAGCCAACCCACTCAATCGCATACCTTGAACCCGGGCAAAGCGAGCATCCACCAGATTAGCCCCGGCCCCACTATCCAGAAGAACAGATATCCTCTCAGTTTTCGCACCCACCACCACCTCCGCCGGTACGAGAAACTGAGACGAACTTAGGGACGAAATACTTACTCCCAGATTGCCGTCCACCACACAATCTGGGATCAATAGTTTTTCCGGCGACTTTTCACTCTGCAAAGGACGGGATGGACACCCGCTAATAAAATGTCCCTTTTTTCCACAGAAGAAACAACTTCTTGTTTTGTGTCGCCCCACCGATCCCCTCCTCCGGAATGATGTCCCTCCTAATTGCATAGGCTCCTCTGGATTGACCAGGGGAACCTCCGTATAAGGGACCCTAGAGGAAGGTGGAGTCATCACAGGGGGCGAAGTTACCCCGCACCTCTCCCGAAGACGTCTGTCAATACGAATAGCAAGGGCCATAGCGGCTTCCAGTGTCGTGGGAGGGTCATACTGCGCCAACACATCTTTTAATTTGTCAGATAAACCTTGACAAAACTGTCTCCTAAGAGCCGGGTCATTCCACTGGGTGTCCGTGGCCCACCTACGGAACTCCGAACAGAATTCCTCTGCCGGATGATCTCCCTGCTGTATCTTACGTAACTTAGTTTCAGCAAGGGAGACCCGATCCGGGTCATCATATACAAGACCCAGAGCTGCGAAAAATCTATCCACTGACTGGAGAGCCGGGAGCCCGGGGGAAGAGAGAACGCCCAGGATTGGGGGTCCCCTTGTAGGAGTGAGATGACAATTCCCACCCTTTGATCTTCACTCCCAGATGACCGAGGTCGCAGCCGAAAGTACAATTTACATGCCTCCCGGAAAGCAAAAAATTTGTCCCGCCCTCCAGTGAACCTGTCCGGGAGAGCTACTTTAGGTTCAGGTCTGGCTTGCTCCGGGGGTACAAAACCTTGGACTTAACATCCCTCAGCTCCATGGACAAACTCTGCAACTGCTGAGCTAGACTGGCTACTGGATCCATGGTGGCTGGGGAGAATCTTTAGTGTGGTCGGTGAAAATGTCACGCTGTCTCTGTATACAGGAGGACCGGGGTCTATGCTGACCCTAAGCTGGGGTCCTGACTAATCCCTCTACCTGGAGGTACTGTTGATGATACAGAGGTCCAGGCCGCCAGCGTAACCCTATCTCCTGTAAATCCCTAACACTGTAATCTAGTCCTGAGAAGGACCCTGATTACCACCACAGGGAACAGGAAGGTAACTGCCTTCACACACAGTATAAGACGAACGAGACAGTACAAGGGGTAAAATAAAAGACCACCTTGCATACAAAACTATCACTACAGAGGGAACACCAATGGGTAAGGAGATAAATAATAAAGCGAGGAGAGGAGAAAACCACAACAGGTACTCTTAGCTTTAGACTTCTCAATACGATCCGCTCTGCTGGTCTGCATGAATGCTTTCACCGACACTTCCCCAGCAGACAGGCAGGTATATGAAGGAAACCAATTACCACAACATTAATTGCAGCTGAGCGAGGCTGGTCTAGTCCAGCACAGAGAGAGGAAGAATTAACTCCCTCACTGCCGAAAAACACCCAGCACCAGAAACTCAGCTGTGAGAAGTCAGGGTGTGCAATCGCGACGATCTTCGCAGCGACACACCCGTGACACTGTCCCCAACAAAGAAATTGTGGGAAATCTATGGGTTGTTTAATGGCAGCTCTAATTTGGATCTTGCCTATGGGCTCCTGAAGTTTTATGTATTCCCTTGCCTGCCCTTTAAAATAAACATGCAACTATATGCATTCATGTTGAAGTTTAATATACATATTGTATCCTCAGAGAGGAAGAGTACTTGAACTCTATAGTGCCACCTATTAGAAGCAGCGATCCTATAAGTCACTATCGACCCTTTAATGAACCTTGCAATATGACTTGTTGTGAGGAACTCAGCCGGCCGCCACACGGTAGCCGGGGTATCACAGCTTCTGATACCACCGCCGCTACCAAATGTGACGGACGATCCCTTTCCTCCCACGTCACCAATGGGACGTAACTCCACAGGTACAGCTCTCCGGCGCCCCCCTTTGTCTCTCAGGTCAGTAAGAGAACTGCACCTAGAGCAAATGGCCGCCGGGGAAGGTGTCCTGCTACCCACTGGGTATTCTAAGATTCGTGATCAGAGTAAAAGCATCAGCCCAAGATTAATTTTATGGTTTAATTTGCCTTAAGGGCGCACTAGATAATTACAGAAATATACAGTAAAGCTATACAACGTAACTACAATGGAATGGCAGTCAGAGTAAAAATACAACAATAATATACAAGGCTTAAAGGTATAAGCTATGGATCAATATTACCGGGTATTATGGTCATGGGAAGGCCTTGGCTCTGCCATTCCCAGGTACAGTCTTCAGTTCCTGAATAGTCCCTTGGTCTTTCCTAGACCATCTTGTTGGCTTCTGTGTGTGAAATGGAATGAGAGCAGCAGCCTGGTCATGGCTAGTTCTTAGACCTGCTAGGCCCATCCCCATTGCTTTGAAGCACGCATATTAATTGGCCTGCAATTCATATGGAGCAGGAAACAATGCCTGAGCTTGGGCTATTTACCATACGACTGACCATCTCATTCAGTCACTGGCCTAGACTAATTAGCATGTAAAGGCCTATTGATTCCTAGTGGACATCAAAACCTGTCGTACTGGATATGCTAATAGGCAATGTGTAGCTAAAAGTCTGTGGCTGTGTGAACTGACAAAATGGAGGCTGGTACAGGCCCTATACAAAATGGCGACAACCTTTTCCTTACACCTCCCTGCTTTTGAGGGCGCTAGGGGGTATCACATTCCTGTGTTCCCCCATGCGCCCTACCGCACCCTCTCTTTGGCTACGGTGGCAGATCCACGAGGATTTCTGACTCTCTGTCCTCTGAAAGGTTGCACGCTGGTTGGGCATAAGCCTCCCGCTCATGATGGGCCTTCATCATGTTCACATGGAAGGCCTTCCTCCTTCCACGGGCGTGGTCCAGGGTGACCAGGTAGGTGACGGCGTTGAGCTGCTCGTGCACGAGGTATGGACCCTCCCAGGCCGCCTGAAGCTTGTTTTGTGGTACGGGGACCAGTACCCACACCTTTTGACCCACCTGGTAGGTCCGCTCACAAGCATTCTGGTCGTACCATCGCTTCTGGTCAGCCTGAGCTTGGGCCATATTGTCATGCACCAGCCGTGTCAAGGCCATCATTCGGTCCCGGAAGCGCACGACATACTCAATGACCGACACTCCAGGGGTGGCTAAATCCCCTTCCCATGCTTCCTTCACCAGAGCAAGGGGCCCCCGTACACGTCGCCCGTACAGGAGCTCAAAGGGGGAGAACCCCGTTGAGGCCTGTGGAACCTCCCGGTAGGCAAACAGCAGGTGTGGGAGATACCGCTCCCAGTCTCTCCCGTGGGAGTCGACCAACATCCTCAGCATCTGCTTTAAGGTGCCATTGAACCGCTCACACAAGCCATTGGTCTGTGGGTGATACGGGCTGGCCACCAGATGTTGCACCTGTACCTGCTTACAGAGAGACTCCATCAGCTGCGACATGAACTGGGTCCCTCGGTCGGTGAGCATTTCCTTGGGAAACCCCACTCTGGAGAAAATCTCCAGTAAGGCAGTGGCCACTTTGTCGGCCCGAATGGACGACAAAGCTACCGCCTCCGGTACCGGGTGGCATAGTCCACTACCGTTAGTATGAAGCATTTCCCGGAGCGGCTGGGAGTGGACAGAGGTCCAATGAGATCCACAGCCACCCTCGAGAAAGGCTCTTCGATGATGGGCAGAGTTACCAGTGGGGCTTTGGGGCGCGGCCCCGCCTTCCCCACCCTCTGACAGGTGTCACACGAACGGCAGTAGGCTATCACCTCGGTCCTCATTCCAGGCCAGTAGAAATGCTGAGCTAGCCTGGCCCTGGTTTTAGTGATCCCTAAGTGTCCGGCCATTGGAATCTCGTGTGCGATCCGCAACAATTCCGCCCTGAACGGATGGGGCACCACTAACTGTCGGTCCCTGGGCCACGCCTCCGGTGAACCCTGCTGGACCGTTACCCGGTACAGCCGTCCCTGGTCCCAGACCACTCGCTCGCGGTCGGACTCCAGGGGAGCTGTGCCGCCTGTTCCTTGAGAGTCTTCAGGCTAGGGTCAGCTACCAACGCTGCCTGAAATCCCTGACTAGATATGGCAAGAATTGATGAAACTGCCCTGTCCTCTGTCAGTTCCCCGGGATCTGTCTCCTGGCTACTGTCTGACTCGGCAGCCACTTGGTCAGAGAGGGGAAACCGTCGGACCTCCGCGAGGCTCCTTGGGCTTCAGCGCTCCCACTCCTGGTAACAGCGGCCACGACCGCTGAGACCACGGGTAGCGCCTGCTTTCCCTCCTCCTCTGACCAAGTCGCCGGGTCAGGCAGACTTCCCTGACTTCCTGACATCCCGGATGTGGGGAACTCCTGACCTGGGGTCCTACCTGGTGGCTCCTCTCCCGGGACACCCCCTCCCCCCATGGCCTGTTCCTCTTCCTGCAGGGGCCCTAGACTCAGCAGGCTGGATTCACTTAGGGGCCCTACACTGCCCATAGCAGCCCCTCCCTCCACCTCTGAGCTCTCCCCTACAGCCTCCTCACCTGTCCTCACTGTGAGCCCTGTGTGTGTAGGGTCAGTGCATGGCTTACCATCAGGTTTCACTCCCTCCTCCACTGTTGGAGGCACATTCAATACATTAACATTAGCATTCACAGTAGAGTCATGACATTATTGGGGAGCCGGACTTGGGGTTCAGTGGCCACATACTGGGACACTAGCCGCCCCAAATCGGTCCCAAGCAACACATTTGCAGGAATATTCAGCGTTACTCCCACCTCCCGCATCCCACTCCCGGCACCCCAATCCAAATACACCTTGGCAACGGGCAGCGCCGGTTCAACGCCTCCAATTCCGGAGACGGAAAGGGTTTTTCCCAGGTACCAAGTCTTGAGGGGACACCACCTCAGGGCGTACCAGGGTTCGTTCAGCGCCTGTGTCCCGCAGTCCCATGACCGCTGAGCGGCCGATGGTGACGGGTTGGTAATTGTCTAGGGACCTCCCACCACCCCCTCCCACACACAAAACAGTGGACGGTTTCTGGGACAGGGATGGGGCCTTCTGGCGCTGGGGACATGCAGCCTTAAAGTGTCCTGGCTGATTGCAATTATGGCAACGTCTGGGTTCTGTTCCTGGCCTGGAGAGGGCAGCAGGGGGTACACCCCTTGCACTCTGGGGGCTGGATATGGGGCTGGGGCAGGATTGGGCTTACCCCCTCTCCAGGTGCTGCTGGCAGGCTTCTTTGGCTCCGGCGCCCTGTTGTTGGCATACTCGTCTGCCAGGGCGGCTGTAGCAGAAGCCCCCTTTGGTTTCCGGTCACGGAGGAACTGCTGGAGGTCCTCTGGGCAGTTGCACAAGAATTGCTCCACGACAAACAGTTCCTGGACCTCCTGACGGGTAGTGAGCTCTAGACCCGAGGTCCAGTGCTCCGCAGCTCTCAACAGGGCCCGCATGTGGTCGGTCCAGGTGTCCTTTGAACCCCGCTGCAGGCTCCTGAACTTCCTGCGGTACGACTCCGGGGTGAGGTTGTAGTGCTGGATCAGGGCCCGCTTGATGCTGTTGTAGTCCTGCTCCTCCCCGGCAGGTAAGTCCCCCAAAACTTCCAGGGACTTACCCCTCAAACGGGGGGACAGGTACCTTGCCCACTGATCCGGGGCCAGATGATGTTGGAGGCATGTCCTCTCAAAAGCAAGCAGAAAGGAATCCAGGTCTCCATCCTTTTCAAGTAAGGGAAAGTCCTCCGCCCGGACCTTGGGAGCCCTTGTCTCCAGTGGGCCTGGTGCGTCCAGCGGGGGCCCGTGCTGAGCCATCTCCAGTTGGTGCCGGCGCTCCGCTGCTCTCTCTGCCGCTGCATGCTCCCGCTCCGCTGCTCTCTCTGCCGCTGCTTGCTCACGCTCCGCAGCTTCACGGCGTTCTGCTCTCTCTGCCGCTGCTTGCTCACGCTCTGCTGCTTTCTCTGCCGCCACCAGGAGTCTGTCATAGGCGGCGTCATTACCAGCCTCGAGCTGTGCCATAGCCGCTTGGAAAATGGCCTCCGATCTGGACAGGCTGGGACGGGCAGGGGGTGGACAGTCCACTGTGAGACTGAGCACGGGGGTCGGGCTCCTTGGGGAGCCCTGGCTGAGCTCCCCCTCATCGTTATCGAACCCCTCATAGGCCACAGCATTGGCCTCCCCCTTTGCCCTACTCCTGGTGCCTTCCGCCATCTTGGGAACCTTTGGTTACTGAAACACAGCTGCAACCCTGACCTTGCACACAACTTGTTATATTTACACTCTGACCGTCTAGTGCTGGGCTGACCTTAAGACCCCAGCAGTGAAAGTACTGCTGGTAGTCTCTAGTGTCTGGGAGTAGGGGTCCCACGCACACTATTACTCTGATCCCACCGCTGCCACCAATTTGTGAGGAACTCAGCCGGCCGCCACACGGTAGCCGGGGTATCACAGCTTCTGATACCACCGCCGCTACCAAATGTGACGGACGATCCCTTTCCTCCCACGTCACCAATGGGACGTAACTCCACAGGTACAGCTCTCCGGCGCCCCCCTTTGTCTCTCAGGTCAGTAAGAGAACTGCACCTAGAGCAAATGGCCGCCGGGGAAGGTGTCCTGCTACCCACTGGGTATTCTAAGATTCGTGATCAGAGTAAAAGCATCAGCCCAAGATTAATTTTATGGTTTAATTTGCCTTAAGGGCGCACTAGATAATTACAGAAATATACAGTAAAGCTATACAACGTAACTACAATGGAATGGCAGTCAGAGTAAAAATACAACAATAATGTACAAGGCTTAAAGGTATAAGCTATGGATCAATATTACCGGGTATTATGGTCATGGGAAGGCCTTGGCTCTGCCATTCCCAGGTACAGTCTTCAGTTCCTGAATAGTCCCTTGGTCTTTCCTAGACCATCTTGTTGGCTTCTGTGTGTGAAATGGAATGAGAGCAGCAGCCTGGTCATGGCTAGTTCTTAGACCTGCTAGGCCCATCCCCATTGCTTTGAAGCACGCATATTAATTGGCCTGCAATTCATATGGAGCAGGAAACAATGCCTGAGCTTGGGCTATTTACCATACGACTGACCATCTCATTCAGTCACTGGCCTAGACTAATTAGCATGTAAAGGCCTATTGATTCCTAGTGGACATCAAAACCTGTCGTACTGGATATGCTAATAGGCAATGTGTAGCTAAAAGTCTGTGGCTGTGTGAACTGACAAAATGGAGGCTGGTACAGGCCCTATACAAAATGGCGACAACCTTTTCCTTACACTTGTTATAAAAGCAAACTCAGAATCTCAATTTGCAGACACGGTGTTTTGGGTGTTGCCCCTCATCAGTGCAAAGTGTGAGATCTGGTTTGGCTAGGTGAGAGGCTAAGGCCGGGATCACACATGCAAGGAATAAGGCCGAGTCTCGCATGTTAATACCCGGTCTCGGGAGTGGAGCGTGAGGCCGCCTAGCAATACATGGAGCCGCACGCTCCGCTCCCGAGGCCGGCAGCAGTGTCGGGTATTAACATGTGAGATTCGGCCGTATTCCTCCCATGTGTGATCCCAGCCTAAGACTGGGATCTAAGGGGTAAGACACGTTGAAGTTTAGAGGGATTTGCTGTATGACAGCTCTCTTATATTTATGACCAACGTAGCATTGGTATTGTAAGCAATTAAAAAAATCAATCACGTTAATTAAAAAGTATTTAACCCCCTGACACTATATCTGTTCGGTCAGCAGCTATCTCTGCTGGGTCTTATTCATCAAAGCGGTAATAAAACAAAAACTGTCTCTAATGCGTATAGCAACCAATCAGAGGTCAGCTTTTATATCGTAAACTGCTTTGGTAAAATGAAAGCTGTGCTGTGATTGGTTGCTATGGGTAACACAGACAGTTTTCCTTTTAGACATCTTTGAAGAATCTGCCCCACGTGTTATAGCAAACAAAAGCGTTCTCGATTCAGTATACTCCACTAATTTTTGCAGTCATAAATGATCCTCAGGGTGTACTAAGTAAATTACAGAGTTTACCATTGCCAAAGCTGACATCTGCATTATTTCCTCACATCTTATGTAACCAAAATGATTTTTTTCTGTACGTTATAAACGATGCATGCTGACTTTTACTATGTGAGTGTAGGAAAAGAAAACTCAGCGAAAGCTTAAAAGCCGTAGAAGAAGCCAACAGTGGGATTTAATAAGAAAGTGTGAGGGGGGGATGATATATGTCATGAAGATACTGACAAAATTCACACCACGGCGTTTTCAATATAATGGCAGGGGAGAAAGCTGGGTAGCAGGGGCCAGTTAGAAAAAGGTTACAATATATTAACCTACACAGGGATTTATTGGTCATTAAGTAAACAGTATGTGGTAGCGGGCCTGAGGCAGCTGTTGGGCCTAGCTGACTTATAGATCTGGAGCCTGGGGTCGTAATTGTCATTTAGAGGAAGTGCAGAATAATAACTCCTCAAGCACTGCAGCTAGTTGTGCTCACACTGGAAGACATCCAGAAGGTGTTACTAAATTACAGAAGCTCAGTCCGGCAGGTCAATGTATCGCCATGCCTGCAAAGCTCAAGGAATTCACAGATTTGCCTATTTTTCAGTGGAAGCACCTAAATGAGTTTAAGAATGCTAACCCCTCTGCTAGCTACAAGCTCTTCTTCCAGATATCACCATTGTCTGGTAAAATCCCTTGAATAAAGTAATACCAATGGGGTGCTGCTTGGTTTTTCATCAACAAAACTCATGCAAAAGATCTGATTTCTTCATAACCTTTGCGTCACAATTTTTTTTTGGGTGGGGGTCTCCAACAGTGTACCAAAGAATCCTTAGTAGGGCCTGGGCTGCAATACAAAAATAAGACCCACATACAACAGCACATCAAAGGTGCAACAGTGTTAGGCCACGTTCAGTATTTGGTCAGTATTGTATTTCAGTATTTGTAAGCCAAAACGGAGAATGGGTGAAAAATGCAGAACTGGTGACGTGTCTCTATTACACTTTTCCTCTGATTGTTCCACTCCTGAATTTGGCTTACAAATTCTGAGGTAAAATACTGACCCAATGCTGACGGTGTCAATGTGGCTTTGAAGCTCATGCAGACGCGCGTATAACTCGGACGTATGCTATCAGATTTTTGATCGCTAATGGATATCACACGGACAGTACATTGGCCCATGTTATTTAATAAGGCTGTTCTAAGGCTACTTTCACACTTGCGTTTTTTTGCACTGCGTTTCGAGCGCACATGAAGCACATTAAAAAAAGCATGCAAACGCTTGTAAACGCTGCAATTTTTAGTCGCATCTGCATGCTCATTTCGACAAAAAACGCAGCATTTGTCTGTGATTTCATGCGTTTTTTCATGCGTTTGCGTTTTTTTGGCGCATGCGTTTTCTATTTGTCACATTTCTATCATCTCTGTCTCTATCATCTATCATCTGTCTCCATCATCTCTGGCTCCATCATCTCTGGCTCCATCATCTCTGTCTCATCATCTCTGGCTCCATTATTTACAGAAAAATCGCGAGCGTGCAAAAGCGCTGACGAGCGCAAAGCCATGGGCACGCCAGCGCCCCCATAGACTGCAATGTTATTTTTTGCGCATAGCATGCGCACACGTGCGCACGCGTTTTTTTAAAGCGGTTGACCGAAAAAAAAATGCAACATGTAGCGTCTAACGCGTATGGGCGCACACCGGGAAAATGCGCAGCGCACGACAAACGCACATGAACGCGTGCAAGCGCTAGACCCTGCGCCCGCCATGTTAAAGATAGGGGAACATTGCGCATGCGTCCGATAGCGCAAGATACGCTGCGCAAAAAAACGCAAGTGTGAAAGTAGCCTTATTAACATTTTTTCTCTCAATCCGACTATGTGTGAGAAAAAAAAAACGTTATGAACTACTTTCGGCCACGTTCACATGTTCAGTATTGGTCAGTATTTTACCTCAGTATTTATAAGCCAGGAGTAGAACAATCAGAGAAAAAGTATAATAGAAACAGGTCACCACTTCTGCATTTATCACCCACTCCTGGCTTTGTCTTAGAAATACTGAGGTAAAAAACTACACAAATACTGAACATGTAAATGTGGTCTTATTGTTTATATCAGATGAAACTCATCCATTCAAATCAATGGGTGCATAAAAAATTTGGATCCAACACACAAAATTCATGTGGCATCCAGTTTTTACGAATACATTTCTATTATAAACTCTGACACTAAAAACAAAACACTCATCTGAACAACTCCACAGAATAACATTGGTCCAAGTGCTGTCTGTTTTTTTTTCACACACAACACTTGGACCGTAATCATACTCTAAAACAAAATAAGGTTATCTTCCATGTGCATTTTTTCTGTGTTTTTGAGCATAAAATGACATTAAAAAAAGCCTTAGAAAACACTCTAAAAATCTTTTTATTGTTTTCAATGGAAAAACAACTTGCAGACAAAGTTTGGCGCCTTTTCAGAATCTTTTAAACACTTCAGGCTTTCAAAGCCACCAAGTGTTTAAAATAAATTACGTATCTGTTCTTCAGGCATTTTCCGTTGAAAAGAAGCTCAATACTTTAAAACAAGTCAATAGGAAGGTTGAAGTCGACACTTAGAAGACGTCAGGCGTCTTGAGTAGTTTTGCTCATTATACCATGAAAAAAATGCTAGCATTTTCTTCATCACTTAGTGGAGTTCAAAAAATTATCTGGAGAAGCCCCGAAAAAAATCTCTCAAAAACGTACAAAAAAAATAAAAATGCAAGCAAAAGACGTGGTTTTTTATTACAGGAGAGCTTCCTAAATTGTCTTTTGCTTGGAAAACGAACATTTTTTAACTACTGAAAAAGAAAGCAGTGTGAATATACCCTAAAGGGTATGCCACACTAAACAACATCGCTAACGGGATCGCTAAAAAACGTCACTATTTAGCGATCCCGTTAGCGATGTTGTTGTGTGCGGCATGCAGCAACGACGTGGCCCCTGCTGTGATCTCGTCCGTCGTCCTGATCGTTCCGGACCCTATTCTGATCGTCGGCGTCCCGCTGGGTAAGTATATATCGCTGAGTGTGGCACCTTTTTTAGCGATTTAGCGGTACTTTTGTACCGCTAAAGTCGTTAAGGAGATCGCTAACCGCGATAGCGTCCTTAACGACATCGCTAAATGTGGCCGACACTAGCGATATTGTAAACGATCCCGCTAGCGATCTCATTAGTATGCGACGCTAATGAGATCGTTAGCGGGATCGTGTAGTGTGGCAGTACCTTAAGGCTATGTTCACACATAACATCTGCCCTGCTGATGGCGATATCGAAGTGTTATCTGCAGTGAGGGAGCCACCCATTACACACTTTGCATCGCATATCGGAAGCCCAAAGCGACATGCCACAAATCTCAAACCTGCTGCTCCTCTCAATTTACAGAGTAGATATATTTTTCGCAGCATTTGCATGAGATTTCTTAAAATCGAATGCACTATGTTGGTATTTTAAAATTCAATCTATTTTCGAGTGGAAAATCTGCTGTGTTTTCACATCATGGCAATTATTATGCTGACTTTGCAGCCAAACAAGTGTAGCATAAGTTTATTTTTTAATGGATATAGACAGTTTGGTGCAATTTTTGAAGCACTTCTCCCGTCAAAGCTGTTATCCACATAATATATTGCAATCATCATATTATATAGCACTGTGTACTTACAATTGCTTATTTTGCCTTTCTACCCTGTAAAATCTTCTTTTTTCTCTGATCTATGTAAAAGCAGGAAGTCTCTTTTCCCTGTGTGAATCATTCCCCTCTTCAACTCCTGACCCAGCTGCTCCATCCTCCCCCTACCAGGGACTTTTGCAGTGACTCATCAGTCATGCAGATGTAAGAGGGTGAACTGTGATGACATCAGGAGAGCATTAGTACCCTGCTGCTGCATCTCTGGACAGAGAGTGAAAGGTCGGGAAACTGTGTGTGCTGGGGGGTAGGGCCTAGTGTCTGCTGTATAGAACACTGGAAGTGATGATTCTAGAAGCAGAGAGACTGCCATGTTAGATGCTGTGTGTGTGAGGCAGCTGATAAGAAGGGAGAAGTCTGGACTCTGTAAAACAGGGTTCCCCAACTTCAGTCCTGAAGGCCCACCAACAGGTCATGTTTTCAGGATTTCCTTTGTATTGCACAGATGATGCAATTATCACCTGTGCAATACTAAGGAAATCCTGAAAACATGACCTGTTAGTGGACTTGAGGACTGGAGTTGGGGAACCCTGCTGTAAAAGACTGTTTGCTGCCAGCGTGTTTGAGAGGGCGTTAACCCCTTCCTCTTGGGAACCTTTGGTTCTGCTGTGGAGCAATATGGAACATTCATGAGAGCTGTGTGATTTTGGAGCTCTGTGTAATCCCCGCTGTTCTGAGGCTAAAAAGCAACATAAGACATTGACCCTGTTCAGACCCAGGCAGATTGCTTTCAGGGTACCTGTGAGTGACTGCTGTAGGAGAGATGGTATCCTGTACCATCCGTATTGAGAGGGATCCTGACAAGCCCCTTTGAAATGCTATCTTGGTCCGCATCCTGAGGCTACAGAACTGTAAGCATTTTTAACTCAAATGTCAAAGTTAAACGAAATTAATGACGAAACATGAATATCTTCAGAGCATACAGTATGTCACTTTGGCCATCCATTGGGCCCGATGGTAGGTGCCTGAAGTATTGATGTTTATGTCTGGGTTTGCTGGCGAAGCAAGGTAGGGGAGTGCCAGTGTTAACAATCACTTGTAATCATCACTTGGATGGCATTGTGCACGCTGGTTGGTGCAAAATTCAACTAGAAACTCCTTAAATGGCCCTAGCTCAAGTGAAACGATGTCATCTTTCATTACAGCAGAAAACTTGGTTTATCCAGTCAATTTCAGGCAACAGAAAATCTCTCAAACAACTTTATTTTTGACCTGTTGATGCCGGCTACAATTTATCAAACACTCTCGCAATAATTAGATTGTGAATGTGGTGCCTACATGGTAAACTCAGTAGCTCCTTCTGCAGTTTCTGTTGAAAGAGGATGCAGGCACCAGCCTTTGTACCAGTGTTACTAGTGGTCATGTCGAATGACACACAACATTAAAAAAGACCCACCTACTAGCTACAAGACTTTATTAGATACAAACAAAAAGGGGAGCTTAAAGCAGAAGTAGATCAGAAAGTTTGGTTGGGTAGGGATATTGACCCTAATTAGGCTCTCACGGTTTCCCTACCTTACCACAGAGGTTGTCACCCTAGGAGAAACAAAATGGTGCCCCCACTCGATGTCAGATCACCCTCACTGACCCTGTTTCACCCTGCAAAAAATGGTACCACCATGAATAAACAGCAAGCACACATAAAACACATATGAGAGTCATGCAAAAAGTCCCTTAAACCCTTCACCTCAAAGCCTGTTTTCACCTTCCTGACAAGGACAATTTCTACAATTCTCACCACTGTCAATTTATGAGGTCATAACTCTGAAACGCTTCAACCAATCCTGGTGATTCTGAGATTGTTTTCTCATGGCATATTGCACTTTATGATAGTAAATTAGCACACCAATGTCCAGAACACATGTAAAACTGGCACTTCAAACAACAATAGGAATCACCCTCTAATGACTATAGTCGATAGAAAAAAGAAGAGATCCAGTAAATAATAAAAATTGCATATTTATTGATATTCCATTAAAAACATCAAAGAAAAATTAATTAAAAGGCAGAAAAATGTCTCACCTAAAGGAGACGCCACTATGAATCCAAAAAGAACTTCATATTGCATGATCCGATTCCTAAGTCAATTATAATGGCCTAAGTGCATATAAAGTAAGGTATATCCAAACAATATATCATATATATGGCATCATAAAAAAAAAACCTATTGCTTTAAAGGGAATCTGTCACCCTAAATTGGCGGGATATTTAAATGATGGCAGTCAGGTCAGATGGGTGGTGTTTTGGGTACTTGCCTTAACATGTTGTTCGCCGCTGTCTCCATTATTTCTGGGAATTGTAGTCGTTGCCCTCCATATAACGCGCCTGCGCACTGCAATCTTGAATTGCGCACGCGCAGTATGCTTTGCCCGCAGATTGCAATGCAATTATATGGAGGGCAACGACTACAATTCTCAGAAATAATGGAGACAGCGGCGAACAACATGTTAAGGCAAGTACCCAAAACACCGCCCATCTGACCTGACTGCCATCATTTAAATATCCTGCCAATTTAGGGTGACAGATTCCCTTTAATGAATAGTACACTTCACAGTGAAGAGAGAGAATTAAAATGCAACTAATATAAGTAATGGATAACTACCTGGAGATCAAAAGACGTGGCGGCTCCCCACCCTAATGCGCGTTTCACCGCTGGCTTCTTCCGGCTTTCTTTCTGCCTTTTAATTTAATGGAATATCAATAAATACTTAATTTTTATTATTTACTGGATCTCTTCTTTTTTCTATTGAGTATTGTCTATAGTCATTATGGGGTGATTTCCACTTTATGATAGTAGCAAAATTTCTTTGATATGACTTGCGTTTATTTGTGAAAAAAATGGAAATTTGGCAAAAATTTAGAAAATTTCTCAATTTTAAAATTTTTTATTTTATGCCCTAAAATCAGAGAGTCAAATCGCACACAATAGTTAATAAATAACATTTCTCACATGTCTACTTTAAATCAGCACAATTTTGGAAACATAATGTTCTTTTGTTAGAAATTTATAAGGGTTAAAAGTTGACCAGCGATTTCTCATTTTTACAATAAAATTTGCAAAACCATTTTTTTTAGGGACCACCTCACATTTGAAGTGACTTTGAGGGGCCTATATAGCAGAAAATACCCCAAAAATGACACCATTCTAAAAACTGCACCCCTCAAGGTACTCAAAACCACATACAAGAAGTTTATTAACCCTTCAGGTGCGTCACAGGAATCTTTGGAATTTGGAAGGGAAAAATAAACATTTCCTATTCTTTCGCAAAAATTTTCCATTAGACCTAATTTTTTTTAACTTTCGCAAGGGTAACAGGAGAAAATGGACCATACATTGTGTTGTACAATTTCTCCTGAGCATGCCTATACTCCATATGTGGGGATACAATTTGTTGTGCAACTTCTCCTGAGTACGACGATACTCCATATGTGGGGGAATACTACTGTTTGGGTGCACAGCAGGGCTTGGAATCGAAGGAGCGCCACTTGACTTTTTGAATGCAAAATTTGATGGAATAAATAGTGGACACAATGTTGCGTTTGAAGAGCCCCTGATGTGCCTAAACAGTGGAAACCCCCACAAGTGACACCATTTTGGAAACTAGACCCCTTTGGGACCTTATCTAGATGTGTATTGCGCATCTTGAACCCCCAAATGCTTCACAGAAGTTTATAACGTTAAGCTGTGAAAATAAAAAAATCTAATTTTTCCCACAAAAATATTTTTTTGCTACAAATTTTGTATTTTTACAAGGACAAAAGAAGAAAATGGACCAAGTTTGTTGTGCAATTTCTCCTGAGTTCACCGATACCCCATATGTGGTCGAAAACTACTTTTATGGCACAGTGCAAAGCTCAGAAGGGAAGTGTCATGGTCCGGTCCGGAGTTTGTGCGCTGCTGTCATCTCTCAGGACTGGTCATGGGGGGGTTAATTTCCTCGGCCTCGTTCTGGAGCGGGCTGGGCTATTTCAGTCCGTCACAGCCGGCTTACCAGTGTTAGTGTTAGTTCAAGCTTCCAGTCTAGAGCCTCTGACCCATGTTACCTGGTGATCCTCCTGCCTTTGACTTGATTACTCTGTATGACCCGGACTGACTCTGACCCCGTCCTTGGTATCCGTCTCTGCTGCTACGTTCCCTGTCTGGCTATTTGACCCTCGGCTTGGTATATTGACTACGTGTATTGCTGCTCCTTCTGGTACTTCTGCCTCCGTACGGTTTTGACTCGGCTTGCCTGACCACGCTCACATCACTTGTTGGTGTCTGTGCTTCTGATTTGTATAGCTTCTCTGTGTACTCAGTCTCACGTCCCTCCCTAGCTCCCTCTGGGGAATATTGCATTACAGGAAGTAGCACCATATTACAGTGCAGATTTTGCTGCACTTGTTTGAAGGTGCCATGTTACATTGATAGAGCCCCTGAGGTGCCAATACAGCGTAACCCCCATAAGAGACCACATTTTACCAATTAAAACTCTCACTGAATTCATCCAGGGAAGCAATGATTATATTGATACCACAGGTATGTCACAAACTTGTATACCATTGGGCAGTGAAGAAAAAATAATTTACATTTTTGCCACCAAGATTGTGTGTTAGCCCCAAGTTTTCCTAAAATTTGACATGGAGCCCCAAATCGGCGTCGGTTACCTGTTATCACTCAATACTGCCAACTGTCACTTGAAGTAATCACATTCCTCTAACATGCCATTTCTTCTGACAGCGGTGACTAAACCTGTAGGAGGCCTAAATAGCAAACATAAAACCACATTTCACTAACGTTTAGTACGTTGCTGATAGGGATGAGCGAATCCCTGTGTATTCGGCTCTGCACCTTCTCCTTCACCATTTGCAACCTATGTTAATGACTGAGGGAGGAGCCGGGACAGTGAATGGAGCGTGAGTGAACGCTACTGCGCATGCTCGCCCTTCGCTCCATGGGCGTACCCACCGTGGGGCAGGGGGGGCAGCTGCCCCTCCCTAGAAGCAGGGGAACACAATGAAAGAGAGCGGAGAGAGCAGCACAATGCCGACTCCCTCTGCCACAGGTTGTAGAGCCTGTCTGTGTGCGCAGTGCACGGAGCTGCTGTCTCACCAGAGGAGCTTCTTCCTGGCTGCAGCAGCTATAGTTTCACTTTCTGCCCTGCAGGCTCTGGTTGTCTGGTTGCCCTCTGTGTGCAGACACTGGACACTTCCTGCTCCTGCCTCAGTCGCTGCCTGCAAGCTTCATGGTAAGAGGGGATGGAATTTATTAAATTCATTCTGCTCAGGCATGTCATGGTCACTGTGGGGGAATGTGAGAGGATGGGGGTATTGTGGGGGAGGGGTACAGTGCACTGGGGTGAATGCAAGAGGATGGGGGTATTGTGGGGGAGGGGTACAGGGCACTGGGGTGAATGTAAGAGTATGGGGTATTCTGGGGGCTAGGGCACTGGGGGGTTAATGTGAGAGGATGGGGTATTGTGGGGGCTAGGGCACTGGGGGGGTTAATGTGAGAGGATGGGGTATTGTGGGGGCTGAAGTGGGGGAGGGGCAACAGGGCACAGAGAGTGAATGTGAGAGTATGGGGTATTGTGGGGGAGGGGATACAGGGCACTGGTTGGTGAATGTGAGAGGATGGGATATTGTGGGGGCTGGCGCTCAGGGTTGATGTGAGAGAATGGGGTATTGTGAGGGAGGGTGGACAGGTCACTGGGGTTGAATGTAAGAGGATGGGGTATTGTGGGGCTAGGGCACTGGGGGTTTACTGTGAGAGGATGGGAGTATTGTGGGGACTGAAGTTGGGAGGGGCAACAGAGCACTGAGGGGTGCATGTGAGAGGATGGGGGTATTGTGGGGTCAGTGGGACAGAACACTAAGGGGTGCATGTGAGACGATGGGCTGTTGGGGTGTGGGTGGGGGACAGAGGAGGTGGGGGGCTTTTTTTTACTTGTGAGCTCGTTAATACTTTAATAATAGATTAATATTTCAGTATTATTATAACAAGGGCATAGACAGACGTCCGTATAACTCATGCGAGGATCGCACTGCAATCCTCGGACTTGCTGGTACCGCTCCTGACATGAGCGCGACTGCCATGTATAATATATGGTATATACAGCGTAGTGTCGCATACACTGCTGTATTATACAATATACAACAGTTCTAATAGTCCATACCTAATATGCAGGATAATGTACAGTGTATATGATGTAACCTGTATAAGATGCGACATTGGCTTGCCCCCCCCCTAGTTTTGATCCTGGGTACGCCCATGCTCCGCTCCATTCACTTTCAGTGCAGGTGGAACAGTGACTGAAGCCAAATACACAGGAATTCGATCATCCCAATTTGCTGTAAATCACCCTAATATCGCTCACCAACATTTGCAAATTACTATTATAAATTAAATTAAGTAAATTTCAGTCAAAAATGTAATTAGACAGTAAAGACACGTGAGTGGTGTAGGCTGCTGCCTAAATATTTAGAGATTAGACCTAAAACAGTGAATAATACTGAATGTTGTCTGTAATAGGCCAAGTTTACTTTGAAACAGGAAATATAAAATAACATTTGTAATATTAGATATTCTTTACAAATTACAAATAAGTACATTGGCGAGAGTTTCGAGGAACGGTGGCGCCCTTATTGCTGCTTTATATTAAAACTTCCCAAATCCAATTTTAACAGCTATTAAGTATTCAAGAGATGACATTGAGCCACCTTTAAAACACAACCAAAAGAAACGATTTTTTTTAATGATATTACAGATCATTATGTGTATATAGGGGATGAGACTTTGAATCAAACTAATTTTTATTTTTTCTATAGAACGCATTGTCACCCTAGTGTACTCGTCAGATTTTTTATTTTTTTTATTTTTTTTCTTGGACCTAGTGGTCTGCGGAAAAAAATCATAAACATGTCCGATTTTGATCTAAGTGTCGGATCAAAATCAGCAATGAAAGTATATGGCTCCGTGAAAAAAATCGAGCCCATTTGGATGACATCGGAGTCCAGTCCAATTTTTCACAGAACGACAGAATGTAGAAGATGGGGAAACTTTTTTTTTTTCTCTCCACGTGTGAGAAAAACAAATGCCACTATGATCAAAGTTTGATTAGAATAATAGGACCCTTTTTCTCGAGTCGGAGAAAATGGTTGTGAGACCCTACCTGTAGGGAAACTTTTCCCGCTTTCTCATTTTAAATGGGTATCATAAAGTTAACCTTTTATGTAAAAGAGTCACATACCTAGGGTCAACTTTTTAGGAGAGTTTTTTATCATTATTGAAATCATGAAAACCACTGACCCGAAGTTGAAACAAAGAAAGAAACCAATTGCAAATGAGAACAGTGGTAAAAAGATGTCAACTTGTTAACATCTGCTTTTGGTTGTTCTTTTACTGTTGTTTTTACTTGCACTTGGCCAAGAACGTAGTGTGTTTAATAGAAGGTCACCTTTGATAGGCAATTAGGCAGAAGCACACTGTCATCCAGGGGAATTGTTTTGGAGTTCAATGACACCTATTGTGGAGTTGTGTTAACAGCTTGTACAAGGATCTGAAATGAGAGTACACCTATATTCTTTTGTCTGTCATTTTTAGTAACTACCTACCATATCTATAAAGAGCCCCTTTCTCTTCTGTTCCCTCCCTTTTTTCCCCCTACTATGGGATCAAATAATTAAAAAAGAGCTATGCTGAAGAGACACAACTAATCACACTTTACTTGGGAAACAATTTGAGAAAAGACACAAAAGTGGAAGTGGCAGCTTCTAAACCTCATGAGGAACCCATGGAAAGGAGGTACCAGCTCAAGTCATAAAAAATTATATGAACATTGTCTTTTTCTTATGAAATATCTAAATAAGAGAACATGAGAAGGATCTTTTGAAATTGAATTTGCAAGCTTCACAGGATTCTCCCAGGAAATGCGATAGGTTTCTACCCACCTTCTCTGGATACTACAGGCTTATTCTGGTTTCTGCCTCCTTACTGGCCTTGTTGTATTCTCAGGTCCTTGTTTCTCAGGTATCACGTGCACTACTCACCTATTGACATTAGTAAAGTACCCAGAGTTCGGATGATAAAATCACTTCTCTGGGATTATGTCCAGAATTCCGAACCAACTTCTCACATCACTACATTCCCGTCTCTGCAATTCCCGAAAGAACAGAATAATCACTGTTACTTTTGAGGAATCGCTCTGCTTGTACTGTAATCCACTTCCAATGCGGCACCTCAGGTCTAACTAACAATTGAGTAATAAAATACTAAAACAGTACTCGCACTTTGAATCAAACACACACAATACTGATTGCAACACGTACCTGGGATTTTCAGAAGGTTTATACACGGATATTTGAAATGATAAGTCAGCGACGTATGTTTGTGTAATAGTAGGCACTTTTTGTACACTGCACCACTGTACACTGCACCACTCTCCCCGGTGCCGGCATATCCGTGTATAAACCTTCTGAAAATCCCAGGTACGTGTTGCAATCAGTATTGTGTGTGTTTGATTCAAAGCGCGAGTACTGTTTTAGTATTTTTATTACTCTTTCTTTTCTCCTTGTGGTAGGAGTTTTTTGTACTTGCAGCGGATCCAGCACATATATACTCGCGCCGCTACATCTGTTTCTAACTAACAATTGCCATCTTTCTCTATCAGCCCTAAATTCCAGTCACACATCCAACATACATTGCCCACTCGCCCATCACTCTGCACACTCTTTTATGCATTTTAGTGTCCCATGTCTAGGGCCCAACATCATTTAACCCCTTTGAGAACAGAGTGATGATGCACCAATTTTTGTACTAAACAAATTAATCTATAAAAGTAGCAAAACAATAATGCATTTTACCCACTGTGCTAACAGAGAGAGATAGACCAGCTCTCAAAATGAACAACGTATGAAGAAAACACATACAGTGCTTAGCATAAGTGAGTACAACACCTTTGAAAGGTACGATATTAACCCCTTAACAACCGCAGATACGCCTTTTAACGGTGGCAGTTAAGGGTACTTATGCCACAGTGCCGCTTTTTAATGACACTGAGAAATATGGGTTTTGCACTCCCAGAATCGGAATTTCTCCAGGGTCTCTGCTACCTGGTAGCTGAGACACCAGAGAACATGGTTCAGGTTGGTTTTTTACTGACCTCAGTGTTGCAAATCACCGTTATTAACGGTATAATGTTGACCCCCCAAAAAAAGAAAAAGTCTGATTTTTTTCCATTTAATTTCTCCTCTGATGTGGTCGCACATCAGAAGAGAGATAGATAGGGTCCCCTGATCCCTCCCGGTACCTCCGTTGTCCCTGCAACTCCCCGTGTAGTCAACCGGGCCACCGGCATCTTCTTCTGGGAGAATATGGCGGGCGCATGGCAAGCGAGCCCGCTGAGATCTGCCGGCCAGCACCCGGCAACAATAGGAAATTTTGTAAATCAAACCCCCTTTATCACCCTCTTAGTTAAGTAAAAATAATAAAATAAAAAAATATTTCCATTTTCCCATTAGGGTTAGAGTTGGGCTAAAGTTAGGGTTGGGGTTAAATTTAGGTTAGGGTTGGGGCTAGAGTTAGGGTTGGGGCTAGGGTTGAGATTATGGTTAGGGTTGGGATTAGGGTTAGGGTGTGTTGGGTTAGGGTTGGAGTTAGAATTGAGGGGTTTCCACTGTTTTGGTACATCAGGGGGTCTCCAAACGTGACATGGTGCCACCATTGATTCTAGCTAATTTTGCATTCAAAAAGTCAAACGATGCTCCCTCCCTTCTAAGCCCTGCCATGCACCCAAACAGTGGCTTTTCCCCACATATGGGGTATCGGCGTACTCAGTAGAAATTGCACAACAAATTTTGTGGTCCATTTTCTCCTGATACCCTTGTGAAAATAAAAAAATTGGTTCCAAAGTAAATTTTTTGTGAAAAAAGTAAAATGATAATTTTTTCCTTCCACATTGCTTTAGTTCTTGTGAAGCACCTGAAGGGTTAATAAACTTCTTGAATGTGGTTTTGCGCACCTTGACAGGTGTAGTTTTTAGAATGGTGTCCTTTTGGGGTATTTTCTGTCATATTGTCCCCCTAAACTCACTTCAAATGTGAGGTGTTCCTTAAAAAAAATGTTTTTTTAAATTTTGTTGGAAAAATAAGAAATCGCTGGTCAAATTTTAAAACTTATAACGTCCTAACAAAAAAATTTATGCTTCCAAAATTGTGCTGATATAAAGTAGACATGTGGCAAATGTTATTTATTAACTATTTTCTGTGACACCACTCTCTGATTTAAGTGTACAAAAATTAAAAGTTTGAAAATTGCTAATTTTTTACATTTTTGCCAAATTTCCATTTTTTTCATAAATAAATGCAAGTTATATCAAATAAATGTTACCATTAACATGAAGTACAACATGTCAAGAAAAAATATTCTCAGAATTGGTGGGATACGTTGAAGTGTTCCAGAACTATAACTTCATAAACTGACAGTGGTCAGAATTGTAAAAATTAGCTTGGTCATCAAGTAACAAATTGGCTCTGTCGCTGTGGAGTTAATCAGTATCTCACTGAACACAAGAACAGTTTCCAAAATTTTGACAAGACTGATTTTCATAGAAAATTTTTTAACCTATAACATAGAAGTAAAGTTAATAATATAAGATTCAAAATCTTCAGTTTTACTCAAATTAGTTGAGGTAAAAAAAGAATACACCCCACATCAAAAACCACTGAATCTAGTATTTTGTATGACCTCAATGATTTTAAGAACAGCACTAAGTCTTCTAGGCATGGAATTAAAAAGTTGGCGACATATTGCAACATCTATCTTTTTCCATTCTTCAAAAATGATCTCTTTTAGAGTCTGGATGCTGGATGGAGAGTAGTGACAACTGGTCTTCCCAGAATTCCCCAGAGGTGTTCGGTTGAGTTCAGATCAGGAGTTACTTGGCCCCTGAATCACTGTCACCCTGTTCAAATCTATGGGACTGCACATTGATGCCATCCATGTGACATCCGTTTTTAACATTTTAATTGAAGATTTGCAATTTTTTTTTGGCACACAAGAAATCACTGATGGTAAAAGTGGGTATCACAGGCCAAACACTGATGTAAATCAATCTTTTTTTCATGTCTGAGATAAATCACTGATGGACAAGGCAACTGTTAGGTGGATTCATAACTGGCATAGTGATCGGACCCAAAGAGTGGTCGTAAATGGCTGCACATCCAGTTGGAAGAATGTCTCAAGCGGGGTGCCACAGGGTTTTACCCTGGGCCCTGTATTGTTCAGCATCTTCATCAATGATTTAGATCAGGGGTGGGGAACCTTTTTTCTGCCGAGGGCCATTTGGAATTTTATAATAGTGTTCGGGGGCCGCATAAAATTATTAATAATGATGAGCGAGTATACTCATTGCTCGGGTTTTCCCAAGCATGCTCAGGTCCCCAATAGGCAGGCAAATGTCCCCATTAGCAGGGCCGGCTCCAGGTTATTTAATTTGGGCCCCGGGCGAAAGAGCCTCAGTGGGCCCCTTTAACACAGACCACGATTCATGATGCACAGATACAGCAGAGAAATATAGGTATAGTATAATGCCAAATACTTCACTTCTTCCATTACATGAGTGATATCTATTGTAAATTGTACAATAGCTCAAAAATCGCCAAATCCTCGCAGCGCACAGTACAGACTGGACAGTACAGTCCTCCACAATATTATGGGCACCACATAGTCTCCCCCTCATCACCCATATAATACCCCATGCAGGATGTCACCCCCCCATCCCCCATATAATGCTCCATACAGAATACTGGACCCTAAATAATGCTCCATACAGGATACTGGTCCCCATATAATGCTCCATACAGGATACTGGTCCCCATATAATGCTCCATACAAAATATGGAGCTCTCCTCTGCGCTGTGCTGCGTTCTGCACTGTTACGGCTCAGGAAAAGCCTCTGTGGAAAGACTCCCCATTATCATCATCATTGCTTCCCCATCATCATCAATGCCTGCCCGTCATCATCATCGCCTCCCCATCATCATCATCGCCTTCCCATCAACATCATCGCCTCCCCATCATCTTCATTGCTTCCCCATCATCACCAATGCCTGCCCATCATCATCATTGCTTCCCCATCATCATCAATGCCTGCCCATCATCATCATCGCCTCCCCATCATCACCATTGCCTCCCCATCATCACCAATGCCTGCCCATCATCATCGCCTCCCCATCATCATCAATGCCTGCCCATCATCATCGCCTCCCCATCATCATCATTGCCTCCCCATCATCATCATTGCTTCCCCATCATCAATGCCTGCCCATCATCATCGTCTCCCCATCATCATCATTGCCTCCCCATCATCATCATTGCTTCCCCATCATCATCAATGCCTGCCCATCATCATCATCGCCTCCCCATCATTATCATTGCCTCCCCATCATCAATGCCTGCCCATCATCATCATCGCCTCCCCATCATTATCATTGCCTCCACATCATCATCATTATCATTGCCTCCCCATTAATATCATCATCATTGCCTTCCCATTATCATTGCCTCCCCATCATCATCATTATCATTGCCTCCCCATTAATATCATCATCATCGCCTTCCCATTATCATTGCCTCCCCATCATCATCATCATCATCATTCTTCCTCACCACCATCACTGCCTGCCTCCCCCCACCACCATCACACATACAGCACTGGCAGGCAGCACTCTCTCACATACACACAGGCATACACACACAAGCAGACACACACACACACCGATCTCACCTGTCCGCCCGCTCTCTGCCACAGCCGGCCGCTGAATGATGACGTCATTCAGCGGCGCTGCTGTGAGAGAGGAAGCACCGGCGCCCCCTGGAGCTCGGAGCTGCGGCAGCGGAGGCACGGGAGAGATGAGTATTGCGCCAGCTCCTGCAGGGGCCCTGAGCAAGCGGGGGGGCCCAGTGGCGGCGCTGACACCGCTAACGGGCGCGACAGAGAGTGGGCCCCCCCGCCTGCTCAGGGCCCCGGCACTTGCCCGGCCCTGCTATGTGCACACACTTACCCAGTGGCTCTACCCACACACAACAGGCGGCGTGCAGGAGAGGGGCGGGAGGATCGCAGTCGCACAGTCCCGGCTTTCGCTGCTGTCACTGTGGGGGGAACCAGAGATGGATCTTCTGCTTCCGCTCACCAGGAACACGGGTGGGGGTTCCGGTGCGCCGCACTGCGAGAGGCCTGCAGGTGGCGCAGACCCCAAAACTTAACTTAAAGTGTCGGCTGCCTGCCGGGCCGGACCAGATGATATGGCGGGCCGTATACGGCCCGCGGGCCGGACGTTCCCCACCCCTGATTTAGATGAAGGAATTGAGGGTACACTGATTACATTTGCTGATGACACAAAGCTAGGAGGGATAGCTAGTACTATGTGCTAATTATGTGCTAAATTATAAAACAATGGGCAAAACTGTCACTGAAAAAGACCTGGGTGTATGGGTGGATGACAAACTCACGTTTAGTGGCCAGTGCCAGGCAGCTGCTGCAAAGGCAAATAAAATAATGGGATGCATTAAAAGAGGCATAGATGCTCATGAGGAGAACATAATTTTACCTCTATACAAGTCACTAGTGCGACCACACAGAATACTGTGTACAGCTCTGATGTCCGGTGTATTACAAAGACATAGCTGACCTGGAGCAGGTGCAGAGAAGAGCGACCAAGGTTATTAGAGCACTGGGGGGTCTGCAATACCAAGACAGGTTATTACACTTCGGGTTATTTAGTTTGGAAAAACGAAGGCTTAGGGGTGATCTTATTACAATGTATAAATATATGAGGGGACAGTATAAAGACCTTTCCAATGATCTTTTGTCTGGAGGACAAGGGGACAAGACAGCATCCTCTACTTCTGGAGGAAAGAAGGTTTAATCATAATCACAGACGCAGATTCTTTACTGTAATAGCAGTGAGACTATGGAACTCTCTGCCGTATGATTTTGTAATGAGTGATTCACTACTAAAATTTAAGAAGGGACTATACTAGATTCCTTGATAGGGCATTGATCCAGGGAACTAGTCTAATTGCTGTATGTGGAGTCGGGAAGGATTTTTTTCCCCAATGTGGAGCTTAGTGTTTGCCACATGGGTTTTTTTTGTCTTCCCCTGGATCCACATGTTAGGCTATGGGTTGAACTAGATGGACTTAGTCTCCCTTCAACCTTAAATACTATGTTATTATGTTACTATGTTAGAGAAGAGAGAGAGAGGATTCAGAAAGATATAAATAAACTGGAGCAGTGGGCAGCAACTAACGGTTTTTAACAGGGAAAAATGCAAAGTACTACATCTGGGCAATAAAAATGAAAAAAGCATATACAGAATGGGAGGAATAGGGCTAAGTAACAGCACATGTGAAAAAGACTTGGGTATACTAATAGATCATAAACTGAACATGAGTCAACAGTGTGATGCAGCAGCACAAAAGGCAAATACAATTCTAGGATGTATCAACAGAAGCATACAGTCTAGATCACGTGAGGTCATTATTGCCCTCTACTACTCTTTGGTCAGACCTCATCTGGAATCCTGTGTCCAGTTTTGGGCACCACATTTTAAAAATACATCAACAAACTGGAGCAAGTTCATATAAGAGCGACAAGAATGGTGACCAGTCTTCAAACCATGTCCTTTGAGGAACGGTTACAGGATTTGGGAATGTTTAGCTTTCAAAAAAGAAGACTGAGAGGAGACTTAATAGCTGTCAACAAATATCTCAAGGGCTGTCACATTGTAGAATTATAATCTTTATTCTCATTTGCACAAGGAAAGACTAGAAGCAATGGGATGAAACTGAATGGGAGGAGACACAGATTAGATATTAGAAAAAACTTTTTGACAGTTAGGGTGATCAATGAGTGGAACAGGATGCCACGAGAGGTGGTGAGTTCTCCTTCAATGGAAGTCTTCAAACAGAGGCTGGACAGACATCTGTCTGGGATGATTTAGTGAATCCTGCTTTGTGCAGGGGTTTTGACCAGATGACCCAGGAGGTCCCTTCCAACTCTACCATTCTAGGATTCTATGATGTCTGACCCCTCATTCTCGTTAGCCGTGGTAGTCCCAGGGTGGGAATCTCAGAAGTAGGTCCCCGAGCCAGGGCCGGTGTCAGCACCCGGCCTACCTGGGCAAGTGCCGGGGCCCTGAGCAGGCGGGGGGGCCCACTCGCCGTTGGGCACCCCGGCGCCCGTTGGCGGATGAGAGCGGTACCAGCGCCGCCACTGGGCCCCCCCGCTTGCTCAGGGCCCAGGCAGCAGCCGACGCAATACTTACCTCTCCCTGTGCTTCCGCAGCTCCGGGCTCCAGGGGGCGCCCGCGCTTCCTTTCACGGGCACCGGACAGGTGAGATGTGAGGTGTATGTGTCTGTGTCTGTGTGTGTATCAGTGTGTGTGTATGTAGTGCGGTGCTTTGTGTGTGTATGTGAAAGAGTGCTGCAGTGCTGTCTGTGTGTGGTGCTGTATGTGTGATGGTGGTGGGGGTAGGCAGTGATGGTGGTGAGGAGCCGGAGGCAATGATGATGATGGGGAGACGATGATGATGGGGAGGCAATTATGATGATGATGGGGAGACAATGATGATGATGATGGGGAGGCAATGATGATGATGATGGGGAGTCTTTCCACAGCGCCCTTTCCTGAGCCGGCCCGTAACAGTGCAGAACGCAGCGCAGTGCAGAGGAGAGCTCCATATTTTGTATGGAACATTATATGGGGACCAGTATCCTGTATGGAGCATTATTTGGGGTCCAATATTCTTTATGGAGCATTATATTTGGCCCATAAAAATGTATGGAGGACTATGTGGTGCCCATAATATTGTATGGAGGACTGTACTGTCCAGTCTGTACTGTGCGCTGTGAGTATTTGGCAGTTTTTGAGCTATTGTACAATTTACAATAGATATCACTCATGTAATGGAAGAAGTGAAGTGTTTGGCATTGTACTATACCCATATTTCTCTGCAGTATCTGTGCATCATGAATCGTGGTCTGTGTTAAAGGGGCCCACTGAGATTCTTTCGCCCGGGGCCCATAAAAACCTGGAGCCGGCCCTGCCCCGAGCAATCATACATTTATCACATATATATGAGCTCTATTGTAAAGCCACTGTAAGAAATTAAGTTAATAGTTTGCATATTAAATAGGTGAATCCACTATGTAAGCAAAAATATAAGCTTCAAAGCCTCATACAAATTCTTTATGGCCTCACTAAACACCTGTTAACCGACTTAAGCTCTTACACTCCATGTCTAAGAAAAATATTTGAGCAAACATAGCTGTAAAGTGGCTCACACATGAAGTAAAGTGTTTTGTATACTCTATAATGAACTCAATGAAATCTGATAATTAGTGTTCATATGTAACAAAGACCGAAAGTTAAGGTCTAGTTACCAAGAGTACTTCTTGTTCCAAGCTGTCTAGTCCTTCAAGAAGAGTGCTTTGGTTCATTTAGAGCTTTTCATTCAACACCTTTGGTGAGTAAATCATCATTGTTGCCATGTCAGTTAGTGCCTTGTCACATTTAGCATTCCTTCTAACTACACTGATGTGATCAATAACACAATCTTTGCACACAGCCTCTCCTGGTTTTCCTCTTTCAGAATCTCTTTCACATGTACTTATGAGCATTGGTTGATAGTTTGTACCATAGGGTGGCAGCATGCAGATCTCAAGTTGTGATAGAATTCCCAGCAAACCCAAAGGAGTGAAGATCTTACCCACTTTACAAAATAGTAGAACTAAGAAAATGTAATAATTTAATGACTAAAGCAATATTAATAAAAAAAAATTCCAATTGATTGTTAGCAGAGAAGATTGTTCAGCACTCCAAAAAAGGGTCTCCACAAGAGATGAGTGGATCCCTGAATGTTCGGGTTAGTCGGGTTCAACCAAACTTCAGTCCAATGTTTGGGTCGGGTACTAGAACTTGTACCTGAACGCAACCCCTACAGAAATCAATGGAAGCTTGAACTTTGGAGCTGAAAAATCTCTCTCTCCTCCCCAAACTGTAAAACAGACTTCCAGGAGAAATCCATGTTCGGAGTTCAGCACCATCTTGTACGAACCCAAACTTTACAGTTCAGGTTCGCTCATATCTAATCTTCAGCTCTAATTTTGCAGTTTGTAAGGAAAATCTATGGACTATCTACTTGTCACTAGAGATAATCAAATCGTTTGATATTCAAATTCACCAGCTTTGGCAAAATTTTCGTAAAAATTTAATTCACAAGCACTGGAAAGCCTCCAATTGCCCTGAAAACACATGTATAACGCTCTTAGGTCTCCTAGGAATTAATTGATCAATTTGCAAACATTCTCATGCAAATACAGCCTTAAAAAAGAAATGTTCAAGTAACCTCAACATACGTATCTGGCTTTTTAAATTGTAAAAATGTTCCAAAAATGATTGTTACTGGAGTCTGGTTCATATACACAGGTGATGTACACAGAAGAACCTAAGGCTTTTTGACAAATCGTCCCAAAATTATCATTATTTTTGGATCAGCAACAGTTTTCCTATTTACAAAGAGACAAAGCAATGGCTTTTTAACAAGTCATGCAAAAATGATGCCTATTATTTGGGACAAGAGCAGACACATACAGGAAAGGGTCTCTATGCAAGAGCAATATATGGGCCCTTTGCAGTCCAAAAGTTTATCTTAAGAAGAACAGACAGCTTTCCCATGCCCTACAAATCAGTAGTGTTAAGGGTATGCCACACTAAACGAGATCGCAAACGAGATCGCAAACGAGATCACTAAAACGTCACTATTTAGCGATCTCGTTAGTGACCTCGTTGTGTGTGGCATGTAGCAACGATGTGGCCCCTGCTGTGATGTCGCTGATCGTTCACTAGAGTTCTGGACCGTTTTTTGATCATTGGCGTCACGCTGGTGAGCCTATATCGCTGTGTTTGGCACCTTTTGCGAACGACGAGCAACCTCGTTTGTGACGCATATGACTGTTTTGCGTCACGGAGTGGATCGCAATATCTGTATGTTCTCTTTTGCGTCACAGAGAGGATCGCAGAAGTTGCAAAGCAGGCTAGCAGGACGCAGAGAGCAGGAGCGATGCTGGAAATTCCTATGAATCAGAAGCGCTCAGTACATGATAATGACATCCTAACGACCGCCAAAGTCGTTAAAGAGATCGCTGACCGCTGATGTGTCGTTTATGAGATCTCCTGTTTGGCAGCTACTAGCGACCTAAAAGAGATCACACCAACGATTGCGTCGTTATCTGATCGCTAACAGATCGCCAAGTGTGGCAGTACCTTTAAACTATTTGTTACTAAATACACTGCCTAACCAGCCCTCTACAGTGTTTAACACCTAGATCCATGTTTACAAAAAGGCTTTATAAACTTTGCATTTAATATGCTAATTACGCCTTTCATTGATGGTGCATTATTTTCTCCAGACTAGTAGGCCCTCAAAGCATGTTATCATGACCCTGTGGGCGTGATAATAGGATTTGCAAGAGCCGGTGTCATCAATAGCTCTCTGCAAAACTCGCACATGTGCGCAACTTTCTTCCCCACATCATTGCTCCTCTAAAGCCAGTTGTATGCTTCCTGGCTTCAGAGGCACACTATGGATGTCTGGAAGTGTCTTCCTCACTTCTGGAGGCTGGACATGACAGTATACCCATGGTCAAATGGGCCACTTCTTTTTACTGGTCTAATCTACTGATCAAGAAATCCACGAGGTTAGAGATCAAGTTATCTGCTGAAAAATGTACACAGTCCAGGTACGACTGAACCTGGCTATTCAGGCAGTGAATCTCTGTATGTTGAACTGTATAATGGTGGAACAATGGTAGATAAAACATCTAGTCCATCATGTCATATATAGTGTAATCGCAGCTGCTACTGCCTTGTCTACTTGTTCTAATCCTAACTCTGGCACCTGTGGGGAGAGTTGATTATTGCAGGGGGCATATATGAATCTACTGGTCAGATGTACCTCTGGCAGGGATCAGTGAAAGCTTTGATGAGCAGGGAACGCAGGTTATTCTGGTAATACGCCAATTTTTACTTCCTTTTGGATACTTAGAAATATTTCTCCATGCTTTTACAATGAGGGTCTAAATACATTATTTTTCTTTGTGCTAATGATACACCTGTCAGTCCACAAGCAATCAAGCTGACAACTGGTTCACTTTCAGCAAACCTTTGGTCATCAAGGCCAGCATTGTCATCAACATCAATTTCAAGGGTATGCCACACTAAACAATATCGCTAACGGGATCGCTAAAAAAGTCACTGTTTAGCGATCCCGTTAGCGATGTTGTTCAGTGCGGCAGCTGCCAGCGACGAGCTTCCTGCTGTGATCTCGCTCGTCGCTGACATCGTTCCGGACCCTATTTTATCGTCGGCGCTCCCGCTGGGTAAGTATTATCGCTGAATGTGGCACCTTTTTGTGAACAATGTGCGACCTCATTAACGATGCATTAGTCAGCGGCGGAGGCGGGACTTTGTTTTCGTTCATAACGCCCTTCAGCTCCGATTGGTGACCACAAACATCACCTCAGCTATAATAACTGCGCCCCCATCCATTGTTTCCAGAGCACTTTGTGGATGATTCCAACTGTGCTTTGTGCGTTTTTGTGAGGATAGTATCGCGTGTCGGTGTTTTGCGATCATATTTGTGGCGCAGTGGTGGGTTTTGCGATCCTGTCTGAGTCGTTAGAGCACCATCCATCCCCATTTGGATTTGGATCTTCGGGATATTTGGATTTGGATTCAAGGTACATATTGTTTGTGATGTTGTGATGTTTTGATAATGTTTTTTGACCTTATTTTTTTTTTTTCGTCCTCTGCTTTATTGCTTTTACACCCCTGACCTTATTTATTTATTTATTTATTTTTTTTCGTCTGCTTTATTTATTTTACACCCCAGACTTTATTTATTTATTTTTTTTTTTTTTTGCTTTATTTATTTTACACCCCTCACCATTTTAGACATTTGTAAACTGTATAAATTGAAAAGTTTATTATTTTTTTTGTTATATAATTTTTATTTTATTCTTTATTTTATTCTGTTTAAACACTTTAGTAATAGTAATTAATTAGTCATTAACTTTTCTCTTCTTTACCATACAGGTTGCACATAATGAACCTGTCCACCGCGGAGCGTATGATTGTGGCAGTTGCGCTATCTATGGAGGCAGATCGTCAGGAAGAGGCGCGGGTGGAAGAGAGGCGCTCCAAGCGAAAGCGTCGCATGTGGACCAGGGAATGGCTGGAGCAGAGGTCCAGATTCACCCACATGCATCTAGTGAGGGAGTTGCAGGAGAAGAATCCGCAGGATTTCCGGAATTATCTACGGATGTCGGAGGATTCATTCAAGCTCCTATTGGAAGCTGTGAGGCCACTCATTGAACGGCAGGATACCCGGATGCGTGCAGCTGTTTCAGCAGAGGAACGTTTGGCAGTAACGCTGCGATTTCTGGCAACCGGACGTTCCATGAAGGATTTGCAATATTCTGCTGCAATTTCTCGGTCGCTGCTTGGAGAACTAATTCCGGAGACATGCAACGCCATCGTCCGCAGTTTACGGAGCTACATGCCATTTCCAAAATCAGTGGCGGAATGGCAAATTATTGCCTCTGATTTTGAAAGGATTTGGCAGTTCCCAAACTGTGGTGGTGCCTTGGATGGCAAACATGTGCGGATCACGCAACCAGCCAACAGCGGATCCTTTTTTCATAATTACAAGGGCTACTTCAGCGTGATCCTCATGGCCCTTGTTAATGCCAATTATGAATTTATTGACGTTAATGTTGGCATTAATGGAAGGGTTTCTGACGGTGGCGTTTTGGAGCACACAAGTTTTGGTGATCGGTTGTTTAATAATAAACTTAACTTGCCAACCAACATGGACACCACCGCCAACCTAAACTTTGTGTTTGTGGGCGATGAAGCCTTCCCCCTTCATGAGCATCTTGTGAAACCGTACCCACAAAAGACTTTGACAGGGGAAAGGCGGATTTTTAACTACAGACTGTCTAGGGCACGGCGCGTTGTGGAGAATGCCTTCGGCATAATGGCCAACCGCTTCAGGGTCTTCCACACTCCAATCAACATGAAGCTGGAATCGATAGACTCTGTGGTGTTGGCCTGTTGTGTGCTGCACAATTTTCTAAGAAAACGCGATGCAGGTACTTACAGTCCTGCCAGGATTCATGGACTCGGACAACAATGGTGACGTGGTGCTCGGAGAATGGCGTGACAATGATCCCGCTATTGCAGGCCTTCAACCTGTCAATCAAGGCAGGAGCAAGGACAATGCGAAGGCCGGCAGAGACAAGTACTGCCAATACTTTAATGGGCCTGGTGCAGTGAGTTGGCAGCATCAGGTCTAGTTTGATTTTGAGAATGTTTTACTTTACCCTTTTTTTTAACAATGTTTTGATAATAAAATATTTTTATTTTAAAAATGCATTCGTGTTTTTTTCAATTATTTTACCAATATGGGAGAAGGGCTAATGATGGGTGAGATGTGGGGAGGGAGTAATGGGGATGGCAAAGAGACATGTTACCAGCAGCTGTAGTTTTTAAAATCTTTTCAAAGGCTTTTTTTTCCCTATTTTTTGTTATACATTATATCTACTTGTCACACACATGCTCATGGGAGTACCATCAGTCATAGGAGTTAATTGTTACAAAAAATAAAGAAAAAAGTTTCAAATATTTTCAATTATTTTAAGGGCCTATGGTCTCAGTAGCGTTCAAACATTATAATTATATATAACAGATAATACACCACAGCTGCATATATAAAGTTTAAATATATAATATATATATTTTAGTCATATATGAAAGGTTAAAAAATTGTTATACATATATTTGAAAATTCTTGGGAGGTAAAGGTCAACATTCACCAGGGAATCAGCTATTCACAGATATGCGACGTCATTGTGATCGCAATGTGACCTCACACAAGTAAACAGATATGCATACAGATCTGCAAAAAGCCATTGTGATTTGCAAGGGGATTAGCGAGCCCCAGCCATCAAAATATACGAGGCTATTGTGATCGCAATGTGACTACCCACGCTATTCAAAAAGCCATTGTGACTTGCAAAGGGGATTAGCGAGCCCCAGCCATCAAGATATGCGATGTTATTGTGATCGCTATTTGACTACTCACGCTATGCAAAAAGCCATTGTGACTTGCAAAGGGGATTAGCGAGCCCCAGCCATCAAGATATGCGATGTTATTGTGATCGCTATTTGACTACCCACGCTATGCAAAAAGCCATTGTGACTTGCAAAGGGGATTAGCGAGCCCCAGCCATCAAGATATGCGATGTTATTGTGATCGCTATTTGACACACACTGCAACTACACAGATATGCAAACAGATGCAAAAAGCCATTTGTGATTTGCAAGGTGAAAATTGTCACGAGCCCCAGCCATAAAGACATGACACGCCATTGTGATCGCCTACCTTGGAACAGTGGTATTGCGATTGCAACAGCATTTCATATCTGTGCTTCTGCCGCATGGCTGCTGCGGTTACTTTTCAATCGCAAAAACCGTTTTGCGTCGCGGTGCGGTCGCACGTAACGTGCGCACGCTGTGACGTCATGGCGCTGGCGTCGCCCAATGCTCTGTTGTTTGTGATGGCGGCAATGGCGGCGGCGAGACAGAGACAGCGTGGCCCAAAATGGGCGGACGAGGAGGTCCGCTATTTAATTAAAATGACGGACCTCTGGGACTACCACTGCAGGCTACCTGTGGCACATCCAATGCGCCACAAAAGGGCATGCCTGCAGAGGATCCAGCGGGGCCTGCAGAGGAGATTTAATGTGCGGCGGACCGGAGCACAAATCAGGAAGAAGCTGGCGGACCTGCGATATCGCTCACGCGAGAGGGTCGCCAGCATCCGGGCCCAGCTCCGCAGGCCTCTGAGTGAGTATTGATGAGGGTATCTGGATAGGTTATGTTTTGTGGGGTAGGCTACTTTCACACTTGCGTTTTTTAGCGATGCGTTTCGAGCGCACATGAAGCGCATTAAAAAAACGCATGCAAACGCTTATAAACGCTGTGATATTTAGTCGCATCAGCATGCGCATTTCGACAAAAAAAACCAGCGTTTGTCTGCGATTTCATGCGTTTTTGCATGCTTTTGGGTTGTTTTGGCGCATGCGTTGTCTATGTGTCACATTTCTATCATCTCTGTCTCCATCATCTCTGGCTCTATCATCTCTGGCTCCATCATCTCTGCCTCCATCATCTCTGGCTCCATCATCTCTGCCTCCATCATCTCTGCCTCCATCATCTGTCTCCATCATCTCTGGCTCTATCATCTCTGTCTCAATCATCTCTGGCTCTATCATCTCTGTCTCAATCATCTCTGTCTCAATCATCTCTTTTTTTTTTTTTTTGACCGGAAAAAAAATTGCAACATGTAGCGTCTAGCGCGTATGCGTTCACACCGGGAAAATGCGCAGCGCACGACAAACGCACATGAACGCGTGCAAGCGCTAAACCCTGCGCCCGCCATGTTAAAGATAGGGGAACATTGCGCATGCGTCCGATAGCGCAAGATGCGCTGCGACAAAAAACGCAAGTAGCCTTATCTACCTATATCAATGCACCCGCAGTGATGGGAGTACCGACAGTGATAGGGCAGGCAGTAAAGGGAGTACCAGTCGTGAGGGGGTTTACAGGCATAGATGGAAGTACTGGCAGTAACGGGGTTAGTAGAAGGATTATTTGACTGAATTGTATATTTTATTTACAGCACCACCTTCACCAGCTGCTGCGGCTACCCCTCCACCTCCATCTCCGGCTACCCCTCCACCACCATCCTCACCACACCTCTCCATCCCTTCAGCCCCTTCCCTGGCAGCAACCCCCCCTCCACAGTCGGGGTCAAGCACCTCACCTTCCATTGCCTTCTCTCCAGCATCATCCCGTGACACGGATGCAGGCTCCCCATCAGGTAATTAACGCACATTATATAAGCTTCAGACAAGTTTGAGAATTTTGTAAGGTCTTATGTGTAATGGCTGTTGTAATATAAAAAAAATTTTCTGTGTTTCCCTAGCCGGCGGACCAACAGGTTCTGGGTGGGCAGTCAGCGAGTCGTCTGACGACAACCGTAAGTGTTAATAAACATAACATGTACATGTTGATGTTGCAACAGAATTCACTATTAACTGTTACCTTTACCTCCACAGAAATCCCGACTGCCCAGGACCTGTTGGTGTCCCACCGCCGGGTGATTGCAAAAATGTGCAGCGCTGTGGCAGTGATGCAGACTGCGGTGGCAGAGCTGCAAAGTGCGATGGGAGCTCTGCATCAACACGGGATGATGCTGGAGAGGGCAGCGGCTGGACACCGGGGCCCTCATTAATTTTTTTTTTTTTGAATTTTTTTTTTGATTTTGGTAATAATTAGTTTATAATTTTTTTATTTTGTTATGTTTTTTTTTTTTATTTAAATTTTATATCTTTATTTTAAAAAAAAATATATATATATGAAAAGAATATATATTTAATATTTACGTTCATCTACGCAGGTGTGGTGTATTATTTTTAGTATAAGGTTTTAGCGCTAGTGTGACCAGGGGCCTTAAAAAAAAAATGTTAATTTTTGATATTTTTTTCATTCATTTTTTCCCTGTGATGGAACTCCTATGACAGCTGGTATTCCCATGACCTCATGTGTGACAAGTAGATGTAATAAAAATACAACATTTTAATAGTTGACATCACATAAGAAAAGACCACAATTCATTAGATAAATAAGTTTTTTATTAAAAAGGTATCAATGTAAAAATATAAAAACAACCAAAAAAAACTTTAGTAAAACATTTTAAAACCTACAACTGCTGGTAAGATGGATCATTGCCATTACCACGCTGCCTCTGCGGTGAATAAAAATAAGGGGGAGCACCAGCGTTTGGGTTTATCCCAACTGGGTTTGGCACAGGATTGTGCGGCCATGAGTAGTCCGGGTACTGCGGTCTTGGCATGACGACATATCTGTTGTCCAGGTTTCCAAAAGACGCTTGAGTCAGTACCTCAAACATCAGTCTCTCTGCATGAAGCCGCTGAACAGGATCCAGAGTAGGGAGCCTCTCATTCGCAAAATATGCAAAGCCAGTTATTTTTGTTTCTTTTTCTGCCGTAAGAAGTTTTTTAGCAATTTCCACCAATTCAGGAGTAGCCGAGGTGGGAGCCGAGGTGGGAGCCTTCCTTTTCGTTCCTGAAAGTGAAAGCCGCCTCCGCACAGATGATGGTGGCTCGACTACTTCGTCTATGTGATCCGGCATGCTGTCTTCTTCTGTTGGAGGTGTGGAGACCACCTCTTCTGTGTCCTGCATGAACAAAAAACAAATGGTAAATCACAAAGACAAAGCAATTAATCTTCACACTATAACACCCATATACAGCAAAAATGTGAAAACGACACTTGTAAATGGAAAGGCCTCAACCTTTGAGCTACATAAATTATCAGTACATGAAGGGATATATTCTGCCATTTTATCTACATTTCACAATAATATTTTTTAAATTTAAGTCCACTTTGGCATGTACATTAAAATGTGTTGTAATACAAAGGTACTTACATGTATGACAGGGGTGTCCGGCTGGATCACTGGGTCTAGATCCGAAATGGATGTCCCTTGTCTGGGTACTTCTTGGTCCCTTGTAAAAGCGAACAGATCAAAGTACCACAGTTGGGGGACATAAACTTCTTCGGCCCCCGCTCCAGATTTGGTTGAATTGATAACTTTATTGAGCTCTTTTTTGTAAACCGTGCGGAGGGCCTGAATCCGTTTTTTAACCGTTGACTCATCCGCCGGTTCATCAGGGTAACGGCTCCTGCAGAGCTCCACCAGTTTTTGGTAGGCGTCCTTCTTTTTCAACCGGTTACAGTAATCTGCAGACTTAATTTTCCAGAGGCACGGCATTGTGCGGTACAGCTCGATAAAGTCACGCAAAAACTCCTGCTTATCAGCCATCTGTAATAAAAAAAAATGATTATGTGAGAACAGCAGAATGGTTAAATAAAATGCTTACATAGTCTACAACATAGAACACAGCAGGGATCACAAAATGGTGGTTGTGGGCGACGCAGGAGTAAACATAGATAGAGCTGGGATCACAAAATGGTGGTTGTGGGCGCAGCTGGAGTAAACATAGATAGAGCTGGGATCATAAAATGGTGGGCGTGCCTGAACAAAACAATGAAAAACATGATGGACAACAATGGTTAACAACAGCAGAGAGATCTAAAATGGATCGGTTAAATTAAAGACAAAAGAAAAATTAAATGTGACAAAAAAAATTACCTACCTTACAAAACTTGTGTGATTCTGAAAAAAGAAATAGGGAAACTAGCGTCACAACTGGATCGCAGAGGATACTCCACAGACGATCGCAAAAACTCCAACGTAGAACGTAGCAACCGAAATAGTGGCGTAAACCGGATCGCAGTAGCTACCAAGACTAGCAGGACACACTGGGTGAAAGAACCGCTTCTGCTCGAGAGCAATGGAGAGGAGTGCTGATACGTCGTCTTTTATGACGCGGTCATCCAATCACAAAGCGGGAGAGCTGTGATAAATATCTATGACATACATAGTGACCACCAATCTGTGACGAGGGGCGTGCAAAAGGTCGCGCTCAGTCACGCCTATCGAGATCGTGATCTTTCACAGTACATGCAGTGTGGCACATCCCAACGACCGCCAAAGTCGTTAAAAAGATCGCTAACCGCTGATGCGCCGTTAATGAGATCGTCAAGTATGGCAGCTACTAGCGACCTTAAAACGATCACACAAACGATAGCGTCGTTATCGTGATCGTTAGCGGGAACGTTTAGTGTGGCAGTACCTTCACTCTGTCCGTTCCAGTGTGTAAGTCAATGTCCATCTCCACATCCACCTGATCCTCCTCCTCCTCTTCCTCCTCTACACCTTGCCACATGTAACATTGACCTTGAGCATCTCCTCGTTTCTGATGTTTCTCCATCTTGCATATTTATGTGTTTTTTTTCCCCAAAAAACTGAGTGGAATGACATTGTTGATGCCACACTGACAAATTTAGTTGCCTCTTTGAAGGACTTCAGTAGGGAAAATCCTTCTGTCATCAGTTGCCAGTGGTGGATTTCAGAGTAACCCAAGCTCCAGCTTGACTGTTTTGCATGATGTCTATGATTTATGCTGCTTGTACTCACACTAAATATATGTGAGGAGTTCCATAAGCATGGCTGTGTTATATAGTGCTTAGCATATTTATTTATTTTACTCACTTATGTAGTGAGATTAATTCCACAGCACTTTAAAGACATCAGTATCACTGTCCCCACTGGGACTCATAATCTAAATTCCCTATCAGTATGTTTTTGGAGTGTGGGAGGAAACCAGAGAACCCAGAGGATACCCATGCCAAAATCAGGCCATACAAACTCCTTGCAGATGTTGTCCTTGGTGGGATTTGAACCCAGGACCCCAGTGCTGCAAAGCAACAGTGATAACCACTGCGCCACCGTGCTGTCCAAAAATTCCCATAAATAGCATAGATGAGTTGAGTACACTCCTTTGAAAAGTAATATTTTATTCTATATCTCACTGAACACAAGAACAATTTTCAAAATGTTGACAGTATTGAGTTTCAAATAATATTTTTTAACCCATTACATGAAAGTAAGGTTAATAATATAATTCTCATTACAAAATCTTCAGCTTTACTCAAATTAGTTGATGGAAAAATGAATACACCCTACATCAAAAATAACTAAATCTAGTATTTAATAACCAAAGAAAGTTCACATGAAAGTTCACATAATGAAAATAATGCAAAATGGCATGAAGCACACTTTACCTATCATAGAAAACGAACCTGCATGCCTGTTTCTTTAGTTAACTGCAGTGACATTGAATGTTGATTTTCTTCAACCATTCTCATTAGAAGACGCTCCGGGTTAGGTGTTAACTTCTGTGGTCGGCTTGGACACCTCTGTGGTTGCAGTTTCATCTTTGTTAACACCTTAATGACCTCCGATACACCTTTTAACAGTGGCAGTTTAGGGTACTTAAACCACAATGCCGTGAATTCATGGCGCTGAGGTTTAAGGTTATAGGGTCCCCCAGTGTCGGAATTTCTCCAGAGTCTTGGCTGCCAGGGGCAGCCGAGACCCCAGAGAACATGATTCGGGTAGGTTTTTACCGACCCCGCTGTTGCGATCGCCGTGATTAACGTTATAACGGCAACCGCAAAAAAAGTCAGATTCTCTATTTAAGAGAGAAATAGGGTCCCCCAGTCCCCCGATCACCCCACCGTAACCCCCTGGTGTCCCTGGACCTGCAGGCATCCCCCCACGGCTCCCGATGTCTTCTTCCTGTAAGAAAATGGTGGGTGCATGCGCAGTGCGCCCGCCGAGACCTGCCAGCCAACACCTGGCAACAACAGGAAGATTTTTACTATTGGTTCATTTTGATCTCTGTGATAGACCCTATCACAGTGATCAAAATAAAAAAAAAATAGTAAATAAATCCCCCCTTTATCACTACCTTAGTTAGGGAAAATAATAAAATAAAAAAATTTACTTATTCATGAGTTGGGCTAAAGTCAGGGTTAGGGCTAAAGTTAGGGTTACGAATAAAGTTAGGGTTATGGTTGGGGCTAAAGTTAGGGTTACGGTTGGGGCTAAAGTTAGGGTTAGAGTTAGGGCTAAAGTTAGGGTTAGAGTTGGGGCTAAAGTTAGGGTTAGAGTTAGGGTTGGGATTATAGTTAGGGGTGTGTTGCGGTTAGGGTTGTGGTTAGGGTTATGGTTAAGGTTGTGATTAGGGTTAGGGGAGTGTTGGGGTTAGGGTTGTGGCTAAGGTTACAGTTGGTATGTTGGAGTTAGGGATGGAGTTAGAATTGGGGTGTTTCCACTGTTTAGGCACATTAGGGTTCTCCAAACGTGGCGTTAAATCTCAATTTCTGCTTTGAAAAAGTCAAACAGCGCTCCTTCCCTTCCGAGCTCTGCCGTGCTCCCAAACAGTGGTTTACCCCCACATATGGGGTATCGGCGTACTCAGACAAATTGCACAACAACTTTGGAGGTCTAATTTCTCCTGTTACCCTTGGGAAAATAAACATTTTGGGGCGAAAAAATAATTTTTGTGGAAAAATATGATTTTTTATTTTCGTGACTCTACGTTATAAACTTCTGTGAAGTACAGTACTTGGGGGTTCAAAGTGCTCAGCACACATCTAGATAAGTTCCTTTGGGGTCTAGTTTCCAAAATGGTGTCACTTTTGGGGGTTTCCACTGTTTAGGCACATTAGGGGCTCTCCAAACGTGATATGGCGTCCAATCTCAATTTCTGTTTTGAAAAAGTCATACGGCGCTCCTTCCCTTCCGAGCTCTGCCGTATGCCCAAACAGTGGTCTACCCCCACATATCGGGTATTGGCATATTCAGTAGAAATTGCACAACAAGTTTTGTGTTTCATTTTCTCTTTTTACACTTGTGAAAATAAAAAAATTTGTTCTGAAGTAAATGTTTGTGAAAAAAGTTAAATGTTCATTTTTTTTTCCACATTGCTTCAGTTCCTGTGAAGCACGAAAAAAAGGGGTAAATGAACTTCTTGAATGTGGTTTTGAGCACCTTTAGGGGTGCAGTTTTTTGAATGGTGTATTTTGGGTATTTTCTGTCATATAGGCCCTTCAAAGTAAATTTTGTTGTAAAAATGAGAAATCGCTGGTCAACTTTTAACTCTTATAATTTCCTAACAAAAAAAATTTTGTTTCCAAAATTGTGCTGATGTAAAGTAGACATGTGGAAAATGTTATTTGTTAAGTATTTTTGTGACGTATCTCTCTGATTTAAGGGCACAAAAATTAAAAGTTTGAAAATTGCAAAATCTAAAATTTTTTTGCCATATTTCCATTTTTTTCATAAATAAACGCAAGTCATATTGAAGAAATTTTACCACTAGCATGAAGTACAATATGTTATGAAAAAACATTCTCAGAATCAGCAGGATCCGTTAAAGCGTTCCAGAGCTATAACCTCATAAAGTGACAGTGGTCAGAATTGTAAAAATCAGCCTGGTCATTAAGGACAAAATTGGCTCTGTCACTAAGGGGTTAAATTTTTGTATCACCTTTACTACAGTATTCTGACTGATCAGCAAAGCTTCGCTGATATTCTTCACTTTTCTTGTTTAACCCCTTTCCAATATATGCCGTACATATACGGCGCTGCGGGAGCTGCGTTCCCGCAAATTGATATATATATATACAGTACAGACCAAAAGTTTGGACACTCATTCTCATTCAATGATTTTTCTGTATTTTCATGGCTATGAAAATTGTAGAATCACACTGAAGGCATCAAAACTATGAATTAACACATGTGGACTCTACATAGCTGGTTCAAACTGTGAAGCATGGAGGAGGTGGTGTGATGGTGTGGGGGTGCTTTGCTGGTGACACTGTTGGGGATTTATTCAAAATTGAAGGCATAGTGAACCAGCATGGCTACCACAGCATCTTGCAGCGGCATGCTATTCCATTTGCGTTTAATTGGACCATCATTTATTTTTCAACAGGACAATGACCCCAAACACACCTCTAGGGTGTGTAAGGGCTATTTGACCAAGAAAAAGAGTGTTGGGGGGCTACGCCAGATGACCTGGCCTACACAGTCACCAGACCTGAACCCAATCGAGATGGTTTGGGGTGAGCTGGACCGCTCACCGCTTTAATTTTGAATAAATCCCCAACAGTGTCACCAGCAAAGCACCCCCACCATCACACCATCTCCTCCATGCTTCACGGTGGGAACCAGGCATGTAGAGTCCATCCGTTCACCTTTTCTGCGTGCAAAGCAGTAATCAAAGCAAAAGGTGGCTACTTTGAAGAACCTAGAATATAATACATATTTTCAGTTGTTTCACACTTTTTTGGAAAGTGTAATGTATAATTCCACGTGTTAATTCATAGTTTTCATGCCTTCAGTGCAGGGTGGATTTGATTTAAATCAAACTGATTTAAATCACAATTTAAATCACTAGTCAGTAAGGCTTGATTTAAATCAGTGATTTAAATCAAAGTTTCTACCTAAACTAGTTCTTGCTACTTGCTAACATGCAAGTAGATGAAGATTTTTAGAATCACTTTTTATATTACTTTTTTCTCCCCAGTTTAATGGGTTAATCATTCATATTTGGACACCACTGTTCTGTTTTACTTAGGAAGGAGAAAAATAATCCTGACCTTAATAACAATTTAAATAGATTTATTCAACTGAAACAATAACAACATTACAGCATAAGTTATTTGCTTAAACAAACATCCATGTTTGTTAACTAATTTGGCTAAACAAAATATATATATATTTTAAGAAACTTAGACTGTCAGCCCAGCCGACACATGAAAAACTTAAATACTACTGTCCCTGCTGTCCTCTGTAGCTCACTCGTCCTCATCTTCATCATCATCTTCTTCTTTGTTCCTATTCATAATCTGGAAAAGAAAAACAAGCTTTCCTGCTTTATTGGGTCCCAACCGATTTCTCAATTTAGAATGAATGAGTCCAAAGGAAGAGAATATTCTTTCAACGCCTGCAGAAGAAGCTACTGCTGTTAAAAGTGAAATCATTACTTGAACAGTCTCTAAATCCAAGCGCTTAAGTGACTTCCACCAGTTTACTGGTGTGACCTTCCTTAAAATATCTTCAGCAAACATATATTTCTTGAATGGTTCTCCCTTAGCTCTGAAGTTTATTATAGTTGGCATTAAAGATGGATGATTGCTGGATACCCATGTCATAGCTAACTCCTCTTCCTCAGCACTCAGGTTTTGACACTGATATTGGATATTGACAATATTTGCCAAAAAATGAGCTGGAGTCAGTGCTTGTCCCATTCGTTTGTTTACTGCTTGTAATTTAATTCTGTCCATGTGTAGTTCTGTTTTTAAGTGTTCACTCAGTTCCTTCCAATTTTCAACAGCATCCGCAATAAAACAGCTATTTTTCTGTATTTTGTTTAAAGCTTGAGAGATGGGTTTCAGGAAGCTCAGCATATGTTCAACATTTCTCTTAAGCCCAATGTTGAGGATTTTGGCAGTGACAGTGCCATCTATTTTATCTCGATTTTCTTCACATAGTGTCATCAAAATAGGCCAGTTTTTGATATACTGCTCAAAACAGTTCACCACAGAGTTCCATCTAACATCTTGTGGGAGCGTTAGCTTGGTTCCACCCATCCTTTTCAGAGCTGCTGCAGCAAAATGATTATTACGGAAGTATTTAGCAATTTCAACAACATTAGCCTTTATTTCTGGAACACTTAAGTCTTTGGCTAAGAGGTGCAGCAAATGAGCACTGCAACCATATGTTATAAGCTTTGTATTCCCTCCCTGCTCTTCTAAATTTCTTCTCATCTTGGATACGTTTGCAGCATTGTCAGTGACCAAACTGCATACTAGACATTTGAATTTTTGTTCACATGTTGTTATAGCTTTCACTGCCACTTCTTGTAAGTATTTTGCTGTGTGTGCATTTCCTGACGTATCAGTTGTTTGTGCAAGGAAGACTTTACCTTCTTCTGTTATACAAGCACATACAATAGGATCATTACTCCACCCATCAATACTTAGGTTAACAATTTTACCCTCCAGAGCTGTTGCACATTGCTCCATTTCTCTGTCATACACTTGATCCAGCAGTTTCCCTGCTACATCAGCTCTGCTGGGTGGACTGTATCCTGGTCTCAGTGACTGAACCATATTAATGAAATGTGGGTTCTCAGTCAGACGGAAAGAAGAGTTCGTTGCATAAATAAACTGGGCAATTTTTTCATCAATCAACTCTTTTTCTAATCTGCTAGTTCTTATCACAAACCTATCTATGGTGGTTCCAGGAGGTAAAGGTTTTTTCTTCCTTTTGGGTGATGGTGATATGTGGCTGTGGGTGTCTGATGATGATGATGCTGCTGCTAATGAAGCACTATCCTGGATGGATAACTCTGAAACTGTAGAACAGGATGATGGTGATCTTGGAGGTGGATAGTTTCCAGAATCCATGAATTCCCCTAAACAAAAAAAGTCAATGCTGTTATTTTATTGTTTATTCAATTTCTGCTTATTGTACACAACACAGCACTGCCCCAAAAGGAATATTTGTTTTCTTCATAACTGTACCAAATGACAGTAACATGCAGTAATAATAAGAAATATAATTTTTCTCACACATGACAGTTCAGTCTTTAGAAATAGGATTCAATAAAAATGTTTACCAACCTGAAGATCCTGCCTGTTCAGAAGTGTTTCTTTGGTCATCTTCATCACCGCACTTCTCATGATGTTGCCTCATTCGCGCCACCAGGCCTTGCATCTCTTTGTTGCATCGTTTGCATTTTGCACGCATGCCTGCCTTACCGATAGGCGAAGGAGCTTCATTAAAATATTCCCAAACTGGGTCTCTTTTATGGCCTGCTGCCATTATAAGGAAAGAATGTAATAAACCTCAGATCGTACACACAAACAGATCCAGACTTGTCTGTCTGTGGCTATGCTGCAGTATTGTGCTCAAAGTTTCACTTTCATTTTCTTGTCTGCTTGCCCTTCCTCCTCCTCACACTTAGATTCACATTCTTCTTGTGTTGTGCAGATCTATTCCACTCCAAACAATCAGAAACATATTGTCTAACTTCTTGGACTTGGCACTGAAGGGGTTGATTCTGTATTCATATAGGTTTGTAGAACAATAGGATTAAGGTCTTTTTCTCAACTCTGTTCATGTTGTAACATTTTTGCCGTGAAGAGGCTGGGACCTCTGCGGAGTCAAATTCAGTTTTGAGAACTGCGTAAGTAAAGCGAGCGTCTGTGATAATATAGGAGAGAAACTGCCCACTAATCCTACAGAAACCTCTGGAAGAGCATGGCATTGTGAATGTTACACATATACAGCCTTTATTCTACTGAGTTAAACAACTCAGCTTTAGCTCATGATGGAAGAACCTTTGGATGGTAAAATATTTTCCTCAAAAAGCAGTTTATTGAAAAAAATCCGATTTAAATAAAAAAAATCCGATTTAAATCAAAAAAATCCGATTTTTTTGATTTTTTTTAAAAAAATCATTGATTTTTATCCACCCTGCTTCAGTGTGATTCTACAATTTTCATAGTCATGAAAATACAGAAAAATCTTTGAATGAGAAGGTGTGTCCAAACTTTTGGTCTGTACTGTATATATATAGAAAACAAAAATTGGAACATCACAATCAAAATTCAGCGGGTGCAAAAATCCTTCTTAGCAAATCATACAATACTTGCCCAAATCCATAAAAACAAAGGAAGGCAGCACTCGAAAAATGAGGTAGATATGTGCATTTATTCAAGCCAACATGGTGTGGCGAAGTTTCGGCTCACAATGAGCCTTTCTCAAGGCTTGAGAAAGGCTCATTGTGAGCCGAAACGTCGCCACGCCATGTTGGCTTGAATAAATGCACATATCTACCTCATTTTTCGAGTGCTGCCTTCCTTTGTTTTTATATATATAAACATATATATATATATTATATAGACGGCGTGATGCTCGCGCAGGCTCACGCTGAGTGCCGCTGTGATCAAATACAGGTGTCAGCTCTATATTTATTTATGTAAAAACAACATAAACAAAAAAGTACACATATTTGGTATTGCTGCATTCAGAACAACCTGCTCTATAAAACTCTCCCACTAGTTAACTCCTTCAGTGATCAAAGTTAAAAAAAATAAATAAAAGACAAGGCTCAAAACTATGCTTTATTATCATACCGCTGAACAAAAAGTGGAATCAAACGCGATCAAAAAAAGAATGTAAATAAAACTGGTATCTCTGAAAATGTCATCTTGTCCCGCAAAAAACAATCTGCCATACAGCTCCATCAGCAGAAAAATAAAAAAGTTATAGCTCTCAGAATACAGCAATGCAAAAATATTTTTTTTTTCTATAAAATAGTTTTTATTGCAGAAAAGTGAAAAAACATAAAAAAGAAAAAATGTGGCATATGCCTGATAATGGTACGAATAAAAATATCAACTTGTCTGGCAAAAAAACATCCCTTACATGACTCTGTCAGCTGAAATATGGAAATATTATAGCTCTCATAACATGTGGATGCTTTTTGCAATAAAAAGCGTCTTTTAGTGTGTGACAGCAGCCAAACATAAAAACACGATCTAAATCTGGTATCGCTGTAATTGCACCGACCCGAAGAATAAAGTTGTCTAATCACTTACATCGCATGAGGAATGGCATAAAAAATAAATAGAACCAATCCTTCACCGGCTGTTTATTTTTTTTCATTCTTCCTCTCAAAGATCGCAGTAAGGAATGGCTCACTTTTATTCTGCGCTTTGCGCTGAGCTTACATCTGGTCTCTGTGCAATTCTCTGAAATACGTGATTCAGGCAAAAACCCCTGCAGAATATTCCCTATATTGAGGCAGATGGAGGCACTGTGGATGCTGTCTGACCTGTGATTCGGCAGTGACCATCTCTTAGGCGTGCATAAAAACGCGGTCCGCCACAGTTTTTTGCACTTCTGAAAAGAAGGATACTACTGAACAGAGGCCAGACAGAATCCAGAGTAAATCTGCTGCCTCATTATAGTGAGAGTCTCTTTCAGGGGTTTCATCTGAATCATGTCACTTGGAGATTTAGATGTGAACTCCGAGGTAAGTGCTCAGCGTAGAGCGCCAGATAAATGTGATCCCAAATGTTATGTAATGTTATGTAAAATGTTCCCAACAAAAGCTTCAACTAAATCCACAAAAAAGCAAGTCCCCACTCAGGTCCGTCATCTGTCCATGAAAATATAGGGAGCTTCCACGTTACTGTTAGTTCAAAGGCTCTGTAAAAGCACTATAGGTCTTCGCACCACAAAAGAAATCCAGCAAATTCTGTGCTCCCAAATCCAAATGCCCCGATCCCTTGTAAACCCCACAGTGTGTCTAAACCACATTTAGCGTCCACGTTTAGCATTTCTTTAGCGATAACAGCCCGAATAATTTACAGGTGCATGTCTCCAGAAGCACGAGCTGGGCACCACAATGTACTGGGCACTACAACGTACTGGTGACTACAATGTACTTGGCACTGCAATGCAATTTTCACTCAGCAACATCCACTACTGCCTGTTTCTGAAAAACACCCATGGAGTCAAAATCGTCACTACACCTGTAAATAAACTCCCAAAGCGAGATAATTTCCAAAATTGGGTAGCTTGATGGGGGATTCTGCTCTTCTCACACTTAGGGGCTCTCTATATGAAGTCCGCAAACTATTCTAGTAAAATTTGCACTTCAGGAGGAAAATGGCGCTCTTTCTCTCCCAAGTCTCGCTGTGCGGATAAGCAGCATTGTACAGCCACATATTGGGTATTTCGGCATTTAGCAGAAATTGTGGGGCAAGTTTAGGTGCCATTTTTACCAATTTCCCAGTGTGAAAATGTAAAATCTGGGGCTTAAACAAAATTTTGGTTCTAAAAATGTAATTATTTTATTCTTCAAAGCACAATGGCATAAAAGTCTGTTACCCACCTGTGGTGTCAATATGATCTCTGCACCACTAGATGCATTCATTGAGAGGTGTAGTTTCTAAAATTGGGTCACTTATGGGGGAATCTGCTGTTCTGGCACCTCAGGGGCTTTATCAATTTGACATGGAACTCTCAAATCAGTCCAGGAAATCTGAACTCCAATATGGCTCTCCTTCCTTTCTGAGCTTTGCACTGTGCCTCAGAAGTAGGTTTTAACCATATGAGTCGCACGTAACAGGGCTTTGGGGTACTCGGCACCTAGCCCGTTCACTTCACTGGGGGATGTCACGGGTAGCGCGGCTCGGTCCGTTGCCCTGGGCGCTCACTTAAAAGGGGGTATTTACAGGGGATGATAGAAATGTTCGTGACGCCACCTGTGGTTTCTGATCAGGGTGACCAGCGCTGCAGGGTCAATCCTCTGAGGGGTTGTTACTGGGCAGCAAGGTGTTAAGTCTTCCACAGGTAAGACTGATCCCTCGAGGTATATGGCGGTGTAGGGGTGAAGGAGCAATAATGCAGACACACACAAGACAGTCTCTTTCTGTACCTTTACTGGTGATGAAGTTGCAGGCACGTCCCGGGAGGCAGTCAGGGTGGAGGATGCACGTCCAGCAATCCACTGAGTAGGTGTAAAGCCTCCTTACTAGTGTTGAGCGATACTGCTCGATATCTAAAAATATTGTATCGAAATGGTATCGCCGATATCACTAAATATCGTCGATATCCGATTCCGATACTGGAAGTCCCATGTAAGTCTATGGGAACAAAATATCGACATTAAAAAAAAAACATTCTTGCCTTGTTGGTTAATTGTACATGAAGGAAAACAACAAAGACTAATGTAGAATGTATTGGGGGAGGTTGAGGAGACAATAAAGGCATACATGTTTAACCCAATGCATTGGAATAGCATTAATATATTTTTTTTTGGAAATATGTTTGGATTGACTAACAAATTGACAATGTTGTTAACCTTTTTTCTATTTTGGCAAATATGTATGTTTCACAACTTCCATGCTCTTCACCTTTTTAACTTTTGCCAGTGCCACACTTTCTCCTTCATAATCTTCAGCAGCATCATCTTTCTCATCAAATTATTCTTCATCTTCACCTTCTTAATCTTCTTCTTAAACTTCTTGCTATTCATGTTTTTGTTTACATTACTCATATTGTTATTATTAAACTAATTAATCTTCTTCATATTCAAATTCTTCATCTTCTTCCTCTTCATCTTCTTCATCATATTCTTATTTGTGACAGAGATTCCTGTACTTGTAATCTGTAAAAGTATGAATTGTTCATCCTTCCGTTCTTGCTGTCACAAAAGATTTAAATTACAACAGTATTTGTCCGTGTTCAGTTTAGCCTGCAGCAGCAGCAGGCATTTTCCAGGGGGACCACGAGGAGGAACGGACTCACCCCCATACACTGCTTAGTCTTCTTCTGCTTAGAATTTAGAGCATATATTTTGCTCTTCATTTTGGTCTTATACTTCATGTTCTTCTGCTTTTTGATCTTTTGCTTATTGTTCTTCTGTCTCTTGTTCTGTATCTTGTAGTTTGTCTTAACCTTCTTTGTCCTGTTGGTGATCTTCTTCTGGGTAATCTTTTATTTTTTCTTTGTGATGGTGTTCAGGCTGGTTGGCTTCATGCTCGTCGTCCTTGTTGTCGTCATCTTCTTCTGGGTGGTCTTTAAGGTCGTCTAATTTCCGAGAAACAGCTGACGTTACTGGAACCCTGACGGGTATCAGATGGAGCAAGAGACAATGGAAGTAACGAGGACCAGCTGACTGTGCTGGACCCCGGACGGGTAGCAGAAGGAAAAGAGGCAATGTCACAACCGAGTACCAGCTGACGTTACTGTGACACGGTTACTAAGCAGGAGGTACCTGTGCTCCAAAGCACTACCAAGGACCAGCAGACGTTGCTGGAACTCGGATACGGAGATGGAGGCACCTAGGCCAAAGGCACTGGGGAGAACCACTTGATGGTACTGGACCCCGGACGGGTAGCAGAAGGAAAAGAGGCAATGTCACAACCGAGTACCAGCTGACGTTACTGTGACACGGTTACTAAGCAGGAGGTACCTGTGCTCCAAAGCACTACCAAGGACCAGCAGACGTTGCTGGAACTCGGATACGGAGATGGAGGCACCTAGGCCAAAGGCACTGGGGAGAACCACTTGATGGTACTGGACCCCGGACGGGTAGCAGAAGGAAAAGAGGCAATGTCACAACCGAGTACCAGCTGACGTTACTGTGACACGGTTACTAAGCAGGAGGTACCTGTGCTCCAAAGCACTACCAAGGACCAGCAGACGTTGCTGGAACTCGGATACGGAGATGGAGGCACCTAGGCCAAAGGCACTGGGGAGAACCACTTGACGGTACTGGACCCCGGACGGGTAGCAGAAGGAAAAGAGGCAATGTCACAACCGGGTACCAGCTGACGTTACTGTGACACGGTTACTAAGCAGGAGGTACCTGTGCTCCAAAGCACTACCAAGGACCAGCAGACGTTGCTGGAACTCGGATACGGAGATGGAGGCACCTGGGCCAAAGGCACTGGGGAGAACCACTTGACGGTACTGGACCCCGGACGGGTAGCAGAAGGAAAAGAGGCAATGTCACAACCGAGTACCAGCTGACGTTACTGTGACACGGTTACTAAGCAGGAGGTACCTGTGCTCCAAAGCACTACCAAGGACCAGCAGACGTTGCTGGAACTCGGATACGGAGATGGAGGCACCTAGGCCAAAGGCACTGGGGAGAACCACTTGACGGTACTGGACCCCGGACGGGTAGAAGAACGCACCCATGAAAATGTAAGTTGACAGGACGCAAGCCGTCCGCAGTTACCGAATCACACAGTCCTACAGTGGGTGCTTATCCTATTGTCACAATGGAAACCGCCTTTATTTACATATCCCACAGCACACATAGGAATCACCTAAACTGCAGGCACCATAGAGTCGGCTAACCCGAATGCAACACGACAGCACAACTTATTGGAGGATAATTGACATTCACACTGCCAGGAAACAGCTGTCGTGCTGTAACCAGGCTGGCCAGGAGTCAGTACCCCTGCCAATTACTTACGAGCAACAAATGGCGGTGTTGTAGCCCAGGGAGTAGAGTTCAGGTGGTAGAAAGATGAACATAACAGGAGACATGGAAAACGTTGCCAAACAGTTATTTAATCTGAAAACGGACAGGCAAATTCAGGTGAGATCCATGCCTTGTTCATTTTCAGAAAAGTAAGCCGGTCTACATTCTCTGAGGATAGTCGCATGCGACGGTCTGTTACTACACCACCTGCAGCACTAAAGACACGCTCAGATAATACACTGGCAGCAGGGCAAGCCAGCACCTCCAATGCATACTGGCTAAGCTCTGGCCATGTATCCAACTTAGAGACCCAAAATTTGAAAGGGGAAGAGGCATCTGGGAGTACACTTAGAGGGAAAGCCAAGTAGTCTGTCACCATCTTACGGAAACGTTTCTTCCTGGTGACTGGAGCCGTCTCGGATGGTGTAGACCTTGCTGGCGCTGTCACAAAACTTTGCCACATTTGTAACATACAGTTCTTGCCCTGTGCAGAGGCGCTGCTTCTGCTCCCTCTTGTTGTAGAGGTGTCTACACTGCCTCGACGCACAGAGCTGCTTTGTAAAGCAGTAGCAGCAGCAGCAGCTCTCTCGGCTGGAATGTACAACAGTATGGATTGCACCAGTGTGTCTTGGTACTCCTGCATTTTACGGTCCCGGTTCACCGGTGTGATGAGGGTTTGTAAGTTGTCCCGGTAGCGAGGGTCTAGGAGGGTGTACACCCAATAATCTGACGTGCTGAGAATGTGGGCGATGCGGCGGTCGTTTCTCAGGCACTGAAGCATGAAATCAACCATGTGCTGCAGACTCCCAACTGGCCAACAAAGGCTGTCCTCTGGAAGAGGCGTCATCTCTGTCTCCTCTGCATCACCCCACCCTCGCTCTACATACTGACTACAGCGTTGTGTACCTCCCTCTGTAGGGATTTCTTCCTCCTTCATTGACTCCTCCTCCTCCTCATCCTCCTCACAAAGTGAGCCCTGCCCAGCCCTTTGTGAGGAACCACGTTGCGCTGACTGTCCTGAAGGTAATTGAATTTGTGACTCCTCATCCTCCACCTCTTCCAAAACCTCTTCCTTTAGTGCTTTCAGTGATTTCTGAAGCAGGCAGATAAGGGGGACAGTCATGCTGACTAGTGCATCATCTGCACTCGCCATCCGCGTTGAGACATCAAACGCACGCAAAACGTCGCAGATGTCCTTCATAGAGGCCCACTCAGTAGTGGTGAAGTGTGAACGGCGCAAATTGCGAGTTGATTGCGCCTTTTGCAGCTGATACTCCATTACTGCTGGCTGCTGCTCACACAACCGCTCCAACATATGTAACGTGGAATTCCACCTGGTGGGTGCGTCACATATGATGCGATGTTCAGGAAGGCGAAATCTGACTTGCAGAGCTGCAATGCGCGATCTGGCCATGCTGGAACGTCGCAAGTGAGCGCACTCTAGGCGGACCTTGTGCAGCAGTGCATCAAGATCCGGATAGTCCCTCAAAAAACTCTGCACGACCAAGTTGAGCACATGTGCCAGACATGGTATGTGAGTGAGGTTGCCAAGGCCCAGAGCTGCCACCAGATTTCGGCCATTGTCACACACTACCAAGCCTGGCTGGAGATTAGCTGACAAAAACCACACGTCGCTCTCCTGCTTGATGGCATCCCAGAGCTCCTGCGCTGTGTGGCTTCGATTCCCCATGGGAATTAATTTCAGTACAGCCTGTTGACGTTTGGCCACGGCTGTGCTCATATCGGTCGCAACAGGTAAGCGTTCACGGGTCCATGTGGAGGTATACCGTGACGGCTCGTGCAGCGATGATTCTGAGGAACTGGAGTAGGAGGAGGAATCAATGTGCACAGACTGGATTCCTGCAATCCTTGGAGTTGGCAGAACACGTACAGCGCCACTGGCAAGATCTGTACCCGGCTCCACAACATTGACCCAATGGGCAGTGAGGGAAAGGTATCGTCCCTGGCCATGGGTACTGGTCCACGCATCGGTGGTCAGGTGGACCCTGCTACTGACGGCGTTTAGTAGCGCATGTTTAATGTTTCCCTCGACATGTTTTTGCAGAGCGGGGACAGCTTGCCTGCTGAAATAAAATGGGCTTGGCACATTATATTGTGGGACTGCCAATGCCATAAAGTTCCTGAAACTGTCAGTCTCCACCAGCCTGAATGACAGCATTTCAAGGGACAGGAGTTTTGCAAGGCCAGCATTCAGAGCCTGTGCTCGTGGATGGTTTGCCGAGTATGGCCGTCTATTATCCCATGCCTGTGTTACCGGTGGCTGTTTTTTGTTCTGGGAGTGTGACGATGACTGTGAACTTGCTGCAGTGGGTGGAATAACAGTTTGTCTATGGACAACAGTGACCGAGGTTCTTCCATGGAGATCCTGTGAGGAAGCCGAACCAGGTGTGTGAGAGCTGGAGGTAGAGGCTCGAACATGACCTAAAGATGTAGGTGCTGCTGTAGGTTGGCCTACATCTCCAGTGTGTCTTTGGAACTCAGCTACGTGCTTTGTCCGTACATGTTTCCACATATTTGTGGTATTCAGGTTCCTGATATTTTTACCTCTTTTAACTTTTTGCTTACACAGCTTGCACTGAACATAGCAAATATCATCTACAAGTCTGTCAAAAAAGGACCACGCAGTGCAAGTCATGGGAGCGCCAATTTTGACAGTTCTAAGAGAACTGCTCCCAACAGGTGCCAAACTGGAGGCTACAGGCAAGCGAGTCTGCAGCCTACCTCTCCCTCCTCTTTGTACCGTTGGGACAATCTCTTCCTCAGAGCTGCTCCCACCACCTTCCTGTTGCTCACGCCATGTTGGGTCTCGGACTTCATCATCTCCACTACCCTCTTCCAACACCTGCTGCTGTTGGATGGTCTGGGCAGCACCATGCTCCACAAAACCTGGCACCTGAGTCTCATCATCATCATAAGATGCGTTCTGCGGTGTGCTGTCCATCGGCACTGGCTCACCCGCCTCTTCAGATTGAGAGAGACACAGCTGTTGCGCATCACTGCATACTCCCTCTTCTTCAAATTGCAGAATGCTGCTTGCCTGTGCCCGTGTTTGCGAGCCAACAGATTCTGAGAACAGAAGCAGAGACTCAGCTGGCTCCTGTACAGAACTCTCTGACTGCCTGGGCAATTTGACAGGCGGTGAACAGACAGATGGTTGCTCAACAGTGTTGTGTTCCTGAGAGGAGGTGGAAGGAATTGAAGTCGATGCACTGGCTGCCATCCAACCAACAACGGCTTCAATTTGTTCTTCCAGCAGCAGGGGGGCACGCCGAGCTCCTACCAAAGTGCGCATAAAGGAACGCTCATGGGTAAAACTGATGGATGCTGTGTCACTGAGGGCGGCAGCAGCCACAGAATCCCCACGTCCTCTCCCTGCTGAAACTCCACGGCCACGACCACGTGCCTTACTCACTGACTTCTTCATCTTGGTAGATTGATAAAGAAAGTCAGAAAAGTTATAAGGCCTAAGTGTGGTTATTACGCAGAGACTGAAGTGTACACTGAAACACAACTGTTCACAATCTGTGAAAGGCTACTCCTTTGTCTACTTCTATAGTGTTTGCAACCAATGTATTGTATACGGATGGAAGCGCGTCACACTAATAGATTATATTTTAAATGGAATGGAGCAGAACCAATTGGAGATAAATGAAAAGGATGAGCCACTGAGACACGCTCAGCAGAGTACAAGCAGCAGTGCTTGAACAAGTAACTGGAGCGTGATGTGCACTCAAAAAATAAAAAACACAGACTGAAGTGAACACTGAAACACAACTGTTCACAATCTGTGAAAGGCTACTCCTTTGTCTACTTCTATAGTGTTTGCAACCAATGTATTGATACGGATGGAAGCGCGTCACACTAATAGATTATATTTTAAATGGAATGGAGCAGAACCAATTGGAGATAAATGAAAAGGATGAGCCACTGAGACACGCTCAGCAGAGTACAAGCAGCAGTGCTTGAACAAGTAACTGGAGCGTGATGTGCACTCAAAAAATAAAAAACACAGACTGAAGTGAACACTGAAACACAACTGTTCACAATCTGTGAAAGGCTACTCCTTTGTCTACTTCTATAGTGTTTGCAACCAATGTATTGGATACGGATGGAAGCGCGTCACACTAATAGTTAAATTGCATGGAGCTGCAAGAATTACACTGAAGGAAAAAAAAAAGAGTCTGTGAGTGACATGTGCAGATGCCTACAGACAGCGTTGCATGCAGAGCAAACTGCAGCGTCACCTGCACTCACACACACCTTGCAGAGCTGTTAAAACAACACTGCAGGCAAAAGGAAGCTTTACACAGCGGTTGGTGCTAGCCTGCCTACAGCACAGTACACTAAATCGCAATCTCTAACTGTCCCTCAGAGTCAGCACAGCAGCGTTCTGTCCCTTACTGAATTCACAGCACAGTGACGCTAAAATGGCGGCGGCGCCTTTTATAGTGCATTCTGACATCATTTCAGCATCCAATCACAGCCATGCCATTAGTTAACATGACCGCAGCAGTACAGGATGTGCCCACACTTCTTAGGATTCCTCATTGGCTGACTAAAATCACATTGCCTCGCAAAGAATTATGGGAACTTCCGATTCCGGTATTCGATAAGACGAAAATATCGAAACGAATTATCGAAAGGCCGATAGAGCTAATATCGGCCGATACCCGATATTTGCAGTATCGTATCGCTCAACACTACTCCTTACGTCCTTATGTGTGTGAGTTTCTAACTTGCATAAAACAGAGTTTAACTCCTTCTCTTTGCTACGCCCGGCTGATCTTGTGGTGAGGTCTTCTTGTGGACAGAACAGTGTCTCTATGGCGGTACCTGCCAGATCCCCGTCTTCCTAACCTCGGTTACGTATCAGCACTGCTGGGCCCCTGCGACTTGAAGTCCAGGGTCTCCGGTGTCTCCTACCAGTCGTGCAGATGCTGGTAAGCACGGACCCGGTGTCCGGTGGTGCAGAGTGGAGGTAAGCTATCGTCGCTATTTCTCCTCAGTCACTCTCTCTTTCCTTTTTCCACTTGCCTGTCGTCCTACTCACACCTTTAACATAAGCACAGGCAGCAGTAGATGTCAGCTTCTCGCTCAAACTTCCTCAGCCCTCAGGCTAATCTGACAGGAGTCTCTCTCCGGTGTTCTGAGGAGATCTTATCTCTCCCTCTCAGCTCCTCTGAGGTAACTGCCGTTCTGAGATGTTCTGAGGTAACACCAACAACTAGCTAACGTTCAGCTAGACTGTCTTCATCTCACTACTGTCTCAAGGGCTCCCTCTGGTGGAACAAGGAAAAATGTCAATTGTTGTGTGCTTATCAGGTGATTGTGAATTACCTTTCATGCATCCTCCTGGGTACATGTGGCACCAAGCGCACCTGGGCTACACATCCCCCCCTAGTTAATATCAGCACTCCCGGGCTGAAAAAGAAAACTATTTTTTAACATAACAATAAACATAACTCATCCCTTGCGGGAGGTAAGGACACTTCAAACATTACAATGTGCACAAGTGGCAATAGAAAAATATCAAATACTTTCACACAAATAAATACAAGATTCTTGTGGAGGACCCGCACCAAACCTCCCACGGTGGTCCTGGGTGGGCTGCAGGACTTCTCTGCTGCAGACCTCACTCAAGGCCACACCATACAGGTTTTTCTTCTGAGGTAAAATGGCTTACGTAAAACCAAGATGGGGCACTGAGTGCCAACTATTTACAACACAGTTTTTGGGCTGGCAAAGTCCTCAGCCACGCAGTCCTTTAAAAGAAACACATTTCACATATACATTCTCAATAAAGTGCAATTCTTCATAGCTTTTTACAGTTCAGTAAACCCTGTCTGGGTCCTACTGGATTAATTTGCTAGGACTACTCTTGGTACCTAACAGGTAACCTGCCTTTTGTCGTGCGTACTGACCTACGTGGTGTTGCTTCAGGTATAGTAGCATCTGGCCTATCTGTCCTGCGTGCTGGCAAACTGTAATACTGCCTTAACCTCTCTAGGGATCTGGCAAGCATACTGGTGGCTGGGCGATGCGGTTCTGTTTCGCCAGGGGATTCTTCTGGTAGTTCCACGTCTTGAGGTTCCATTTCTTGAGACTCTGCTTCTGGAGGTGCTACAGGAGCAGGTTCCTCTTGAACTATTTCTTCTGCTGCGGCAACTGGCTCAACTGGACGTTGAAGCGCTTCTTGTGGTTGGTAAAATTGAAGTTCTGGAATAATCACAGCATCCCCGATACAAGGCCAATCTGCAGGAAAATCTCCTAAGTCCGTGTGTATGACTTCACCTGGTTTTCTTTTTCCATAACAAGTTCTTCCTCGGGAAGTTTTAACATGTCTGGACACAGTTTTAGGTGGTCTCTGGATACCGTGGTGGTCGTCTTTCCTCCATCTTTGCTAATGGTACAGGTTTTCCTGTTGTCAAACTTGGAATTTTGCACGACATATGGCTCTTTTTCCCACTGATCATCCAATTTGTGCATTCTCCTTTTTCTTTTTAGCACAATTTCTCCAGGCATAAAAGGTTTAGCTGGCGCACTTTTGTTGTAGTTCTCCTCTTGCTTTTCCTTTACTTTATTGAGACTATCTTCCATGCAGGCTTGTACTCTCCTGTACTGTTCCTGTCGGTTCGTGTCCCAATCTTCAGTAGTAACATCAGCTTCTGGTTCTACAACACCAAGTTCCAAATCCATGAGCAGCTTTCCTGGTCTTGCTCGCATAAGGTAGGCTGGAGTGCAGTTGGTGGAACTCACAGGTATATGATTGTACAGATCTACCAGGTCAGGTAGTAGGTCTGGCCACCGATTCCTCTCCTCCAGTGGTACCGTCTTCAGCAGATCAATGACTATGTGATTCATCTTTTCACAGAGACCATTGATTTGGGGGTGGTACGGTGTGGTTCTTATCTTCTTACACCCGTACAAGTGACAGAATTCCTTAAACAATTCGGCTTCAAAGGCAGGACCCTGATCAGTTAACACTTGCTCTGGATATCCATGGGGTCTGCAGAAATACGCTTGAAACGTCTTTGCTGCTGTTTCAGCTGTCAGATCTTTGACAGGGGCGACCACCAGGAACCTGGAGTAGTGATCCACCATTGTCAGGGCATATGAGTATCCTGACCTGCTGGGTGACAACTTGACATGGTCCAAGGCCACGATCTCCAAGGGACGAGTCATCTTGATGGGCTGCAGGGGTGCTTTCTGGCTACTGTAGTCTTTTCTTCGGAGGCTACAGGACGCACAGTTTTTACACCATTTCTCGATGGAACTTTGCATTCCCACCCAGTAGAAACGACACTTCAGCAGGGTTTCCAGCTTCTTCCAGCCAAAGTGCCCCGCTCGATCGTGGTAGGCTTCCAACACCATCTGGATGTCTGTTCTTGGCACTACTATCTGCCATACCATCTCATGGGTTCTGGGGTTGACGTACCTTCGGCACAGCTTCTCTCGGTAGATGAACAGCCGGCTTCTCTCATTCCACAGCTGCTTTGCTTGTTGAGACGCATCCTTCTCCAAGGAGGAACCTTCCTGAGTTATCAGTTCCTTGATGTGGCTGACAACCGGGTCACTGTTCTGGGTCTCCTTCCAGCTGTGGTGAGGTAAAGGGTTTAATGTCTTACCATGCTGCCTCCTGTAGGCTCGTTGTTCATGGATCATCCCATTTCTGTGGAATGCAGGTAGCTCAATCTCTTCTAGATCATCCAATTCCTCTTCCATGTCGGATTCATGTGGCATTCTGGACAAGGCGTCAGCGTTGGCGTTCTTACGGCCTGCCCTGTACTTGATTGTGAACTGGTAGTTCGACAGCCGAGCCATCCAACGTTGCTCCATGGCTCCCAGCTTGGCTGTTTCAAGATGTGTCAAGGGGTTATTGTCTGTGTAAGCAGTGAACTTGCTGGAGACTAGGTAATGCTTGAATCTTTCTGTAATGGCCCAGACCAGCGCCAGGAACTCCAACTTGAAGCTGCTATAGTTCTCTGTGTTTCTCTTGGTTCCGCCGGAGCTTCCTGCTTGCATATGCAATGACTTTTTCTTGGCCATTTTGCTTCTGACTGAGGACAGCTCCCAATCCTTCGTTGCTGGCATCAGTATACAGCAGGAACGGCTGGCTGTAGTCAGGATAGGCTAAGATCTCATCGCCTGTCAGGATCTCCTTCATCTCCTTGAACGCCTCAGCTTGTTCTTTACCCCAGTGGAATGGAGGATTTCTGCTCTTGAGGGGCTGTCCTACCAGAAGGTCCTGCAGAGGCGCTGCTTTCTTGATGTAGTCCTTTACAAACCTCCGGTAGTAACCTGTCAGTCCCAGGAACTGGCGCACCTCCTTGAGATTCCTTGGTTCTGGCCATTTCTGGATGTCAGTGACCTTCTCGGGGTCTGGGGCTACCCCTTCTGAGCTGACAATATGTCCCAAGTACTGTACCTTTTGTTTGAGCAGATGGCACTTTGAAGGCTTCAGTTTCATCCAATACTTGGACAGTGACTCAAATACCTCTGCCAGGTGCTTCAGATGATCCTCATACGTCTTGGAGTACACAATTACGTCGTCCAGGTACAGCAACATGGTTTAAAAGTTGAGATGTCCCAGGCAACTCTCCATCACTCTCTGGAACGTTCCCGGGGCACTGCTGAGTCCAAACGGCATTCTGTCAAACTCACAGAGTCCCATCGGGGTGGTGAAAGCCGTCTTCTCCCGATCCTCCTCAGCCACAGCTACTTGCCAGTACCCACTAGTGAGGTCGAGGGTGGAAAAGTAGTTAGCAGTTTTTTAAAGCAGCTAAGGATTCCTCAATGCATGGTAAAGGGTATGCATCTTTATGTGTAATGCGATTTACTTGTCTGTAATCTACACACATTCTCATGCTTCCATCCTTTTTCCTAACTAGGACTAGAGGTGCTGCCCAGGGACTACAACTATCCCTTATCACCCCTGCTTCCTTCATGTCACGCAACATTTCCTTAGCTTTCTGGTAGTGTGCTGGAGGTATAGGCCTGTACCGCTCTTTGATGGGAGGATGGCTGCCTGTAGGGATATGATGTTGTACTCCCTTAATTGTCCCAAAGTCAAGTGGATGTTTGCTAAATACCTGTGTGTACTCTTGTACCACCCGTAGTACTCCCTGTTTCTGGTGGGCTGGAGTGGTGTCTGTCCCAACATGGAGCTGCTGACACCAATCCTCCACCTGGGTTGCTGGGTCATTATCCTCCGCTGGTTGGCGGGAGGCTAAGGACTCGGTCGTGAGAATGGAGTTGTTATCTACGGTATGTAATTTAGCAACAGTGGCATAACGTGGTAAATTTACTTCATCTTCTCCCCAGTTGAGAAGACGTACTGGTACTCTCCCATTTCGTACTTCTACTACCCCTCTATCAGTCAAGAGTGTAGGTCTGTGCTCTGAACAATGGGGCTCTACTACTGCTTGGTAGTTCTGTCCTCTCAGACCTATTGCTGCTCTACACCATATAAGCATTTCACTCATTGGGGGTATCACAATGGGGTTCGGGTCTGTCACCCGTACATTACCAATTTCACCATCTGTCAGCTTCGCTTGCTGCTGGCACATCAGGGCCCGGATCTCCCTCTGGATCACTCCCTTTTGCTTTGGCCTGGCAACTTCGGCGAGCTGTTGGAGCAAAACACAACTTCTCCCAGACAGTTACTAATAATGTTTGTACCTAAAATCACATTTAAGCCATTTTCCTCATTTACAGTCTTTACTACTAAGAGTCCCTGGTCCTTCAGCTCCACTCTGCCCACCTTTACGTCCACGTTTTTGGCTCCGAGTATTTCAACAGGGAGACCATTAGAGGCGTACACAGCAAAGTCAGGGCTCGGGGGCTGGAGACTGTCCATGGACCAAAACTTATTATACAGGACATCAGGTATGATGGTCACCTGAGATCCAGTGTCCAGCAGGGCAGGGATTGCGATCCCGTCCAGGATGATGGACAGGTAGGGTCTTCCTCCCACAAACCTGCGGTTCCAGTCTGAGGGGCCTGATGAGTCTATTCCTGGGTGTTGGCCCTCGGACCCAGGATCTGCTCGTTTAAAGGACACTGTCGGGCTAGATGACCTTCTCTGTTGCAACGGTAGCAGATGATCTCTCGGCGAGGATGGTGCTGATCAGGGGTCGCTCCTGGGGGTGGCGTTGTCCTCCTCCGGTGGGGCGACGTCCTCCTTTTCCTCCGGTTCATCCAAGGGACATCCTCTGGGCAGTCGGCTAGCAGGATCTTTCCTCCTTCTTCCTTCCGCAGTTGCAGGGCACTCATTACAGCGGCCAGGTTTTTAGTCAGCTGGCGCACTTCAGACAGTCCAACTCAGTAGGGGGCGCCACCTGCGTTTTGGCTTCCGCCACCAGCAGGGAAAAGGTGGATGCTGCCGGCTTTAGAGTGGCTTCACCCGGGTGACACTGGGTTGCCACCTCGGGCTTCTCCAGAGGTCGCAGTCCTTTTATAGCCATATCTTTTAGGGCATCAAAGGTAGCGTCAGGATGATCCAAGGACCACCAGTGTGCTTGGGACCTCAGTCCCCGTAAAAATTGTACCTTCAACATTTTGCTTTCATTAATGGCACTTATAGGGTTGACCTGTTTGAGAGCTCGCAGGGCCCCCTGTAGTCGGCAGGCGTAGTCCTAGTATTGTCATCTGGTCTCTGGGAGCATTGGTAAAACCTCATCCGGAGATCTGTTTCAGTGCGGTCCTCAAAAATAGTCTGTAGCTTTAAGAAAATTGAAAGCACTGATTCCTGGTCTGCAGCTGTCCAAGTCTCTACTTCCCTCTCTGCAGCACCAGTCAATTGTCCTACTACCACTGCAGCTCTTTGTTTCTCTGTCATAAGGCACATGTCCATTATGCTGCATATTTTACGCTTAAACCCTGACAGGGTGTCTGGCTTACCGCTATACTGAGGGAGCCACTTTGCTCCAGGCAGGTATGGGAGCGTCAGCGGTACTATCGGGGCCACAGGACCGGGTGAGGGGCCAGCGTTTCCATCCTGCGCGGCAGCGCCGGCGTGTAAGTCATTGGAGCGGTCGCCCTCGGCCGCGCTGTCAGCTTGCGGCTGCGACATGTCTGCGCCCCCCTAGTTAAGTGTGGCCTACCTTCTCCTGAAGGCTGCAGCTCTGCCAGGCACAGCGATGTGGAAGGATCCTGCCGCCGCGTCAGCGTTGGAGGCGTGTCCGGGACTCCGCGCGCTTTCTGCAGGTACGCCCCTTCTCCTTGCGCTGTAGCGCTGTACTTTGGCGGGCAATGGCAGACAATTGGTGCCAAAAATCTCAAAAACAGCAACACAGTCTATAGCACAAAAACAGTCCAATTCAGGCACACAGGACTCACATATAGCGAGCTTCTTATCCTGTTCGTGATGCCAAGATAGATGAGTCGCACGTAACAGGGCTTTGGGGTACTCGGCACCGAGCCCGTTCACTTCACTGGGGGATGTCACGGGTAGCGCGGCTCGGTCCGTTGCCCTGGGCGCTCACTAAAAAGGGGGTATTTACAGGGGATGATAGAAATGTTCGTGACGCCACCTGTGGTTTCTATCAGGGTGACCAGCGCTGCAGGGTCAATCCTCTGAGGGGTTGTTACTGGGCAGCAAGGTGTTAAGTCTTCCACAGGTAAGACTGATCCCTCGAGGTATATGGCGGTGTAGGGGTGAAGGAGCAATAATGCAGACACACACAAGACAGTCTCTTTCTGTACCTTTACTGGTGATGAAGTTGCAGACACGTCCCGGGAGGCCATCAGGGTGGAGGATGCACGTCCAGCAATCCACTGAGTAGGTGTAAAGCCTCCTTACGTCCTTATGTGTGTGAGTTTCTAACTTGCATAAAACAGAGTTTAACTCCTTCTCTTTGCTACGCCCGGCTGATCTTGTGGTGAGGTCTTCTTGTGGACAGAACAGCGTCTCTATGGCAGTACCTGCCAGATCCCCGTCTTCCTAACCTCGGTTACGTATCAGCACTGCTGGGCCCCTGCGACTTGAAGTCCAGGGTCTCCGGTGTCTCCTACCAGTCGTGCAGATGCTGGTAAGCACGGACCCGGTGTCCGGTGGTGCAGAGTGGAGGTAAGCTATCAATGCTGGTTGACCTCTGTCACTCTCTCTTTTCCCTTTTCCACTTGCCTGTCGTCCTACTCACACATTTAACATAAGCACAGGCAGCAGTAGATGTCAGCTTCTCGCTCAAACTTCCTCAGCCCTCAGGCTAATCTGACAGGAGTCTCTCTCCGGTGTTCTGAGGAGATCTTATCTCTCCCTCTCAGCTCCTCTGAGGTAACTGCCGTTCTGAGATGTTCTGAGGTAACACCAACAACTAGCCAACGTTCAGCTAGACTGTCTTCATCTCACTACTGTCTCAAGGGCTCCCTCTGGTGGAACCAGGAAAAATGTCAAGTGTTGTGTGCTTATCAGGTGATTGTGAATTACCTTTCATGCATCCTCCTGGGTACATGTGGCACCAAGCGCAGCTGGGCTACACATATATATGGGGTATTGGGATATTGGTGAATTCAGGATAATATGCACCACAATTTTTAGGGTCCATTTTCTCCTGTTACCCTTGTGAAAATAAAAAATCTGGGGCTAAAATAACAGTTATGTGTGCAAAATGTGATTTTATTTTGTTTATTTTCATGACTTAACATTATAAACTTCTGTGAAGCATCTGGGGGTTCGAGGTACTCAACACACAACTAGATAAATTCCTTGAGGAATCTAGTTTCCAAAATGGGGTCACTTGTGGGGGTTTCCACTGTTTAGGCACATCAGAGGCTCTCCAAACGTGACATGACACAAGAGGAACATTAAATCAAAATCTGAGTTCCAAAATGTCACTTCATCCTTTCTGATCCCTGTCGTGTTCCAAAACAGTAGTTCTCCCCAACATATTGGGTATCAGCAAACTCAGGAGAAATTGTTAATATGCAAATTGCCTCTTCAGACAAAGAGGACTTGTACTCTATAGCGCCACCTATTGGAAGTAGTGATCCTACAAGTCACAATCAACCCTTTAACGAGTCTTGTAATATGACTTAGGATAAAAGCCAAATCATTTGCAGACACGGTGTCTAAGTCATATTACAAAACTCGTTAAAGGGTTGATTGTGACTTGTAGGATCGCTACTTCCAATAGGTGACGCTATAGAGTACAAGTCCTCTTTGTCTGAAGAGGCAATTTGCATATTAAAATTTCCCAGAGGAGCATTGCACGGCGAATAAGCCTCCTTACCTCGACACGCCAGAGCTGGTATGTCACTCTCCACAAGGAGAAACCTTACCCCCGAGAAATTGTTAACAAATTTTAGAGTCCATTTTCTCCTGTTACCCTTCTGAAAATAAAAAATAGGGGGCTAAAAACATTTTTGTGGGAAAAATGTGATTTTTTTTTTTCAATTTTCACATCTCAACGTTATTAACTTTTATAAAGCACCTGGAAATTGAAGGTGCTCACCATACATCTAGATAAGCTCCTTGATGTGTCTGCTGTCTAAAACAGGGTCACTTATGGGGGCTTCCACTGTTTAAGCACATCAAGGGCTCCCCAAACGTGACATGGTGTCCGCTGATTCCAGCAAATTTTGCATTCAAAAAGTCAAATGGCGCTCCTTCTTTTTCAAACCCTGCTGTGCGCCCAAACAGTAGTATTCCCCCACATATAAGGTATCGAAGTACTCAGGACTCAGGAGAAATTGCAAAACAAATTGTATGGAGCAATTTCTCCTGTTACCCTTATGAAAATGCTAAATATTTAGCTAAAAAAGATTTGGGGAAAAATGTGATTTTTTTATTTCCACGACTCTACGTTATTAACTTCTGTGTAGCACCTGTGGGTTCAAGGTGCTCAATACACATCTAGATAAGTTCCATAAGGGGTATAGTTTCCAAAATGGTGTCACTTGTGGGGGGTTTCCACTGTTTTCCTCCACATATTAGATATCGGCGTACTCAGGAGAAATTGCACAAATGTAACGGCTGCAATAGTGCAGTACAGTGCAACCTCCACCAGGGGGTGCTGGTGAGGGAAGAGAGGTTACACACACACACACACACAGTAATAACACAGAGCAGCCGCACAGGTGCCACAGGTAACAAAAGGGTAGTCAGACTAGCCCAAGTCAGCAACTGTCAGGAGCAGAAGTACCAAGGGAAAGAGCACGTGCATAGTCAGGGACATGCAAGAAGTCAGGGCCTTCTGGGAATGTGGTATCCAAAACGTAAAATGAAGACATAGTCGGGGTACAAGTCAGAAGTCAGAGTTTACCGGGAACGTGGTATCCGAAACGGAAAACCAGAAGCAGAGTCCAGAGAACAAGCTGCATCATGGACAAGTACAGGTAGTCAGGGGCAGAAGGATCACTAAAGGAATACAGGTCAGAGGCACTAGCTTGGAAGCTTGAAGTACAGCGGACGCTGGCCAGCAGGCTGCAGAGGACTGAAATAGCCCAGCCAGCTCAAAAACTAGGCAGAGGGGATTAACCCCTGCATGACCAGTCCAGAGAGAAGACAGCAGAAAACAAACTCTGGGCTGGATCATGACAACAACAAATTGTATGGTGCATTTTTCATGTTACCCTTGTAAAAATAAAAAAATTGGTGCTAAAAGAACATTTTTGGGGAAATATGTTATTTTTTTATTTTCATGGCTCAACGGTATAAACTTCTGTGAAGCACCCGGCGGTTCAAGATGCTCACCAGACATCTAGATAAGTTACCTGAGGGGTCTAGTTTCCAAAATGTCACTTGTTGAGGATTTATACGTTTTAGGCACATCAGCGGCTCTCCAAACATGATATGGTGTCCCCTATTTCCAGCAAATTTTGCATTCAAAAAGTCAAATTGCTCTCCTTTCCTTCTGAGCCCTGCTGTGTGACAAAACAGTAGTTTTCCTCCACATATGGGGTATTGGCTTACTCATGAGAAATTGCACAACAAATTTGTGGTGCAATTTCTCATGTTACCCTTCTGAAAAAGCAAATTTATGAGCTAAAAAACATTTTTGTGGGAAAAATTTTATTTTTTCACTTTCACAGCTCAACGTTATAAACTTCTCTTAGGCACCTGGAGGGTTAAGGTGATGACCACACATCTAGATAAGTTCCCTGAGGGGTTTAGTTTCCAAAATGGTGTCACTTGTGAGTTGTTTCGACTGTTTAGGCACATCAGGGGCTCTCCAATCGTGACATTGCATTCGCTAATTATTCTAGCAAATTTTACATTCAATAAATCAAATGGCGCTCCTTCCCATCCAAGCCCTGCTGTGTGCCCAAACAGTAGTTTTCTCCCATGTATAGGGTATTGGCATGCTCAAGAGAAATTGCACAACAAATTTTGGTTACTCTTGCAAAAATACAAAAAATTGAGGTCCAAAGTAAAATTTTTGCAAAAAAAAAGTTAAATGTTCATTTTTCTTTCCACATTCCTTTAATTCCTGTGAAGCACCTGAAAGGTTAATAAACTTCTGAATGTGCTTTTAAACACCTTGAAGAGTTCAGTTTTTAGAATGGTGTCACTATTGGGTATTTTCTGTCATGTAGGCCCCTAAAAGTCACTTCAAATGTGATGTGGTCTCTAAAAAAATGGTCTTGTAAATTTTGATGGAAAATTGAAAAATCGCTGGTCAACTTTTAACCATTATAACTTTCTAACAAAAAAAAACCTTAAGTTTAAAAAATTGTGCTGATCTAAAGTAGACACGTGGGAAAAAATGTTCTTAATTATTTTGTGTGACAGATCTCTCTGGTCTAAATGCATAAAAATTAAAAGTTTGAAAATTGCAAAATTTTCAAAATGTTTGCCAAATTTCTGATATTTTCACAAATAAATGCAAATATCAAACAAATTTTACCACTGTCATGAAGTACATTATGTCACGAGAAAATATTCCCAGAACCGGTAGGATCTGTTGAAGCGTTCCAGAGTTATTACCATGTACAAAGACACTGGTCAGAATTGTAAAATTTGGCCTGGTCAGGAAGGTGAAAACAGTGGCATTCTCAAGTGGCATTTCTCTTTCATGTGGTGCCATTGCTCACAGCACGAAATTTGAAGGGGTTTTCTTTGTTAAGTTAATTCTGTATTTTATAATAATTCGACTGGGCTAAAGTTTAGACTACAAAATTCTAAGACTCTCATTGGTGTGTATACTTTTTTGCAACATGGTCTTGAATGAATTTGTTAAGTAAATTACTTTTTTGGGTGTGCAAAATAAAAGATGTTGTTTGAAAACAATGGTCGACATTTGTGGGTTTTTTTTGTGTATGGTACTGAGTCGCACGTACCAGGGTTTTGGGGTACTCGGCACCGAGCCCGTTCACTTCACTGGGGGATGTCACGGGTAGCGCAGCTCGGTCCATTGCCCTGGGCGCTCACTAAAGGGGGAATATTTACAGGGGATTGTAGGTTTGTAGAAATGTTCGTGACGCCACCTGTGGTTTCTGATCAGGGTGACCAGCGCTGCAGGGTGAATCCTCTGAGGGGTTGTTACTGGGCAGCAAGGTGTTAAGTCTCCCACAGGCGAGACTGGTCCCTCGAGGTATATGGCGGTGCAGGGGTGCAGGGCAATGAGGCAGACACACACAATGAGTCTCTTTCCGTACCTTTACTGGTGTATTTGCAGGCACGTCCCGGGAAGCTGCTCAGGGTGGAGGATGCACGTCCAGTAATCACTGAGTAGGTGTAAGGCCTCCTTACTTCTTGATGTGTGTGAGTTTCTAACTTGCATGAAGCTAAGTTTAACTCCGTGCAAAACAGCTACGCCCGGCTGACATTGTGGTGAAGCCTTCTTTTGGACAGAACTAAGTCTTTATCTGCAGCGTCCTGCTAGACTCCTGTTCTTCCTGACCCCGGTTACGTATCAGCACTGTAGGGCCCCTCTGCGACCTGAAGTCCAGCAGGGTCTCCGGTTTCTCCCACTAGCCGTGAAGGTTCTAGCAAGCTCGGACCGGTGTCCGGTTGTGCAGAGTGGAGGTAAGCTATCGTTGCTATTTTTCCTCAGTCACTCTCTCTCTCTTTTCCACTTGCCTGTCGTCCTACTCACACCTTTAACATAAGCACAGGCAACAGTAGGTGTCAGCTTCCTTCTCTTCACCGCTCTCTAACAGTACCTCAGTTGACTCGATGCTACAAGTACTGCAGTTCCCCTTCCTTCACTTCTTTCTTAGGCTCTGTCCAGAGTAGCTATCAGGACCTTCCATCAGACTGATTCGTGCTCACTCTGAGAGTCACTTTTCACGTTCATAGAGAACTAACAGTCAGCCTGTTCTGAGGTAACAGCTTGTCTTTCTTCCTCTGTCTCATCTGACAGGAATCACCAATCATCTGAACTCGCACTGGCTCAGACAAAGCTCTGACTAGAATGAATTCCAACTGCTACGTCTCCCACACCCTTAAATAGTGTAAGGCTCCCTCTAGTGGCACTATGGGGAAGTGTGGAGTGTGAATGAATATCAGGTGTTTGTGAATTACCTTTCTGTGCATCCTCCTGGGTACATGTGTCACCAAGCGCAGCTGGGCCACACAGTACCACATAGAAAATGTTGATTCTGAAAGAAAACAAAGTCTTCTGACAAATCATTTAGGATGTACTCATTTATGTTGAGCACTGTACATATTATCCCCACATGTCTTCACTTGATCTATATTGGATCCATTTTTTATGCCTGTTTATATTCTCAGATATTATTCAGAATAACGTTCTCTACGGTCACATTTGTAAAAAATTATCTAATTGAATAAAAATTGAATGGTGTTTCAGATCCATATTACAGATATGATTATTTTATTGTTTATTGTTTATTATTTAATTCTCAGTTGAAAAATGGTAAGGCATGAGACATTTTGATTTAATGCTGTTTGACTTTACATGCTTCCTTGCAGAAGATCGCTTAGTGAATTAAACAAATGATTATTGTACGGTCGGTGTGCAAACAGTATTGCTATCAATGTAGATAGAATATCATATGGACATAAAAATATGATAATTTCTGCACATTAACCATTCTATCTATGCTTTACACTTCTACTCAAGATTGACCTTTGCCACTCCAGCATGAGAATATACCGTATTTTTCTGACTATAAGACTTCCCTGACCATAAAACGCACCACAAATTTTCAGGGGGAAAATGGGGAGAAAAAATTAATGTCTCAAATGGGGGTCCGTCTTACAGTCCTGAATTCAGCTTAACCTGGGGGGTCGGCGATGATATGACCCAGACTGGTGTGGTATTTTCGGTGGTGCGGGGGCTCCGCTGACATTTTGTGAACTCCTGGAGCCCCTGCACATCCATTGCTGCGATGCGGTGGCCTATGGGAAATCCCATCGCAGGCTGGTGCTGCATTTCAATCTGCGCATGCGCTGCCACCGGCAGCCATTTTCCCAGAGACTATAGCATCGAGGCAATGGAAGTGCAGGGGCATCGGGTTTTCACAAGATGTCACTGGATCTCCCGCATCACCAAGCATCGCCAAACCTGCTGCACCAGCCGCTCCAGGCTGGAATGGGACTGAAATTATAGCCCTGCAGTGTTGGACCACTGGAAGAATCGCCTGACTCCTGCTGCCACCATGCTAATTGTAAGTACCGTATATTCTGATTTTAAGATGCCCCCCCATTTTCCCTCCAAATTTCGAGGGAAAAAAGTGCGTCTTATAGTCTGAAAAATACGGTACTCTCCAGTGCATACATTCATCTTTTACATCCGAATTTACAGTGTCAGGAATATTATTTGTTGTATATGTAATTTAATATCTAGTACGTTCTTGTTAAAAATATGTTCCTGCTCCATTTTTAGTTGACTTGGGAAATGCCCCAAGCAGACTACTAAGCAGATGTAGGATGTGAATATAATGCAATATTCACTTCATCCCAAACAAATGTTTTGAAGCCATAAATATGTACATTATGTAGGCACGGAAATAGCATGTAATAAACATATTGCTTCATTTTGTGTTCATTGCACAGATGTGATTTCGGTCAGGATAACATATGTTCAATTGTTTTTTCACGCTTCTATTTTTGCCAGAGATGCGACATTTTTCATTTAGATGGACGTGAAGGAGGAAGCATTTAAGCTTACATAAATACAATAATGCTGTTTTCTGAAATGTCTGTATTTAGACTCCATTACGTTGCACAAAAATTGAATCCTTCATACTGATAATCACAGCATATTAGAGTAAGAAAATATTTAGCATGTTATTTTAGGAGAGCATTGCAAGGCTTAAAAGTCTCATCACCTTGGCATGCCAGGCTTGACATGTCAGTTTCCGCAGGGAGAAACGTTACTCCTTGAATCCCGGTCCAAAACCTCTCACACAGTCAAACTAGATCTCATGCTTTACTCTGACGAGGGGCAGTACCCCGTAGCACCATGTCTGCAAATGAAGATTTTGGTTTTGACTTTTATCCAAAAGCCCCCTTCACACACAGCAATCTCGCTAGCGAGATCGTTGCTGAGTCACTAGTTTTGTGACGCAACAGCGATCTCCCCAGCGATATTGCTGTGTGTGACATTCAGCGACGATCAGCCCCCCTGCTGGGTATCGCTGAATGTCCTGGACATTTTTTTGATCGTTGGTCTCCTGCTGGCCAGCACGCATCGCTGTGTGTGGCAAGCAGGAGACCAGCGATCAGCTGGTAACCAAGGTACACATCGGGTTTCCAGGTGCCGCGCAGCGCCTGGAAACCCGATGTGTACCTTGCTTACCAGCTCCCTGCACCAGCGGGCTGGTATCCAACGTACACTGCGGGTAACTAAGCGACGTTACCCACAGTGTCGCTGTCCTGATCGCTGCCTGAGCTGCCTGTTTGGCATCTCAGGCAGCGATCATGTAGCGACACACCAGCGATCCTGACAAGTGCATATCGTTGTCGGGATCGCTGGTGTGTCGCTATGTGTGACGGGGCCCTAAGTCATGTAGCAAGGCTCTTTAGAGGATCGAGATTGACTTTTAGGATTGCTGCTTCCAATAGGTGGCACCAGAGTTCTAGCCATCTTCCTGTCTGAAGAAGCAATTTGCATTTTGGGGGAGAAAATGGATAAACTCATACCATAGAAGAAAAGCAGGATGAAGGCACAGCTGTTTGACCTCAGATTAATGAAGCTGCACACACATCAGGGAAAACGGGTGCCATTTCCAAAGAAAAAAACCTGTGTATCCATAGAGAAGAAAGCGGATAGGCACATACCGTCCCGTGCAACAAAATCCTTTATTGTGGCATCATGTTACCAACAGCAGGCAGATAAAATGATGGAGCAAATACAGACGACGATTGTTTCGCGCTTACATTGCGCTTCAACAAGTCAACGTGACTTAACAATGACGTGACTCTTCCTGCATTGGGAGAAATGTCATATTTTCGGAGGATGCTGCTGCTCTCTCACTTCCTCCAGATGTATGTGATTCGTCCATAGGAGATTGACACTAGCACTGATTGGCAGCACAGATCGTTTGACATGAAAATGTCACGTGATCCCTAGGAGAGTCAATTCCGACACCGCCGGCACCAGAGATGAGCATAGGTATTATTATTTTAAGGGGCAAACACAAGGATGGAGAAGGGGTTGTCCGTGTAGTAGACAGCCCATTTAAGTTGTTAAATGCAGCGGGAAAAAATGGGGAACATGGTGTAAGGGTTTCTAGACAATTGACAGATATATTGCAAAAATATCTTTGAAAATCAGTTGCATTATCGGGCAGTCTGGAACTATATCCTGTGATAGCTTAAAACAGAAATGAGGCATTTAAAAATATTTGTTCACAATATTACAACTGTAGAACATCTATTCTGATTCTTCAAGAATAATAAAAAAATTATAACAAAAAGTTTTGCAAACTCAAAAAATATAAGATGGCAACAACATTCTACACTATTACAAATATAGAAGTTGATGTGGATGTAATTTTGCAATGTATGAAGTTTACAGTAAATCTGATCTGAAGTAACTAATCCATTGTGATGTGAAGTCAGTTACTTCTACAGCACAGAACAATTTGGTGATTAATTGTTTTGTCACATGTCACTTTGGTTAACAGAGCGCTAAAGTAGAAAACGTAAGTCGGTTTAGTAGAAAAAGTATTGTTCGAAATTTTTTTGTAAATATATTAATTGCAAAGAGCAGATAGGAAGTAGATGAAAACAGAACATAACTTATTGTAAATCAAATAAAATTGCTAGACTTACAGTACAGACCAAAAGTTTGGACACACCTTCTCATTCAAAGACTCTTCTGTATTTTCATGACTATGAAAATTGTAGAATCACACTGAAGGCATCAAAACTATGAATTAACATATGTGGAATTATACATTACACTTTACAAAAAAGTGTGAAACAACTGAAAATATGTCTTATATTCTAGGTTCTTCAAAGTAGCCACCTTTTGCTTTGATTACTGCTTTGCATGCAGAAAAGGTGAACGGATGGACTCTACATGCCTGGTTCCCACCGTGAAGCATGGAGGAGGTGGTGTGATGGTGTGGGGGTGCTTTGCTGGTGACACTGTTGGGGATTTATTCAAAATTGAAGCGGTGAGCGGTCCAGCTCACCCCAAACCATCTCGATTGGGTTCAGGTCTGGTGACTGTGGAGGCCAGGTCATCTGGCGTAGCACCCCAACACTCTCCTTCTGGGTCAAATAGCCCTTACACAGTCTGGAGGTGTGTTTGGGGTCATTGTCCTGTTGAAAAATAAATGATGGTCCAACTAAACGCAAACCGGATGGAATAGCATGCTGCTGCAAGATGCTGTGGTAGCCATGCTGGTTCAGTATGCCTTCAATTTTGAATAAATCCCCAACAGTGTCACCAGCAAAGCACCACCACACCATCACACCACCTCCTCCATGCTTCACGGTGGGAACCAGGCATGTAGAGTCCATCCATTCACCTTTTCTGTGTGCAAAGCAGTAATCAAAGCAAAAGGTGGCTACTTTGAAGAACCTAGAATATAAGACATATTTTCAGTTGCTTCACACTTTTTTGTAAAGTGTAATGTATAATTCCACATGTGTTAATTCATAGTTTTGATGCCTTTAGTGTGATTCTATAATTTTCACAGTCATGAAAATACAGAAAAATCGTTGCATGAGAAGGTGTGTCCAAACTTTTGGTCTGTACTGTAAAAGGCAATGTCACGTTATGCAACCAGGTACTCTAATGCTTCAATGCATTAAAAAAATGAAGCAACTTTGTAAACTGTCAAAAAATGTCTAACTATTTACTGTCAAAAGCTTTTATATTGAGCCACATGTCTCCATAGTTACAGACTACAGACAAGCGGAGTGTAGTCTGATACTGCAGACACACTGTCTTCCATCTGCAAAAGCAAGATGAAAGCCAAACAATCACCAGTCCATTTAAATAGTTAATGAATGTCCCTCTATTTGGAGCTAATACAGTGCAACAAGCATCTCAGTGGTGCTCAGCTGAGAACATTTACGAATAAACATGTAGAAAAAGAAAAGAGTCACTCACCACGTCCTGAATTTGTGAAAGTCCTTTAATCAGTAGTAACAGGACATCAATGCTGTGTGCAGGGGGCTGTGGGAGAGGAGTTGAGGGATCAGCGATGCCAGTTTTGCGCTTCCACAATGCTACTATAGGTCCAGGTCCTGTAAGTGATACATCACTGGAATCGGGGAGGGAGCACTATTTGACTTTTTGAACGCAAAGTTGGCTGGAATCAATGGTGGCACCATGTCGCGTTTGGAGACCCACTGATGTACCTAAACAGTAAACCCCTCAATTCTAACTCCAACCCTAACCCCAAACACACCTCTAACCCTAATCACAACCCTAACCACAAACCTAACCCTAACCACAATCCTAACCCTAGCCCAACCCTATCTTTAGCCCAACCCTAATTGTAGCCCTAACTTTAGCCTAACCCTAACTTTAGCCAACCCTAACTTTAGCCAAACTGTAACCCTAATGGATAACTGGAAATATTTTTTTTTTCATTTTATTATTTTTACCTAACTAAGGGGGTGATAAAGAGGGGTTTGATTTACTATTTTTTTATTTTGATCACATTGATATGGTCTATCACAGGGAAGAAAATGAACCAATAGGAAAAATATCCTATTGTTGCCAGGTGCCGGCCAGCAGATCTCGGCGGACGCACTACGCATGCACCCGCAATTTTCTCCCAGAAGAAGATGCTGGCAACCTGGGGGACTTCACGGGTGGTTGCAGGAACAATGGAGGGACCGGGGGGTTGGGGGAACCCATTTCTCTCTCCTCTGATGTGCGATCACATCAGAGAAGAGTGAAATGAAATGGAAAATCTGACTTTTTTTTTGTGGTCGCCGTTATACCATTAAATTCAGAAATTCAGACTCTGGGGGGCGCTATGCACTTATTTCTCAGAGTCGTTAAAAAGCAGCACTGAGGCATAAGTATCCTTAACTGCCGACATTAAAAGGCGTATCGGCGGTCGTTAAGGGGTTAATAAGTGACTGTCTTTTAGATTTGTACATCATGAAACAATAGTACACATGAAAATAAGAAACTTTGTAATACATATTATCAGAAAACTCTGCTTCTTTCTCTTCCAAGATTGATCTTTCGCTCTCAAAATTGTCAATTCTTGGATAAAACCTGTGCTCCGTGAAGACAGATTTTTACATTACTGAGATGGGAAATCACAGTTACTACAGTCATGGCCAAAAGTTTTGAGAATGACACAAATATTATATTTTCACATGATCTGCTGCCCTCTGGTTTTTATGTGTGTTTGACAGATGTTTTTATCACAGACAGAAATATAATTGCAAACATATGAGTAACAAAAGCTTATATTGACAGTTAGAATGAGTTAATGCAGCAAGTCAATATTTGCAGTGTTGACCCTTCTTCTTCAGGACCTCTGCAATTCTCCCTGGCATGCTCTCAATCAACTTCTGGAACAAATCCTGACTGATAGCAGTCCATTCTTGCACAATCAATGCTTTCATTTTGTCAGAATTTTTAGGATTTTGTTTGTCCACCCGTCTCTTGATGATTGACCACAAGTTCTCAATGGGATTAAGATCTGGGGAGTTTCCAGGCCATGGACCCAAAATCTCTATGTTTTGTTCCCTGAGCCATTTAGTTATCACCTTTGCTTTATGGCAAGGTGCTCCATCATGCTGGAAAAGGCATTGTTGATCGCCAAACTGCTCTTGGAGGGTTGGGACAAGTTGCTCTTGGAAGACATTCTGGTACCATTCTTTATTCATGGCTGTGTTTTTAGGCAAAACTGTGAGAGAGCCATTTCCCTTGGCTGAGAAGCAAACCCCACACATGAATGGTTTCAGGATGCTTAACAGTTGGCATGAGACAAGACTGGTGGTAGCGCTCACCTTGTCTTCTCCGAATGAGGCGTTTTCCTGATGTCCCAAACAATCGAAAAGGGGATTCATCAGAGAAAATAACTTTACCCAGTCCTCAGCAGTCCACTGCCTGTACCTTTTGCAAAATATCAGTCTGTCCATGATGTTTTTTCTGGAGAGAAGTGGCTTCTTTACTGCCCTCCTTGAGACCAGGCCGTGCTCCAAGAGTCTCCGCCTCACAGTGCGTGCAGATGCACTCACACCTGCCTGCTGCCATTCCTGAGCAAGCTCTGCACTGCTGGTAGCCCGATCCCGCAGCTGAAACACTTTTAAGAGATGGTCGTGGCGCTTGCTGGTCTTTCTTGGGCGCCCTGGAGCCTTTTTGGCAACAATGGAACCTCTCTCCTTTAAGTTCTTGATGATGCGATAGATTGTTGACTGAGGTGCAATCTTTCTAGCTGCGATACTCTTCCCTGTTAGGCCATTTTTGTGCATTGCAATGATGACTGCACGTGTTTCTTTAGAGATAACCATGGTTACCAGAAGAGAAAATGATGCCAAGCACCAGCCTCCTTTTAAAGTGTCCAGTGGTGTCATTCTTACTTAATCATGACAGATTGATCTCCAGCCATGTCCTCATCAACACCCACACCTGTGTTAATGGAGCAATCACTGAAAAGAGGTTAGCTGGTCCTTTTAAGGCAGGGCTGCAATGATGTTGAAATGTGTTTTGGGGGATAAAGTTCATTTTCTAGCCAAATATTGACTTTGCAAGTAATTGCTGTTAAGCTGATCACTCTTTATAACATTCTGGAGTATATGCAAATTGCCATTAGAAAAAGTGAAGCAGTAGACTTTGTAAAAATTAATACTTGTGTCATTCTCAAAACTTTTGGCCATGACTGTACTAGAGTTGAGCATTCCGATACCGCAAGTATCGGGTATCGGCCGATATTCGCTGTATCGGAATTCGATACTTAGTTCCGATATTTTTCATATATCGTATACCGGAATCGGAAGTTCCCATAATTCTTTGAGAGGCAATGTGGAATCCTAAGAAGTGTGGGCACATCCTGTACTGCTGCGGTCATGTTAACTAATGGCATGGCGGTGATTGGATGCTGAAATGATGTCAGAATGCACTATAAAAGGCGCCGCCGCCATTTTAGCGTCACTGTGCTGTGAATTCAGTAAGGGACAGAACGCTGCTCTGCTGACTCTGAGGGACAGTTAGAGATTGCGATTTTGTGTACTGTGCTCTAAGGCAGGCTAGTTTACCAACCGCTGTGTAAAGCTTCCTTTTGCCAGTGTTGTTTTAAACAGCTCTGTGCAAGGTGTGTGTGTGAGTGCAGGTGACGCTGCAGTTTGCTCTGCATCCAACGCTGTTTGTAGGCATCTGCACGTGTCACTCACAGACTCTTTTTTTTTCTTTAGTGTAATTCTTGCTGCTCAATTCAATTGAAATTATAGTGTGACGCGCTTCCATCCGTATCTAATACATTGGTTGCAAACACCATAGAATTACAGAAAGGAGCCTGTTGTGAATGGGTTTGAGATGAGTTTTTGAGCAGAGGCTCCCTCTGGGGACTGGGATTCAGGTGTTACTGACTGGTCTTATATAAGGAGTCCTTTTCCCCCATCAGGGGTTTGCCGGTGATCAATTGTTCTGGTCTGAATCCTTCATTCCAGTTTCCCTTGTAGCCTGCTGTTTCGTGTCTGCATCTCCTGCTACCAAATAAGATTTTTCTTTTTTGTGTTATTCCCCTTTTTTTTTCATTTTGTCTTGCACTTCTTTGGGGCCTTCTGGGTCCCCTCCGGGGGGTTCGGCCTTCTCAGTTTGGGTTCTGCCACTGATTTGTACTTTTGCTTTTTCCAGTTTTTTCAGTGGCTGCGTTTTGATTTTGTTACAACCAGAGACTAATTTAGGTGGTAGAAGGTCGTGTGATCTCAGGTGTTTTTTGAAATTAGTAGAGTTGGTGTTTTTCAGGGTTTTTCGGGGATTGCAGTAAGAAACCCCTTCCTGCCCTTTTTTTTAGATAGTTTGGGCCCCACGTTGCTCATTCTATTTTCTTTCTGGGGCAGTATTTCCCTTTTCTAACCGCCATTTACATGTTTGGGGGCTTTTTTATATTTTGGGGTTCTGCTCCGGGGCAGATAGCTTTCCTATTTCTATCTTTAGGTTAGTTAGTTTCTCAGGCTTGACAGGCGTCTAGGACCAACGTAGGAACGCTCCACGGTTTGCCTCTGTTGTGGTGGTTAGTCAGGGTACTGCAATCCCATAGATTCAACTGCTCTGGTGTATTGCCTTTTTTTTTACCTGCACTCCTCAGACCGAAACATAACAGGAGCCCTTTAAGATAGTGAACACTTTGTTCAGTGTTCACTCTAGTCTGTGAGGTTTTTTTTTTTGAGTGCAGATCACGCCCGTTCTTCAATCACTGCTGGTTGTAGTCTGCAAAAACGTGTGTCACTGCCTCATCCTTGTCATTTTTTCTCTAAATTGGTGCTGCTCCATACCTTTTTTCAAATAACTCAAATCTATTAGTGTGACGCGCTTCCACCCCTATCCGTTTGTTTTTCGGGTGAGAGTGAGGTAAAAAGGAATACACCAGAGCAGTTGGAAACTATGAGTTGCAGTACCCTGACTAACCACCACAATGTCATGATAGTGTACTTCCTATAGCGTCTTGTGCTTGGGTGCGAGGAAAACACGGGAGACTTTGGTTGAAATGAAATGACTTATATTACTTCAACAAGCATGCTAAAAAGTTCACACAGTTTGCGGGAAAAGCAACAGGGACACAGCAGGGCCAAGTAACTTCAAGCACTACAATAAATCCCAAAGCAGGTTCGGGATCTCTTCTCTGTCCCCGTAATTCCTCGCAAACATGGATTCCCCAAAAACACAGTTTCCAGACCCCAAAAAGTGTTCCAAGGTTCCCAGTGGGAATAGCTGGAGTACAAGTCCCAAGTTAGCAGGAGTCAGGTCACAGACTGACTGAGGCTTGATTCAGGAGCACTATTTTTCAGCTGAGGCTGCTTAAGAAGCAAGAGGGAAGAATCGGGGGCGGGAACATGAAAACTGGAAACTCTATTTTAAAACTGAGGGCAAGAGCTGCAGAAATACCGAAACAAAATGGCCAACGGAAAACTGAGTTTCAAGGAACAGTCAACAGAGACAAAAAAACCTTACATACCCCCCCTTAGGGACAACCTCCGGATACCTCAGACCAGGCTTTCGGGTACCTCTGATGAAACGGCGGAGCAGGCGAGGGCTTTTACATTATTGACTGGTTCCCATGTTTTTTGTCCTCCACTGGGTACCCTCCATTTAATCAATATTGAAACCTGATTTCTGTACAACCTGAATTTCTAGAATCCTTTCCACCATAAATTCTTCCTGACCATCGACCAGCACTGGGTCAGGGCAAGGAAGAACTCCAGGAAACGTATTGGGTGTTGCAGCCTTTAGTAGGGATACTAAAGACAGGGTGGATTCTCATAGTTCTGGGCAGTTGAAACGACAGCAACAGCACTTTTTAATCTTATTGATCTTAAAGGCCAATGTACTTATGTCCCAATTTAGACGATGGAATCTTTAATTTAAAAATTTCTGGTTACAGTCAGACCAAATCTCCTACTTGAAAACTGGTGCAGGTTTACGAAATTTATCTGCTGCTTTCTTGTACCTTTCCGAGCCAATTCTAGATTTTTCCTTTAGAAGATCCTTTCTTTTGTAAAGAAGGATTCTTTCCTCCACTGCCGGGCCAGGGCGTATCTATGGAAATCGAGGAAGAATGTTAGGATGATAACTAGATTGGAGTAAAAAGGAGACTGCTTAGTGGAGGCCTCTGAGAGTTGTTATAAGAGAACTCAGCCAGTGGAATAGATCCACCCAATCATCCTGTAGGTGGCAGATAAAACAGCGGAGATACTGCTCCAGGGTCTGATTGGTTCGTTCTGTCTGTCCATTAGTCTGGGATGAAAAGCAGAAGAAAGGTTTACTTTAATGTCCAATGCTGTACAGAAATTTTGCCAAAAACCCAAGTGAATTGCACCCTCGATCCGAAATGAAACCCCTCCGGTACTCCATTAAGCAAAACACATTTTTTTCATCAAGTCTGATGTCTGTTTTTCAGTGGGTAAGCCGAACAAGGGATAAAAAGGCTGCCTTTGTTAGACGGTCAACCACCCTAAAGGGTTCTTCCTTGAGAGGTTGGAAAATCCACAATGAAGCCATAGAAATGGATCCCACGGGCGGGACGGGGTGGGGAAAAGGTTGCAACAGACCAGTTGGTGAGGAGGCGAGGTGTTTTGCATCTTGCACAACTTCACATGAAGTGACATTTTTTAAGACATCTTTCCTGTAAGTGGGCCACCCAAAAAAAACAGAAAGAAATTCTTGTGTCTTTAGAATTCCCCTATCCGGCTATCTTTGGAAACGTGGGTGAGTTGCAATAATCTCAATCTGACCCGTTTCAGGTATATACAGACGTTGTCCCCCGAATCCACACACCATTCTTAAAGACAAGACTTACGTCCCTTGGGGGGTTGAGCCAACAAAGAATCCGCATGGGATCTTCTTGATGTCCTTAATAGGTCTTGATTTGAATCACTCCCCGGAATCAAGAGTCAGGAAGAATAGTCCTTGGAGGATAAGTGGACGTGTCTCTGCTGAATAATCCTAAAGTCAACAGCCTTTCCATTGCGCGATCCCGGTCTATAAGAAATGACAAAATTAAATTGGTTTAGGAAAAGATTCCAGCGAGCCTGGCGAGGAGTCGGCACTTAGCCGGGCCTGATAAATTCAAGGTTACATGGTCTGTCAGGACGACTATTTTTCTTGCGCTCCCGAAGAAGGTGTCTCCATTCCTTTTAAGGCGGCAATAATGGCCAACAATTCTCTATTGCCCACATTGTAGTTTCCCTCTCAGCCGAAGACAACTGCTGGGAAAAGAAGGCACAGGGATGGGAAACATTCTTCTCACCTGTTTTTTCGAGAGAGATAGCTCCAACGGCACAGTCTGAACATCCACCTCTATTATGAAGGCAAGCTCGGGGTTGGGATGTACTAAATTTGGGCGGTGGGAAAAAATTTTTCCTTTAAACAGGAAAATGCTTCCTGAGCTTGCGGGGTCCAGGAGAAACCCAGACTGTTTCGGTAATTTTGGTGATAGGTGACACTACCTCAGAAAATTCTTAATGAAACGTCTATAGAAGTTGGCAAACCCGATGAAAAAGCTGCACCTCCTTCACATTTCTAGGAATTGGCCAATCCTTGATGGTTGGATCTTGCTCCATCCATACTAACCCTTGCGTATGATAGTACATACCCCAGAAAATTATTTCTGGTCCTATGGATTTTCCCTT
>JARQOD010000006.1:401961544-402011165 GCA_033576555.1 Oophaga sylvatica | reverse complement strand
CCCCATGTAAGTCAGGGGAAACAAAATATCGACTTTAAAAAAAAAACCATTCTTCCCTTGTTGGTTAATTGTACTGAAAAAACAAAAAAGACTAATGTAAATGTATTGGGGGAGGTTGAGGAGACAATAAAGGCTTACTTTTAAAAACCAATGCTTTGGAATAGCAAAATATATTTTTTTTTGGAAATACGTTTGGATTGACTAAAAAATTGACAATGTTTTAACCTTTTTTCTTTTTGGCAAATATGTAGTTTCACATTCCATGCTCTTCCCTTTTTTTTAACTTTTGCCAGTGCCACATTTTTTCTCCTTAAAATTTTCCGCGCATCATTTTCTCATCAATTTTCTTCTCTTCACCTTTTTAAATCTTCTTCTTAAACTTCTTGCTTCATTTTTTTGTTTACATTACTCTTTTTGTTTTTTTTAAATAATTAATTTCTTCATTTTCAAATTCTTCATTTTTTTCCCTCTTATCTTTTTCATCATATTCTTATTTGTAAGGATCCTGAAATTTAAATCTGTAAAGTATGAATTTGTTCATCCTTCCTTCTTGCTTCAAAAGATTTAAATTACAACAGTTTTTGTCCGTGTTGTTTAGCCTGCAGCACAGGCATTTCCGGGGGCCCCACGAGGGGGAATGGATCCCCCCCCTACACTGTTAGTTTTCTTCTGTTAAAAAAATTTTAGAGCTATATTTTGCTCTTCATTTTGGTCTTATATTCATGTTCTTCGCTTTTTGATTTTTGCTTATTGTTCTTCTGTCTCTTTTTGTATCTTGTAGTTGTCTTCCTTCTTTGTCCTTTTGGTTTTATCTTCTTTGGGTAATTTTTATTTTTTTCTTTTTGATGGGTTTTTCGGGGGTTGTTCATGCTCTGTTTGTTTTTCGTCATTTTTTCTGGGGGTTTTTTAAAGGTCGTAATTTTCCGGGAGAAACAGCTGACGTTTTGGAAAACCCGACGGGGTCAGATGGCAAAAGACAATGGGAATAACGAGGGCCTTTACTGTGCTGGCCCCGGGGGTAGCAAAGGAAAAGAGGCAAGTCCAACCGATACCAGCTACGTTACTGTGACACGGTACTAAGCGGGAGGTACCTGTGTCCAAAGCACTACCAGGACCAGCAGACGTTGCTGGAACCGGATCGGAGATGGAGGCACCTGGCCAAAAGGCACTGGGGGAACCACTTGACGTACTGGACCCGACGGGTAGCAGAAGGAAAAGAGGCAATGTCCAACCGAGTCCCAGTGACGTTACTGTGACAACGGTTATAACAGGAGGAAAACTGTGCCCCAAAAGCACTACCAAGGACCAGCAGACGTTGCTGGAACTCGGAAGGGAGTGGAGGCCTAGGCCAAAGGCACGGGGGAGAAACCCTTGACGGACTGGACCCCGGACGGGACAGAAGGAAAAGAGGCAATGTCACAACCGAGACCAGCTGACGTTACTGTACACGGTTACAAGCAGGAGGAACTGTGCTCCAAAGCATCCCAAGGACCAGCAACGTTGCTGGAACTCGGATAGGAGATGGAGGCACCAGCCAAAGGCACTGGGGAGAAACCACTTGCGGTACGGGAAACCCCGACGGGTAGAAGAACGCACCCATGAAAATGAAGTTACGGACGCAAGCCGCCGCATTACCGAATCACACAGTCCTACAGTGGTGCTTATCCGTTGTCAAAATGGAAACCCGCCTTTATTTACATACCCCACAGCAACAAAGGAATCACCTAAACGCAGGCACCATAATCGGCTAACCCAATGCAACACACAGCACAATTTTTGGGAGGTAATTGACGTTCACACTGCCAGGAAACAGTGTCGTCTGTAACCAGGCTGGCCAGGATCTACCCCTGCCAATTACTTGAGCAACAAATGGATGTTGTAGCCCAGGGAGTAAGTTCAGGTGGTAGAAAGATGAAATACAGGAGCCCTGGAAAACGTTGCCAACAGTTATTAATCTGAAAAGGACAGGCAAATTCAGGTGAGATCCATGCCTTGTTCATTTTCAGAAAAGAAAAGCCGGTCTACATTCTCTGAGGATAGTCCATGCACGGTTGTACTACACCACCTGCACACAAAGACACCTCAGATAATACACTGGCAGCAGGGCAAGCCAGCACCTCCAATGCATACTGGCTAAGCTCTGGCCATGTATCCAACGAGAGACCCAAAATTTGAAAGGGAAGAGGCATCTGGGTTACACTTAGAGGGAAGTCAAGTAGTCTGTCACCATCTTACGGAAACGTTTTCTTCCTGGTGACTGGAGCCGTCTCGGATGGTGTAGACCTTGCTGGCGCTGTCCAAAAACTTTGCCACATTTGTAACATACAGTTCTTGCCCTGTGCAGGAGGCTGCTTCTGCTCCCTCTGTTGTAGAGGTGTCTTACACGCCTCGACGCACAGAGCTGCTTTGTAAAGCAGTAGCAGCAGCAGCAGCTCTCTCGGCTGGAATGTACAACAGTATGGATTGCACCAGTGTGTCTTGGTACTCCTGCATTTTACGGTCCCGGTTCACCGGTGTGATGAGGGTTTGTAAGTTGTCCGGTAGCGAGGGTCTAGGAGGGTGTACACCCAATAATCTGACTGCTGAGAATGTGGGCGATGCGGCGGTCGTTTCTCAGGCACTGAAGCATGAAATCAACCATGTGCTGCAGACTCCCAACTGGGCCAACAAAGGCTGTCCTCTGGAGAGGCTCTCTCTGTCTCCTCTGCATCACCCCACCCTCGCTAATATGACTACAGCGTTGTGTACTCCCTCTGTAGGATTTCTTCCTCCTCATTGACTCCTCCTCCTCCTCATCCTCCTCACAAAGTGAGCCCTGCCCAGCCCTTTGTGAGGAACCACGTTGCGCTGACTGTCCTGAAGGTAATTGAAATTTGTGACTCCTCATCCTCCACCTCTTCCAAAACCTTTCCTTTAGTGCCTTTCAGTGATTTCTGAAGCAGGCAGATAAGGGGGGACAGTCATGCTGACTAGTGCATCATCTGCACTCGCCTCCGCGTTGAGACATCAAACGCACCAAAACGTCGCAGATGTCCTTCAATAGAGGCCCACTCAGTAGTGGTGAAGTGTGAACGGCGCAAATTGCGAGTTGATTGCGCCTGTTGCAGCTGAACTCCATTACTGCTGGCTGTGCTCCACAACCGCTCCAACATATGTAAACGTGAATTCCACCTGGTGGGACGCACATTGATGCGATGTTCAGGAAGGCAAATCTGACTTGCAGAGCTGCAATGCGCGATCTGGCCATGCTGGAACGTCGCAAGTGAGCACACTCTAGGCGACCTTGTGCAGCAGTGCATCAGATCCGATAGTCCCTCAAAAACTCTGCACGACCAAGTTGAGCACATGTGCCAGACATGGTATGTGAGTGAGGTTGCCAAGGCCAGAGCTGCCACCAGATTTCCGGCATTGTCAACACTACCAAGCCTGGCTGGAGATTAGCTGACAAAAACCACACGTCGCTCTCCTGCTTGATGGCATCCCAGAGCTCCTGCGCTGTGTGGCTTTGATTCCCCATGGGAATTAATTTCAGTACGGCCTTGTTGAAGTTTGGCCACGGCGGTGCTCATATCGGTCGCAACAGGTAAGCGTTCACGGGTCCATGTGGAGGTATACCGTGACGGCTCATGCAGCGATGATTTGAGGAACTGGAGTAGGAGGAGGAATCAATGTGCACAGACTGGATTCCTCAATCCTTGGAGTTGGCAGAACATGTACAGGCACTGGCAAAGATCGTACCCGGTCCACAACATTGACCCAATGGGCAGTGAGGGAAAGGTATCGTCCCTGGCCAATGGGTACTGGTCCACGCATCGGTGGTAGGTGGACCCTGCTACTGATGGCGTTTAGTAGCGCATGTTTAATGTTTCCCTCGACATGTTTTTGCAGGCAGGGACAGCTTCCTGCTGAATAAAATCGGCTTGGCACATTATATTGTGGGACTGCCAATGCCATAAAGTTCCTGAAACTGTCAGTCTCCACCAGCCTGAATGACAGCATTTCAAGGGACAGGAGTTTTGCAAGGCCAGCATTCAGAGCCTGTGCTCGTGGATGGTTTGCCGAGTATGGCCGTCTTTTATCCCATGCCTGTGTTACCGATGGCTCGTTTTTTGTTTCTGGGAGTGTGACGATGACTGTGAACTTGTGCAGTGGGTGGAATAAACAGTTTGTCTATGGACAACGTGACCGAGGTTCTTCCATGGGATCCTGGAGGAAGCCGAACCAGGTGTGGAGAGCTGGAGGTAGAGGCTCGAACATGACCTAAAGATGTAGGTGCTGCTGTAGGTTGGCCTACATCTCCGTGTGTCTTTTGGAACTAAGCTACGTGCTTTGTCCGTACATGTTCCACATATTTGTGGTATTCAGGTTCCTGATATTTTTCCTCTTTTAACTTTTTGCTTACACAGCTTGCATTGAACATAGCAATATCATCTACAAGTCTGTCAAAAAAGGACCACGCAGTGCAAGTCATGGGAGCGCCAATTTTGACAGTTCTAAGAGAACTGCTCCCAACAGGTGCCAAACTGGAGGCTACAGGCAAGCGAGTCTGCAGCCTACCTCTCCCTCCTCTTTGTACCATTGGGACAATCTCTTCCTCAGAGCTGCTCCCACCACCTTCCTGTTGCTCACGCCTGTTGGGTCTCGGACTTCATCATCTCCACTACCCTCTTCCAACACCTGCTGCTGTGGATGGTCTGGGCAGCACCTGCTCCACAAAACCTGGCACCTGAGTCTCATCATCATCATAAGATGCGTTCTGCGGTGTGCTGTCCATCGGCACTGGCTCACCCGCCTCTTCAGATTGAGAGAGACACAGCTGTTTGCGATCACTGCATACTCCCTCTTCTTCAAATTGCAGAATGCTGCTTGCCTGTGCCCGTGTTTGCGAGCCAACAGATTCTGAGAACAGAAGCAGAGACTCAGCTGGCTCCTGTACAGAACTCTCTGACTGCCTGGGCAATTTGACAGGCGGTGAACAGACAGATGGTTGCTCAACAGTGTTGTGTTCCTGAGAGGAGGTGGAAGGAATTGAAGTCGATGCATTGGCTGCCATCCAACCAACAACGGCTTCAATTTGTTTTCCAGCAGCAGGGGGGCACGCCGAGCTCCTACCAAAGTGCGCATAAAGGAACGCTCATGGGTAAAACTGGTGGATGCTGTGTCACTGAGGGCGGCAGCAGCCACAGAATCCCCACGTCCTCTCCCTGCTGAAACTCCACGGCCACGACCACGTGCCTTACTCACTGACTTCTTCATCTTGGTAGATTGATAAAGAAAGTCAGAAAAGTTATAAGGCCTAAGTGTGGTTATTACGCAGAGACTGAAGTGAACACTGAAACACAACTGTTCACAATCTGTGAAAGGCTATCCTTTGTCTACTTCTATAGTGTTTGCAACCAATGTATTGTATACGGATGGAAGCGCGTCACACTAATAGATTATATTTTAAATGGAATGGAGCAGAACCAATTGGAGATAAATGAAAAGGATGATCCCCTGAGACACGCTCAGCAGAGTACAAGCAGCAGTGCTTGAACAAGTAACTGGAGCGTGATGTGCACTCAAAAAATAAAAAACACAGACTGAAGTGAACACTTTAAACACAACTGTTCACAATCTGTGAAAGGCTACTCCTTTGTCTACTTCTATAGTGTTTGCAACCAATGTATTGTATACGGATGGAAGCGCGTCACACTAATAGATTATATTTTAAATGGAATGGAGCAGAACCAATTGGAGATAAATGAAAAGGATGAGCCACTGAGACACGCTCAGCAGAGTACAAGCAGCAGTGCTTGAACAAGTAACTGGAGCGTGATGTGCACTCAAAAATAAAAAACACAGACTGAAGTGAACACTGAAAACACAACTGTTCACAATCTGTGAAAGGCTACTCCTTTGTCTACTTCTTATAGTGTTTGCAACCAATGTATTGTATACGGATGGAAGCGCGTCACATAATAGATTATATTTAAATGGAATGGAGCAGAACCAATTGGAGATAAATGAAAAGGATGATCCACTGAGACACGCTCAGCAGAGTACAAGCAGCAGTGCTTGAACAAGTAACTGGAGCGTGATGTGCACTCAAAAAATAAAAAACACAGATGAAGTGAACACTGAAACACAACTGTTACAATCTGTGAAAGGCTACTCCTTTGTCTACTTCTATAGTGTTTGCAACCAATGTATTGGATACGGATGGAAGCGCGTCACACTAATAGTTAAATTGCATGGAGCTGCAAGAATTACACTGAAGGAAAAAAAAAGAGTCTGTGAGTGACATGTGCAGATGCCTACAGACAGCGTTGCATGCAGAGCAAACTACAGCGTCACCTGCACTCAACACACCTTGCAGAGCTTTAAAACAACACTGCAGGCAAAAGGAAGCTTTACACAGCGGTTGGTGCTAGCCTGCCTACAGCACAGTACACTAAATCGCAATCTCTAACTGTCCCTCAGAGTCAGCACAGCAGCGTTCTGTCCCTTACTGAATTCACAGCACAGTGACGCTAAAATGGCGGCGGCGCCTTTTATAGTGCATTCTGACATCATTTCAGCATCCAATCACAGCCATGCCATTAGTTAACATGACCGCAGCAGTACAGGATGTGCCCACACTTCTTAGGATTCCTCATTGGCTGACTAAAATCACATTGCCTCGCAAAGAATTATGGGAACTTCCGATTCCGGTATTCGATAAGACGAAAATATCGAAACAAATTATCGAAAGGCCGATAGAGCTAATATCGGCCGATACCCGATATTTGCAGTATCGTATCGCTCAACACTAGTCACGCGTATAACAGATATATTCAAAGATAGCAACCTATATCTAATGTGACATCATTCTAAATTTCATATAATAGAGAAAATCAACATGTATACATAGTATCTGCCAGCAATGTCTTACCTGACATAATATCCTATGTATTGTGGGTCAATACTGTGTACGTGTCACGCTGTCTCTGGATAGAGGTGGACCGGGGTCTATGCTGACCCTGAACTGGGGTCCTGACTAGTCCCTCTACCTGGAGGTACTGTAAATGGTACAGAGGTCCAGGCCGCCAGCGTAACCCTGTCTCCTGTAGATCCCTGACCACTGTAATCTAGTCCTGAGAAGGACCCTGATTACCACCACAGGGAATGGGCAGGTCACAGCTTACACACAGTCTAAGACAAACGAGACAGACAAAGGGTAAAGAAAACACAGCCTTGCATACAACACTTCCACTACAGAGGAACACAAAAGGTTAAGGAGATAAACAATAAGCGAAGAGAGGAAAAACCACAACAGGCACTCTTAGCTTAAGTCTTCTCAGAAACGATCCGCTCTGCTGGTCTGAATGAATGCTTTCACCGGCAACTTCCCCAGCAGACCAGCAGGTATATGAAGGAAGCTAATTAACAAAACACCAATCGCAGCTGGGCGAGGCTGGTCAGTCCAGCACCGAGAGAGAAAGAATTAACTCCCTCACTGCCGAAAAACACCCAGCACCAGAAACTCAGCTGTGCGAAGTCAGGGTGTGCAATCGCGACGATCTCCGCCGCGACACACCCGTGACAGTATCGTCGCGATTGCACACCCTGACTTCTCACAGCTGAGTTTCTGGTGCTGGTGTTTTTCGGCAGTGAGGGAGTTAATTCTTCCTCTCTCTGTGCTGGACTAGACCAGCCTCCCTCAGCTGCAATTAATGTTGTGGTAATTGGTTTCCTTCATATACCTGCCTGTCTGCTGGGGAAGTGTCGGTGAAAGCATTCATGCAGACCAGCAGAGCGGATCGTATTGAGAAGTCTAAAGCTAAGAGTACCTGTTGTGGTTTTCTCCTCTCGCTTTATTATTTATCTCCTTACCCGTTGGTGTTCCCTCTGTAGTGATAGTTTTGTATGCAAGGTGGTCTTTTATTTTACCCCTTGTACTGTCTCGTTCGTCTTATACTGTGTGTGAAGGCAGTTACCTTCCTGTTCCCTGTGATGGTAATCAGGGTCCTTCTCAGGACTAGATTACAGTGTTAGGGATTCACAGGAGATAGGGTTTACGCTGGCGGCCTGGACCTCTGTATCATCAACAGTACCTCCAGGTAGAGGGATTAGTCAGGACCCCAGCTTAGGGTCAGCATAGACCCCGGTCCTCCTGTATACAGAGACAGCGTGACAGACAGCCTGTGAAGGTGACAGAAATCTCATCTAACCACTTAGGCACTTTGGTCACTGCTCACCCTGGCATGTAAAGGGTTAAACTACTGCTAGCTTTACACCTGTAAAAAAAAAAAATAACCTAATTTAGCTAATAGGTGCAGAAATGTTGCAGAAAATATGCCACATCATTGTATTCTGGGAGAGGCCTTTGCTGTGGGTTTATTGAGTATCTCAGCAAGCTAACTAGTACCACGCACTGACTTTCCTTAAGGCATATTCACACATCAGTTTTTCACAGACGAGTGCCATCCATTTTTTTTCACGGATAGCTCTCATACCTATGACAGTGTATGGGGCTGTTAACACGTGTGATTTCTTGCGGACTGAGTTGTCCGTGCAACATCGCATAGACATGTTCGACATTGAGCATCAGATCAAATTCGGCAATGAAGGTCTATAGTTTCAGAAAAAAAGTTGGGCAGCACTTTCCGTTTTTCTCTGACTGATAGAACAGAGAAGGTCGAAACTTTTTTTTTCTCATCAGTGCAAAAAAAAATCTGGCGAAATTCTCACCAAACTCTGATGAAAGTCACTGATGAAACTTGGTCTGTTCTTCATGTATGTAAAAAAACTGAGGTCTGAATGAGGCCTTACCTTACCAGGAAACTTTTTCAGCTGTCATACATCAGAATAAAAATTGGTTGAGTTCACACAGCATTTTTTAGGAAACTGCCACTGCAGTATTTGATTTAGTTTTTTGAGTCAAAGCCAAATGTGGATCTAGTATGAGGAAGTGTCGGGGTCGTTACGACAAACCACTCGTCCTCCAGTCACTCCAAATTCAGACTATGAGCATGGGTCGACCAATCAAAGAATGAGTCAGACAAATAGTTGGTTCAATCTCAGAACAAGCTCAAAAGGCTACTGACATGCAGCAACCACAGCAAGTTCTACCTTTATTTCTGCAAGCATGAGATTATATACACAGGATGACAGGGTGGAGTAAAGGGCTGATGGGGGCAGGGTAAACTGTATATGTCTAGCATCTGGCCATCTCTGATTGGTTCACATTCCATAGGTCTTGTATCCAGGCAGACTGTGGTGACGTCATGTTCAGCTGATGTAACATTTCCTGGAACTGGAGATGCATTTCTCAGAAATAGGTGTTGGCCAATGCTGGCACCATCTTAGCTTAAGTTTCGTTTCTGATACAATACTCAACAAGGAAAACTTATTGTTTCAAAATGGTAACAAAATACACATAAGCATATAAAAGTAGAAAAATATATTTTACCTTGACAGAAGTATAACCTATATTTCCAATTCCTTTTAAATAAACTTTTGGCTTTGGCTTTAAAGACTGGATCAAAAAGTCTAGTGGTATTTAAAAAACTAACTAAATAAATAAATGCTTAATATAAAACAACATGCTGCCTCTAATTTGAACAACGATAGCATTTCCATGTACAGTTCAGACCAAAAGTTTGGACACACCTTCTCATTCAAAGATTTTTCTGTATTTTCATGACTACGAAAATTGTAGAATAACACTGAAGGCATCAAAACTATGAATTAACACATGTGGAATTATACATTACACTTTACAAAAAAGTGTGAAACAACTGAAAATATGTCTTATATTCTAGGTTCTTCAAAGTAGCCACCTTTTGTTTTGATTATTGCTTTACACACAGAAAAGGTGAACGGATGGACTCTACATGCCTGGTTCCCACCGTGAAGCATGGAGGAGGTGGTGTGATGGTGTGGGGGTGCTTTGCTGGTGACACTGTTGTGGGATTATTCAAAATTGAAGCGGTGAGCGGTCCAGCTCACCCCAAACCATCTCGATTGAGTTCAGATATGGTGACTGTGTAGGCTAGGTCATCTGGCGTAGCACCCCATCACTTTCCTTCTTCGTCAAATAGCCCTTACACAGCTGGAGGTGTGTTTGGGTCATTGTCCTGTTGAAAAATAAATGATGGTCCAACTAAACCCAAACCAGATGGAATAGCATGCTGCTGCAAGATGCTGTGGTAGCCATGCTGGTCAGTATGCCTTCAATTTTGAATAATCCCCAACAGTGTCACCAGCAAAGCACCCCCACACCATCACACCTCCTCCTCCATGCTTCACGGTGGGAACCAGGCATGTAGAGTCCATCCGTTTACATTTTCTGCGTGCAAAGCAGTAATCAAAGCAAAAGGTGGCTACTTTGAAGAACCTAGAATATAAGACATATTTTCAGTTGTTTCACACTTTTTTGTAAAGTGTAATGTATAATTCCACATGTGTTGATAAATAGTTTTGATGCCTTCAGTGTGAATGTACAATTTTCATAGCCATGAAAATACAGAAAAATCATTGAATGAGAAGGTGTGTCCAAACTTTTGTCTGTACGGTATGTTCTCTCTGCATGTACACATAAGCATATATGGCAGCACGGTGGCTCAGTGGATAGCACTGCAGCCTTGCAGCACTGGAGTTCTGGGTTCGAGTCCCACCAAGGACAACATCTGCAAGGAGTTTGTATGTTCTCCCCGTGTTTGCGTGGGTTTCCTCCGGGTACTCCGGTTTCCTCCCACACTCCAAAAACATACTGATAGGGAATCTAGATTGTGAGCCCCACAGGGGACAGCGACAATAATGTGTGCAAACTGTAAAGCGCTGCGGAATATGTTAGCGCTATATAAAAATAAAGATTTTTATTATTATTATAGTATAATAGGTATTTAGATTGTGAACTTCACTGGGGACAGTGGCTAATGATAATGTCTGTAAAGTGCTGTGGAAAACATTGGTGTACTATACAAGCAATAGAAATCAATCAATTGTAATGCACACAATACAATGGAAGCTTTAAGCTACATTTACACGATGAGTCTTTGATGTTGCAGAGTTTTTGCGGTATTTTACTACACCTATTGGGCAAATTAGAATATTTGCATTTTTGTGTGCGCTTTTCTCGCATTTTTTACTTTGGCAAAGCTTTATTGATATAGTCACTTTGCAGAGTTCAAAAATGCACTGCAAGTCAGTCTGCGCAACATAAAAATACCAGTGGGCTTGAGATTTCTATAATTTCCAGTCACTTTTCTGGACTGTTCCCACGATCAGGAAGTAGCAGGGCTTTGGATGTAGCGTATTATCGCTGCGTCCAAAACGCTGTGTTCTATTGAAAGCAGGTAAATTCGACATGTGTGCACTTAGCAATGCGAATTTACCGCATACAATATATTCTATTGGTGAAATTTCTGTTGCGGAAACGCATGAAAAGTTGACATGCTGCGGTTATGAAAGATGTGCCGCATGTCAGTGTCCACAAGTGATCCAAGCTGCGGGCTTGACGCTGCATAAATACGTAGTGTCAAAACCGCAGCAAATCAGTGTCGAAAACTCAGCAAAAATCATTGTGGAAGGGAACTTAACCCCTTCATGACCAGAGTTATTTTCATTTTTGTTTGTTTGCACCCCTTCTTCTAGGAGCAGAACTTTTTTATTTTCCGTCAATATGGCCATTTGAGGGCTTGCTTTTTGGGGGATGAGTTGTACTTTTGAACGACACCATTGGTTTAACATATCATGTACTGGAAAATGGGGGAAAAAAAATCCAAGTGCGGTGAAATTGCAAAAAAAGTGCAATTCCACAGTTGTTTTTTGCTTTGCTTTTTTACCACATGCACTAAATGCTAAAACTGACCTTCCATTATGATTCTCCAGGTCACTACGGGTTCATAGGCACCAAACATGTCTAGCTTCTTTTTTATCTAAGTCATGAAAAAAAATTCCAAACTTTGTTAAAAAAAAAAATTGTGTCATTTTCTGATACTCGTAGCATCTCCATTTTTCATGATCTTGGGTTGGTATAGGGCTTATTTTTTGTGTGCCGAGCTTACGTTTTTAATGATATCATTGTGGTGCAGATTGGATCTTTTGATCGCCCGTTATTGCATTTAAAAAAAACGTAATTCTGGTGTTTTGACTTTTTTTCTCGCCACACTGTTTAGTGATCAGGTTAATCCTTTTATATTTCATAGATCAGGCGATTCTGAATGTGGTGATACCAAATATGTGTAAGCATGATTTTTTTATTATTTTATTTTGAATGAGGTGAAAGGGGGGGTGATTTGAACTTTGATATATTTTTTTTATAATTTTAAAAACATTTTTTTTTAAATTTTGGCATACTTCTATAATCTACATGGGAGACTAGAAGCTGCCATAACTAGATCGGTTTTGCTACATACAGGCGATGATCAGATCGCCTGTATGTAGCAGAATTACTCACTTGCTATGAGCGCCAACTACCCGGCGGTGCTCATAGCAAGCCGGAAATGACAATCATAGAGGTCTGCAGGAGACCTCTGGTTGTCATGTCAACTCATCGTGTGACGGAAAAAACGGTGACCACAAAAAAATGTCTGATTTCCCATTTAATTTCTCTCTACTTTGATATGATCTAGCACACCAGAGGAGAGAGAAATGGGGTCCCCAAGCCTCCTCGGTACCTCTGGTGTCCCTGGACCCTCCTGCATCCCCTGGTCCTGTCCCCCAGCCATCAGTGTCTTCTTCCGGGAAGAAAATGGCAAGCACAATACGCCTGCCGAGATCTGTCGGCCGGCACCAGGCAACAATAGGAAATTTCTCTTATTAGTTCATTTTGAGCACTGTGATAGACTCTATCACAGTGATCAAAATAAGAAAAATAGTAAAGCAAACCCCCCTTTATCACTCCTTAGTTAGGTAAAAATCATAAAAGAAAAAAATGTATTTTTTTCCATTTTTCCATTAGGGTTAGGGTTGGGACTAGGGTTATGTTTGGGGTTATAGCTATGGTTAGGGTTGGGCTAGGGTTAAGGTTATGGTTGGGGTTATAGTTGGGGTTACAGCTAGGATTAGGGATGGCCTAGGGTTAGGGTTGGGGCTAGGGGTAGGTTTGGGCTAGTGTTAGAGCTAGGGTTTGGGTTGGGGCTAGAGTTAGAGCTAGTGTTAGGGTTGGGCTAGGGTTAGGGCTATTGTTAGGGTTGGGGCTAGAGTTAGAGCTAGCGTTATGGTTAGGCTAGGATTGGGGCTAGGGTTGTGGTTAGGGTTGTGTTGGGGTTTGATGGTTGTGGTTAGGTTATGGTTAGGGTTGTGGTTAGGGCTGTGTTAGGGTTGGAGTTACAATTCGGGGTTTCCACTGTTTAGGTACATCAAGGGGTCTCCAAATATGATATGGCACCTGCCATTGATTCCAGCCAATTTTGCGTTGAAAAAGTCAAACAGTGCTCCCTCCCTTCTGAGCCCTTCCATGCACCCAAACAATGGCTTTCCCTCACAGGCGGGATATTGGCATGCTCAGGAGAAACTATACAACAAATTTTGAGGTCCATTTTCTCCTGATACCCTTGTGAAAAAAGAAAAGTTTGGTTCCAATTTTTTGTGAAAAAAGTAAAATGTTAATTTTTTTCCTTCCACATTGCTTTAGTTCTCGTGAAGCACCTGAAGGGTTAATAAACTTCTTGAATGTTTTTTTGCGCACCTTGAGGGGTGCAATTTTTAGAATGGTGTCACTTTTGGTTATTTTCTGTTATACTAACCCCCTAAATTTACTTCAAATATGAGGTGCTTCCTAAAAAAATTGTTTCGTAAATTTTGTTGGAAAAATGAGAAATCGCTGGTCAACGTTTAACCCTTATAATGTCCTAACAAAAAAAATTATGTTTCCAAAATGTGCTGATGTAAAGTAGACATGTGGGAAATGTTATTGTTATTTATTAACTATTTTGTGTATATGACTTTCTGATTTAAGGGCACAAAAATTAAAACTTTGAAAATTGCAAAATTTTCAACATTTTTGCCAAATTTCCGTTTTCTTCATAAATAAACCCAATTCATATTGAATAAATTTTACCACTATCATGAAAGTACAATATGTCATGAAAAAATAATCTCAGAATCAGTAGGATCCGTTGAAGCATTCCAGAGCTATAACCTCATAAAGTGACAGTTGCCACTTGTAAAAATTTGTAAAAATTGGCTTGGTAATTAAGTGTCAAATTAGCTCTGTCACTAAGGGGTTAATATCTCTATAAGGCCATATCGAGACATCCTTGGGACCAAATGTTTTTGCTGTATGTAAAGAAAATTCCAAGCCTCAGCTATCCAATAAACAATAAAAATGGACATCACTCACGAGTTTTCCGTTTTATTTACAAATTCATTGGATTGAATAGGCAAGCTTGATTCTTGACTTGGGTAAAATTGAAGTCTCCTCAAACATGAAAAATTTAATTGAAAATACTTTTATTTGGATGACAAATGCACCAACGTGGAGTAAGACGTTTTTTAGGGTCAAATATCTCAGAACAGTCCTTGGCCTAATTAAATCCAGCATAGGTAAAACTATGTGCTATAAATGGTTACACTTTATTACTCTAAACACAGTTCATGAGCAAAGTTATGAAAAGGAATGTGACTTCTCTATGTTCTTCATAGTATATTTCTGTTAGTATGAAAGAGTTAGAAAAAATAACATCTTACAGCTCGCTCACACAAGTGTATACATCGGACGAGTGCTATCCAATGTTTTATAGGAAAGTACTCGTACTAATATTATACTATGGAGCAGTGCAGATCCGCAGTTTATTTTTCATGCCGATTCAGCATTAAAAAAATCACAGTATGCTGAGAGTGGCTACGGAAATCTAATCACGAGCACACATTCAAGATCTATGGGTGCTTGTAAAACATTTTACTGCACGCGGAAGCAGACAAGGGAGAAGATGGAGAAATTAAGTTCTCCGTCTTCTCTATACCTGTGATACGAGTCTCTCATGCAAGAGAATCAGATTACAGTAAACTGACACTCGGCGCAATCTTTGATCAGAGTTTGAGCCAAGTGTCATTATTACCTTTATCGATCTAATTGTCGCAAAAGACAGAATTATCTCTCATGTGACCCCAGCCTTAGTATCATGTCTGTCAGAGGCCACAGGCCCAAAAAGGCTACCTTGGACAGACTTGGCGGAAGCCACTCCCTCTGGCAGATACCAGAGGAACCCCATACTTCAACCTTCAACCCATGTACAGGGGCTTAGTCTTATAACGGGTGTTTACTGCATTGCTTTCACAGAAGGGCTGCTGTTCGGAAAAGCGATCCAGGGCAAGGTCAACCATGGGGGCAGTAAAGGTGCAAAATCGTTAGGCTGGAAAAATGTCAATAAACAAGCCGAGGTAAAAACAGGGAACAAATACACTATACAAGAGCAGAGAAACAGCTCTAAACCAGAGGAACACAAAGCTGCATCTGGCAGCTTCCAGCAGTAAGCTGGTGGCTTTAATGGGGTGTGTTTTTTTCCAATAGGCTGAAGCAAGGAGCTGATAACTCCAGGTACCTTAACCTTAGAGGAACATTAACGGAATAGCCTTTTCTTGGAAGATTAAATATCATTGAACAACTAGACCTCCTATCAGTCATATTCATCTTTGTCGACACATAATCACTCCTAGCTTTCCTCTGTCAGTTCTTCCCTCCCTCAATCACTGTGAATACAACCATTTTTCTATCCCTTTAAGTGGCAGTGATGTGCTTGATTAAATACCTACATATAATCCCTTCTAATCCTTATTCTTATTTTCTTAGTGTTGCGGACAAGTGAAAAGTGTGGTCCGGTCTACCTCAGGTCATTGCTCAGGTCTAGCCCTAGCAGATGTATATGGTCCCTTGGGTGATATCATATTCCATTCTTAGTTGGATAACATAGAACAGGGATGTCCAACTCAAATACACAGAGGGCCAAAGTTAAAAACTTGGACACAGTCAAGGGCCAACCCTGATATTTATTAAAAAATGTCTACAATTGAGAGTTTTTCCTTATCAAATACAACAACAAACCTTTACATATGGATACAAACTTAAAGGGTTTGTCCCACGAACAAACTACATTTTAATTAATAGATCTTAGAATAAAATAAAAACACAATCACAAATAGGGTATATTGTAATAATATAATATGTTATGTAGGAGCAGTAAATGGCATATGGCTCAATGGTTCAATTTAAATATGTAATAACAAAGAATAAAAACCTTAAATTAATTAATAATACAGATAATAAATCATGATACAAACAAAAGTGCCACAGTATGATAACCCCACAGTGAATTCCTCCACAGTACCCTTCACACTCATGATGACTCTACCCCATTAAACTCTAAAGCAAAGTATGGTGACCCAAACATACTATGATGCTCTAACTATGATCCACACACAGCCCTCCACACAGTATAAAGGGAGTCACATAGTCTTTACATAGTATAATGGGCCATACATAGTCCTCCTCACAGTATAATGCACCCCATATAGTCCTCCATACAATATAATGGGTACCCCAAAGTCCTTCATATAGTATAATGGGCCCCATATAGTCCTTCATACAGTATAATGGCCTCACATAGTCCTACATACAGTATAATGAGCCTCATATAGTCCTTCATACTGTATAGTGGCCTCACATAGTTCTCCATACAGTATAATGAGCCCCACATACAGTCATGGCCAAAAGTTTTGAGAATGACACAAATATTAATTTTTACAAAGTCTACTGCTTCACTTTTTCTAATGGCAATTTGCATATACTCCAGAATGTTATAAAGAGTGATCAGCTTAACAGCAATTACTTGCAAAGTCAATATTTGGCTAGAAAATTTACTTTACCCCCAAAACACATTTCAACATCATTGCAGCCCTGCCTTAAAAGGACCAGCTAACCTCTTTTCAGTGATTGCTCCATTAACACAGGTGTGGGTGTTGATGAGGACATGGCTGGAGATCAATCTGTCATGATTAAGTAAGAATGACACCACTGGACACTTTAAAAGGAGGCTGGTGCTTGGCATCATTGTTTCTTTTCTGTTAACCATGGTTATCTCTAAAGAAACACGTGCAGTCATCATTGCAATGCACAAAAATGGCCTAACAGGGAAGAGTATCGCAGCTAGAAAGATTGCACCTCAGTCAACAATCTATCGCATCATCAAGAACTTCAAGGAGAGAGGTTCCATTGTTGCCAAAAAGGCTCCAGGGCGCCCAAGAAAGACCAGCAAGCGCCAGGACCATCTCTTAAAAGTGTTTCAGCTGCGGGATCGGGCTACCAGCAGTGCAGAGCTTGCTCAGGAATGGCAGCAGGCAGGTGTGAGTGCATCTGCACGCACTGTGAGGCAGAGACTCTTGGAGCAAGGCCTGGTCTCAAGGAGGGCAGCAATGAAGCCACTTCTCTCCAGAAAAAACATCATGGACAGACTGATATTCTGCAAAGGTACAGGCAGTGGACTGCTGAGGACTGGGGTAAAGTTATTTTCTCTGATGAATCCCCTTTTCGATTGTTTGGGACATCAGGAAAACGCCTCATTCGGAGAAGACAAGGTGAGCGCTACCACCAGTCTTGTCTCATGCCAACTGTTAAGCAACCTGAAACCATTCATGTGTGGGGTTGCTTCTCAGCCAAGGGAATCGGCTCTCTCACAGTCTTGCCTAAAAACACAGCCATGAATAAAGAATGGTACCAGAATGTCCTCCAAGAGCAACTTCTCCCAACCCTCCGAGAGCAGTTTGGCGATCAACAATGCCTTTTCCAGCATGATGGAGCACCTTGCCATAAAGCAAAGGTTATAACTAAATAACTCAGGGAACAAAACATAGAGATTTTGGGTCCATGACCTGGAAACTCCCCAGATCTTAATCCCATTGAGAACTTGTGGTCAATCATCAAGAGACGGGTGGACAAACAAAAACCTAAAAATTCTGACAAAATGAAAGCATTGATTGTGCAAGAATGGACTGCTATCAGTCAGGATTTGGTCCAGAAGTTAATTGAGAGCATGCCAGGGAGAATTGCAGAGGTCCTGAAGAAGAAAGGTCAACACTGCAAATATTGACTTGCTGCATTAACTCATTCTAACTGTCAATATAAGCTTTTGTTACTCATATGTTTGCAATTATTATATTTCTGTCTGTGATAAAAACATCTGTCAAACACACATAAAAACCAGAGGGCAGCAGATCATGTGAAAATATAATATTTGTGTCATTCTCAAAACTTTTGGCCATGACTGTAGTCCATACTGTACCTCCATACAGTATAATGGGCCCCACGTAGTCCTCCATACACTATAAAGAGCCAACATAGTCCTCCATACATAATATGGGTCCCACATAGTTTTTCATACAGTATAATGGGCCCTTCTAGGCCTCCATACAGTATAATACACCTATATAGACTTCTATACAGGATAATGGGCTCTACATTGCCCTCCATACAGAATAATGGCCCAGCATAGTCTTCCATACAGTATAATGGGCCCCACATAGTCCTCCACACAGTATAATGGGTCCCACATAGTTCTCCACATATACTCCCTTGAAAAAGCATTCAGGCAAAACACACTTTATGGCAGCAAAGAGGGTGTTCGTGGTCCGGGGACATTATGGGTAAGCACCATCTACTTCTATTTTAAATTTCTTATATACTATTTTCTATGTATTTTTATATTAGGAGGTCCCTACTAGCATATTGATTGTATTGCTGTTGAGCTTGGCTTATATGCTTGGGCTCCCATTTCTTTTCTCAGACCTCATATTAGACCCTGCCCATCTTTGAATGTTTTTCATGTTTCTGCCGTATTAGACTGTGACATTGTATATGGTTTATATATATATATATACATATATATATATATATATATATATATATATATATGTTTTTTAAACAAATTCCAATAAACTTGATTTTTTAGCTTTAATTTTTGCTTGGTGCTTTGTGGTTGCTTACATTAATTAATAATACACATAATAAATTATGATGCCAACAAAAGTGCCACAGTATGAAAGCCCAAGCAGTGAATTCCTCTACTGTACCCTCCACACTCATGATGACTCTACTGTACCCGCCTTAAACTCTCCAGCAAAGTATGGTGACCCAACACACTATGATGCCCCAACTGTGATCCGCTCACAGCCCTCCACACAGTATAATTAGCCCCACATAGTCTTCCACACAGTATAATGGCCACACATTTTCCTCCATACAGTATAATGAGCCCCACAAAGTCCTTCATACAGTATAATGGCCCCACATAGTCATCCATACAGTATAATGGTCCCACATAGTCAACCATACAGTATAAAGGGCCCCGCATAATCTTCCATACAGCATAATGGGCCCACATGAAAAATGTAGTTTAATGGGCCCCTATTGCATTCCATACACTATAATGGACCCCATATAACCCTCCATGTCATATATATTGGGCTCCATTGCCTTCCATACAGTATAATGGCCCCACATAATCCTCCATGCAGTATAATGGAGCCCAATCAGCCCTCCATACAGTACAATGGGCCCACATAGTCCTCCATCAATATAATAGCCACACGTAGTCCTCCATTCAGTATAATGGCCACACATAGTCTTCCATACAGTATAATGGGCCCCACATAGTCTTCCATACAGTATAATGGGCACACATTATAAAAAAAATACTCAACTCTCCTTGGTCCCCCTGCTCCAATCTCCTCAAAGTGTATTCTGCAGCTCTGCACTGTTCGGCACAGTGGGAGCATTGTAGTGATTTCATAGCGCCTGCTGGGCTGAAACGTCAGACGCAGAGGGAGAATAATGGTGGATGGAGTGGACAACTCACTCTTCCATTATTGCTTTCAACTGTATCGACATCCAGGATACCGATACAGATAAAAGTGCAATGCTGGCTGGGGAGGGGGGTCGGTGAAGGAGTCCTGGGCCAAATATAATCACCCTGTGGCCAGAGTTTGACATGTATGGCATAGACAATATTTTTTAAAGGGAATCTGTCACCAGGTTTTTGCTGCCCCATCAGGGAGCAGAATGATGTAGAGGCAGAGACCCTGATTCCAGTGACCACTCACGGACTGTCATTTTGATAAAATCATTGTTTTATCTGCTGAAGAACTACCTGCTCTCTGAATGCTGAGCTCTGTATAACCTGGACCACACCACTGTTTAGCTGCTTTCTACCCATGTACTGTGTACATAGAAAGCTGTCTATCCGTGGTGGGGGCGGGTAATACAGAGCTCATGAATATGGAGGACTAACTGGCAGCAGGTTTGCTAGTCCTCTAGTGATAATCATTAATCACCTGTGGATAAAACTGTGATTATATGAAAGCTACGGCAAGCAGCCAAGTAAGTTATATATCCCTGGTATCAGTGTCTCTGTCAGTACATTATGCTGCTTTCAGATTAGGTGGAGAAAGAGCTGGTGACAGATTCACTTTAAATCTGAGGACTTGACACTTGTGCTGGTTGTAACTGCCTGCTCTCATCCTCCACAATAAGTGAACACTGCTTTTGGTGCACAAACCAGTCTAATGTCCAGGATCTGACATAATTCCCATTGCTATGTAACTTACATATTTTTAAAGTTAATCTGACACTAAGTTTTTGCTACCTCATCTGAGACCAGCATAACATAGGAAAACAGACTCTGATTCCAGTGATGTATCACTTAGTTTACTGTGTGCAGCAGTTGGGACACTATAAAAGTTTTAAGATGTAGCATGAAGCAGAGCTGAGAAAGGTGCCCCTGCCCACACCACAGCTGATACCGCCCACACCATGCTTTCTATTTACATTATCTATTGAGAGTGAGGAGGGGGAGTGCTCATATGCACTGTATTGCCAGCAGTGATAATCACCTTGTGATAAAATCTTAATTGTACGTAAACAAAAGCACCCAGCCTAATAAGTGACACATTGCTGGATTCAGTGTTTTAAAACCCCTACCTCATGCTGTACTCATATTACATAGCAAAAACCTGCTGATAGGTGAACAAATTCCCTTTCAATAGGTGTTTTATCTTCATCAGCCAAATATATGTGCAGAGACCCTCTGCTCCCAATATCTTGCCTGCCCTAAACTGAAAGTCCACCTCCACATTACAAAGGTATGCAGCTTAACAGAAAGGAGAGAAGGACCTGAGAGACAAATCCCCACCCGCACTTCCTGTAATCCGTCTTGGTGTATCTACTACTGGAGACGGGTTACACATTACGATAGACAGTGGATAGTAAATTAGACTAGCGGGAAACACCTAGCATTTGGCTCTTTGAAGTCATGAATTTTAGGCTAAAAACTTTATTCTGGGCAAATAAAATGCTTTATTGATTTTTGATACAATAGTTACCATTTCTTGGATAATGTATAGCTTAGTACGCTAATGTAGAGAATGAGAGTGGAAAGGATAAAAGGATATTTTTTGTCCAAATTCAGTACTTTTTTCCACTACAATTTCGTTTGACTTTGTACATTGTAAACACTTATTGTTTCACTGGAAAGTCAATGGTTCAGTTTGGCCGAGATGGATTTAAAGTACAAACTATAAATGTTGGAAAGGTCAAAGAGTAGGTCACAGAATTTAAGGGTTCTACTTCAAAGACATTTATCTCCTTTAGAACACCATTAAGTCCCTGGTAATGGCTCATTGTCTTTCATCATCCCAACCTCTTCACCTGCATGTTTGCTTTCGGCAAACCACAAAATTGAAGGAGCAGTATAACAAGGTGCTTCTCTGCTACTTAAGTCTTTTTCAATCCACAACTGTCATTCAGAGCTTGATCCCACAGAAAAAGTGAAAGAAGGGCGGAATTAGCACAGAGGTAATTTGATGTCATTTCATTGGGGGTTCTGCCCGGATCCAACCACACAGCAGACCATGAATGGCAAAAGCACTGTATTTCAAATAAGTAACACTTTTCTCAAGGTGCACGACCTCCAATTCCAATAAATATATGTCAAACTGGGGTGCCAAGGGCCCACCAGTAACATTGACTTTGGGGGTCCACTTTTCACTTGCATACAAATATTACACTTCCCTCATTCACAAATTTACCTATATCTCTATTTAATAACTAACTGGGTAGTTTGGTTACTGAATGATGAGATGTTGCTTTTTCTGTACAGAGTGAATCAAGTGATTTATGCCAAGTACTGCCCACACAGTGGGTTTGGAGGACCAGACCCGCAGAGGGGCACACCGGACGATTCCCCTGTTCCCCTATGGGCCAGTCCGAGCCTTTAGCTTTTCTGTACAGAAACGAACAGCCATCAGTCATTAAATATGACAGCATCTTTTTCTCTAAAGCAAAAGTTAATGAAATGCTGTGAGGAACCTCCGACTATATTATGTATATTGGGACTTCCCAACTCTATTATGACATATAATGAGAAGAATCAAAAATGTTGAATTTCACCACCTGATCCATTTGTTATTAATGAAGATAATTAGTCGCCAGATATTAGAGATGAGAAGATCTTTTGAAATTCGAATTCACAACCTTTGTCAAATTTTCCCCCAAAATTTGATTCTTGGTGAATAAATTTGCATAAGTCTCAATACTAGAAAGCTTGGAATTGCTTGGAAGCTGAGAAAATACACTTGGTGGAGAGTGAGAACCCAACTGACCATAAGAACTTACATAGTATAGATAAAAAGAGACTTACCCAGTGCCCCTGGAGATGGAAAACGACTCTGCCGTAAAAACTGTGCTCCACCGGGAACCTCTCATCTGTGATGGATGTCCTAGGTACTGACCACCAGTAGAGATGAGTGAACCCGAACGTAAAAGTTTAACGTTCGGAATAGATAGCTAGTGTCTAATGCTAAACGCTGAACAAGGACTTCTCCAGGAAGTCTATTGCATTGTTTGGAGTTCCGAGGGAAGTTCGCAAGAGAGAGAGAGAACGAGAGAGAAATTTTCCAGGTCAAAAGTCTGGGTACCCATTGTGTTCAATGTAGTTTTTTGTTCTGGTTCAAGTTCGGGCAAAGTTCTGGTACTCAAACCGAACTTTCAAATAAAGTTCAGGTCGGTTACCAGAACCCAAACTTCCATAGGTACACTCATCTCTAACCACCACTGTGCAAGGTATGGTAATCTGTAAGATGTCATAGTCGAAGGGCATTATGGGGAGGCCCGTGCAGCAATGCAAAGAGACATTAGCCCGCTCGCTGACACTTCAGCAGTGTGGGAAATAGTGTCTGGCAATTGTTTTTCTTTTTGAGAACCACAAATCTCTGTGGATCAACCATACCAGATATATTTGTTCTATACTCCCCATTAATAAACATATGTTCAGCCAACAGAAATTGAAAATGTATAGACACCAGAATTGCATATTTGGCATGTTAAATGGGGAATGCACTGTTGACCCCTAAAAAAATGTCCTTTCAGCATACTTTATGTCTGGCTGATATCTTACTTTACTGTATTGAAAAGTGATGTAAACTACAAGGGAAAAACAAAGTGTCGCTGTGTATGGGAATTACAGAAGGAAGAAACTGGGACAGAAAAAGTGCAATAGGGTCTTATCCGATGACAATGGGGTGTCAGGAAAAGGGGAGATACTCTCACCTTGCTAGGTTGCTAATGGCAACACATAACGGACATATAAAACAGCTGCTGCACAAATACCGGTCAAGAGGACGACCATAGATACAGAGAGGAAGACGGAGGGATCACTCATGCGTTGCTGATATCGAAATATCCTTGAAATTAAAACATTTATTTAGACAGGTTCTAAAGTCAACACGTTTCAAAATCACGCAGGACCTCTTCATCAGGACAAAACCTGGTGAGACTGTATGGTAAAGCTGTCTTTTATGCTGTGTCTCTTGAAAAAAAAACGCCAAATAGGGCACATGGCATGTCAAAGTTCAAATACGTCACGAGGAGGAGCACGGATACTAGTCCGCTTTACAATTACAAATGCAAAAATAAATTAACACCAGAATTTCGATATCAGCAGCGCATGAGTGATACCTCAGCCTTCCTCGCTGTGTATGTGAACTCGCTCCCTTTATGTTTTGATACCTTTTTGAAGTAACAGTATTACTTTACATTTTTCCATGTTCTCATCCCTACTTAAAAATGACCTGATGTGCAAGTACCTGCAGAATTAGCCTTATTGTATGTAGGTGTCATGCAAAGGTAAGTACAATGTATACACCATGAATGTCGTCTTTAGAAGAATTGGATGCAGAAAAGGATAAACTTCGTTAAAATGACTGCATATGACATATGCAACTTATGCAAAGATATAGGCAGGCTGGCTTGAGTTTGGAAACGTTTCACTATGACCCAATTCAGAACTATAGACCACATCTGAAAGTCATAATAGGCATAATGGATGTTATATGTGAACATTGTCAAAAGGAGAGTAAATTTTAATATTTAATAAAAATTTGTTCACAAAGTAGTAGTTGTTCATCTTACTGTTACGACAAATTTGTAAAAATAAGCAACTGATAAGGCCAAACTAACAAAAAGAAGAGTTGAAAAAAACTAATTTTAAACTCAGATGTAAGATGTAAACTTCAGGGAGAAACTGAAAATTTAACCTTAGCAAGTGTAACCAACAATTTAACATATTTTCCGTGAGCAAAGCTACGTGTATTTTGCTAGTATACTATAAATTCTAGGAGTGGAAATGTTTCTTTTTATGGGCACCACAACTACTTCACACTAGACCTTGGAAATCAAGGTCCCAGAGTCTGGAGGAAGAGTGGAGAGGCCACAATCCAAGCTGCTTGAGGTCTAGTGTGAAGTTTCCACAATCAGTGATGGTTTGGGGAGCCATATCATCTGCTGGTGTAGGTCCACTGTGTTTTATCAAGACCAAAGTCAGCGCAGCCATCTACCAGGAAATTTTAGAGCACTTCATGCTTCCCTCTGCCGACAAGCTTATTGGAGATGGAAATTTCATTCTCCAACAGGACTTGGCACTTGTCCACACTGCCAAAAGTACCAATACCTGGTTTACAAACAACAGTATCACTGTGCTTGATTGGCCAGAAAACTCGCCTGACCTTAACCCCATAGAGAATCTATGGGGCATGGTTAAGAGGAAGATGAGAGACACAATGCAGACAAGCTGAAGGCTGCTATCAAAGCAACCTGGGCTCCATAACACCTCAGCAGTGCCACAGGCTGATCGCCTCCATGCCACGCTGCATTGATGCAGTAATTGATGCCAAAGAAGCCCCGACCAAGTATTGAGCGCATTTACTGAATGCACATTTTAATAGGCCAACATTTCAGATTTTAAAATCATTTTTTCAAGCTGGTGTTATAAAGTATTCTAATTTACTGAGATAATGACTTTTGGGTTTTCATTGGCTGTAAGCCATAATCATCAACATTAACAGAAATAAACACTTGAAATAGATCACTCTGTTTGTAATGACTCTATCTAAACTATGAGTTTTAGTTTTTGTATTGAAGAACTGAAATAAATTAACTTTTTGATGATATTCTAATTTTGTGAGATGCACCTGTATATGTTTGTAGAAAATTGAAAGAAATAATATAGTATTCCTGCACACTCTTCTATGCACATTACAAGAATTGCACTTTATAGGGTTGTTTTAAGGTGAGATAACATACCGTATTTTTCGGACTATAAGATGCACCGGACTATAAGACGCACCCAGGTTTTAGAGGTGAAAAATAGGGAAAAATATATTTGAAGCAAAAAATGTGGTAAAATATTTAATAACATAAATAACATACTATTATATGTGGCGTTATTATATATAATAGTATGTTATTATGTAGGAAGCTACGGGTAGGAGATGGTGCAGCGGGACCAGTGTGGTGTCTGTAAACTACTATGTGAAGAAGCTGGAGGGTGAGTATAAGGCCGGGTCACACATGCGAGAAATTTGCACGATTTTTGTGCGAATCTCTCTCGTGAACACCCGGCACTGCCGCTGGCACTCAGACTGGAGCGTGCAGCTGCCTAGAAAAACATGCAGCATAGAAATACATGCAGCATAGAAATACATGCAGCATAGAAATACATGCAGCCGCACGCTCCGGTCCGAGTGCTGGCGGCAGTGCCGGGTGTTCATGCGAGAGATTCGCACAAAAATCGTGCAAATTTCTCGCATGTGTGACCCCGGCCTAAGAATGGGGGCATAGGGCTTATATTTAAAGCCACACTCCAGCACTGATAACACTGGAGTCCTGCTTTAAGATCCCATGGAGAACTATAACTCCCAGCATGTCCTGCAGATCCTATGGCATGCTGGGAGTTATAGTCCACCACAGGATGGCAGAGTGATTTTTTATGTGCTGTCATTGCTAACCTTTTATTTAATTCTCTGTTGTACAGTGTGTCTGCAGGACTTGTGATGACATCATGAAGAGGCAGGGTTTTGTGTGGTCATGTGATGCTCCAGCCCGCCCTCATCACAGGTCCTCCACAGGAGCATTCAGCATGGCATCAGCACAGCCCCTGTGCTGTCAGGTATGCGATGCCTCCTGCTGCACTCTGCTCCTGTCGCCTCCTTCTACTTCCCACACAGATCCCCAGCTGCTGCAGGAATCAGGCGCTGGGGAACCATGTGGCTCTGTCATTTGCTGCTCCCCGCTCACTGCTCAGCTGATAGGTGGGTGGGGAAGCGGCTAATGAATATTCACTGCACTTAAGTATCGGGACCAGTGGTTTCCCCAACGCTGGATTCCTGCAGCGGAGGGATATTTTCCTGCCTCCTGCGATCCCACTCCACTGCTGCCCCCTGCCCCACGTTACATTCCGACCATAAGACGCACCCACACTTTCCTCCCAAATTTGGAGGAAAAAAAGTGCGTCTTATGGTCCGAAAAATACGGTACCTCCACAACTAGAGGAAATATTGTGTCAATGCAGAATCTTCTTAAGGATATATAGGAGGACATTTTCCTCCTAAGGATGTTTTTGCTAACCTCTATTATATTGTGGCAGTAGGTTTTACAATCATAGTACTTATATATAGAATTATGGGTTAAAACCAATGCTGCACCCTAAAAAGTCTGTACTCTTAGTTTGTGTTCACATTGATGTCTATACATGATCTTTTTTGTCTTGTCATCCACATTGGATTGTGTCCCTGCTTTTCAGCACCTTTTTTTAATTTAACGGTAATTGTTTTTAAATAATACTACATTAAAGATATATATTTTAGCCATATTTTTTTGTTGCACTTCTTTGGTGTTATTTGGCCATACCATAACCCAATCTTGGTATTATCTTGACACTTTTTAGAGCTGGGAATATGTAAAAAAAAAATAAACCATCATACTCACTTTACCTTTCCTCTGCCCCTCACCTTATTAACTCCCCACTGTTCTTCCACTAGCTCATCTCCTCCCTAGGTCTTCTCTTCCATTCTCACTTTTCAGCATTTCCAACATGGACTAGTCTTCGAGTGAGGTCATAACATCATAGGGCAACTCACATAATGATAGCGCATGAGACCTTGCCAGCTTCAGAGGCTCGGAAGAGTGAAGAAGTATGAAGAGAAGGCTGGGACCAGAATAAGGGAGCAAGCCAGTGTGGTGAACCAGACTGAGAGCTGCGGATCCAGCACAGGTGGGGGTGAGATCAGTATAATATTTTTTTATTTTTTAATCTCACCGTTTTGGGGTCTAGAGAGACCTCAGAGCATAATAAACAGTTTTTACTAGAAATTCTATTCATATTGAAATAGGAAAGATGTGTATCTTCGTACCGTGTTAGCCAGTAGATAGAAAAATATTTAGAATTGAGAGTCCTCAGTGGTTGATACCTTTTAATGGCTAACTGAAAAGATGGTAACAAATTGCAAGCTTTCGAGACTACTCAGGTCTCTTCATCAAGCAAACACTAAAAACAAAATCTGAAGAATCACATATTTATACACAACACAGCACAGAAAAAATGCAATAGGTAAGACTAGTGTTGAGCATTCCGATACCGCAAGTATCGGGTATCGGCCGATATTCGCGTTATCGGAATTCCGATACTTAATTCCGATACTTTTTCAATATCGTATACCGGAATCGGAAGTTCCCATAATTCTTTGAGAGGCAATGTGATTTTAGTCAGCCAATGAGGAATCCTACGAAGTGTGGGCACATCCTGTAATGATGCGGTCATCTTAACTAATGGCATGGCTGTGATTGGCTGCTGAAATGATGTCAGAATGCACTATAAAAGGCGCCGCAGCCATTTTAGCGTCACTGTGCTGTGAACTCAGTTAGGGACAGAACGCTGCTGTGCTGACTCTGAGGGACAGTTAGATATTGCGATTTTGTGTACTACTGTGCTTGAGGCAGGCTAGTTTACCAACCGCTGTGTAAAGCTTCATTTTGCCAGTGTTGTTTTAACAGCTCTGTGCAAGGTGTGTGTGTGACAGTGCAGGTGACGCTGCAGTTTGCTCTGCATCCACCGCTGTTTGTAGGCATCTGCACGTGTCACTTTTTTTTTTTTTTTTATTTTATTTAGTGGAATTGGTGCAGCTCCATTATATTAGAAAAAAATCAAATCTATTAGTGTGACGTGCTTCCATCCGTATACAATACATTGGTTGCAAACACTATAGAAGTACAGAAAGGAGCTTTTCACAGATTGTGGACAGTTGTGTTTCAGTGTTCACTTCAGTCTGTGTTTTTTACTTTTTTGAGTGCAGATCACGCTCCAGTTACTTGTTCAAGCACTGCTGCTTGTACTCTGCTGAGCGTGTCTCAGTGGCTCATCCTTTTCATTTATCTCCAATTGGTTCTGCTACATTCCATTTAAAATAAATCTAATCTATTAGTGTGACGCGCTTCCATCCGTATACAATACATTGGTTGCAAACACTATAGAAGTACAGAAAGGAGCTTTTCACAGATTGTGGACAGTTGTGTTTCAGTGTTCACTTCAGTCTGTGTTTTTTACTTTTTTGAGTGCAGATCACGCTCCAGTTACTTGTTCAAGCACTGCTGCTTGTACTCTGCTGAGCGTGTCTCAGTGGCTCATCCTTTTCATTTATCTCCAATTGGTTCTGCTACATTCCATTTAAAATAAATCTAATCTATTAGTGTGACGCGCTTCCATCCGTATACAATACATTGGTTGCAAACACTATAGAAGTACAGAAAGGAGCTTTTCACAGATTGTGGACAGTTGTGTTTCAGTGTTCACTTCAGTCTGTGTTTTTTACTTTTTTGAGTGCAGATCACGCTCCAGTTACTTGTTCAAGCACTGCTGCTTGTACTCTGCTGAGCGTGTCTCAGTGGCTCATCCTTTTCATTTATCTCCAATTGGTTCTGCTACATTCCATTTAAAATAAATCTAATCTATTAGTGTCACGCGCTTCCATCCGTATACAATACATTGGTTGCAAACACTATAGAAGTACACAAACGGGCCTTTCACAGCTACTGAACATGGGTTTTTAATTTTTAACTAAAATATGTATTTTTTCAAATGACACAAATATAAGTAATGTTGAAGAGGAATAGTCCTACATCCATTGTTTGCACAATATTACAGGTGTACATCATGTCCCTTAATCAACAATGTATTATTATATTTACTTGTATGCTTTTATTTAAAAGCCAAGAACACAGAAGGATAACCTTCGCACTGCAGCTGTTGTCAAAGTTCAACCCACATTATGCACTTCCAACATTGCAGCATTTGAGGCATGATGTGAGTTGGATTGGTCAAAGTTATGGAGTGAGAAGGTTCACCATCAGTACCCTATAGCATAAGTATGCTTTTGTGTTAGCATTTGTGTTAGACATGTGGATATCTGCCATAATATGTCACAATTATTTAGTTACAGATTTGTTACCAACACTAATCATTGAATGGTTTTAAATTTGACGTTTCACTTGTTTACAGCTTAGAAATAAGGGTGTAGCCTGATATCTATGTGTAGCACTAGCCACTTTAACATGTCATGTTTTTTTAAACATGTGTAGCTAGGTAGCAGTAATTTTTGCCGGACACACAGCAGGGGAACAGCAGGCGTTACTGAACCCCACTATCACTATAGCTTGTGTATTGGTCTGTGGACACGACACTTCTGAGCAGCAACTGGCAGTGTTGTAGCCCAGGGAGTATAGCTCAGGTGGTAGAAAGATGAACATAACAGGAGACATGGAAAACGTTGCCAACCAGTTAGTTAATCTGAAACCGGACAGGCAAATTCAGGCGAGATCCATGCCTAGTTCATTTTCAGAAAAGTAAGCCGTTCTACATTATCGTAGGATAGTCGCATGCAACGGTCTGTTAGTACACCACCTGCAGCAGTAAAGACGCGCTCCGATAATACACTGGCAGCAGATCAAGCCAGCACCTCCAATGCATACTGGCTAAGCTCTGGCCATGTATCCAGCTTAGAGACACAAAACTTGAATGGGGAAGAGCCATCTGAGAGTACACTGAGAGGGCAAGACATGTAGTCTGTAACCATCTTACGGAAATGTTGCCTCCTGCTGACTGGAGCCGTCTCGGATGGTGTAGACATTGGTGGCGCTGCCACAAAACTTCGACACATTTGGAACATACTGTTCTTGCCCTGTGCAGAGGCGCTGCTTGTGCTCCCTCTTGTTGCAGAGCTGTCTCCACTGCCTCGACGCACAGAGCTGCTTTGTAAATCAGTAGCAGCAGCAGTGCTCTCGGCTGGAATGGAGAACATTATGGATTGCACCAGTGTGTCTTGGTACTTCCGCATTTTACGCTCCCGGTTCAACGGTGTGATGAGGCTTTGTAAGTTGTCCCGGTAGCGAGGGTCTAGGAGGGTGTACACCCAATAATCAGACGTGGTGTGAATGTGTTCGATGCGGCGGTCGTTTCTCAGCCACTGCAGCATGAAATCAACCATGTGCTGCAGACTCCCAACTGGCCAAGAAACGTTGTCCCCTGCAAGAGGCGTCATCTCCGCCTGCTGTGCATCACCCCACCCTTGGTCTACATACTGACTAGAGCATTGTCTACCTCCCTCTGGAGCGATGTCTTCCTCCTCCATTGACTCCTCCTCATCCTCCTCACAAAGTCCTTCAAATACATATAAATTTACAAAATTTAAAACTCAAAATTTAAAAACTTTGTATCATAATTCTGTAACATCAGTTTATGGAAACACAATAGCATTACAAAAGGATAGACAAAAAATGTACATTATGTGCTTTGTAAATACATTAAAAGTTTGTAATGGTTATGAAAATATAGACAGCGACTCTGGAGGTTCAATTGTTGATACAGCATGGTACTTTGAAAGTCCTCCAGCCCTTTGTGAGGAACCACGTTGCGCTGACTGTCCAGAAGGTGATGGAATTTGTGACTCCTCATCCTCCACCTCTTCCAAAACCTCATGCCTTAGTGCTTGCAGTGTTTTTTGAAGCAGGCAGATAAGGGGGACAGTCAGGCTGACTAGTGCATCATCTGCACTCGCCATCCGCGTTGACTCATCAAACGCACGCAAAACGTGGCAGATATCCTTCATAGAGTTATTCGCCACTCATTACACTGGCAGTGGCTGCCCATTCATTATAGGATCCAATTCTAATTACTGGTTCTCACCAACAAAGCTCTCCACAGCGCAGCACCCCCCTACATCTCCTCCATTATTTATATTTATCGGCCTAACCGACTGCTGCACTCTGCAAACGACCTTCGACTAACCTCTGCACTAATCCGTACCTCCCACTCCCAACTCCAAGACTTCACCCGCGCTGCGCCAATCCTCTGGAATGCTCTACCCCAAGAAATTAGGACTATCCGCAATTTGGATGGTTTCAGGCGCTCCCTCAAAACACATTTGTTCACAGTGGCCTATCACATTCACTAATCAAAGTCATTCTATGTGTAATTCTGTGTGTGTAGCCCATTCACTATCTCCATGCATCCCTCACTTCCTTAAAATGGCTGGACCATCATTGTAAAAACACCATTGTATATAAACACCTGTACTTTGTATCTCCCACACCTCATTGTAGATTGTAAGCTTTCACCAGCAGGGGCGGCTGATTTTGCTTTAATTATTGTATTGTTAACGTTGTTACTTATGACTCGTGTTTTGAAACTGTTAAACTGTAAAGCACTGCGGAATATTATGGCGCTATATAAATAAATAATATTATTATTCTTATTATAGAGGCCCACTCAGTAGTGGTGAAGTGTGAACGGCGCAAATTGCGAGTTGACTGCGCCTGATGCAGCTGATACTCCATTACTGTTGGCTGCTGCTCACACAACCGCTCCAACATATGTAACGAGGAATTCCACCTGGTGGGTACGTCACATATGATGCGATGTTCATGAAGGTGAAATCTGCGTTGCAGAGCTGCAATCAGCGATCTTGCCATGCTGGAACGTCGCAAGTGAGCGCACTCTAGGCGGACCTTGTGCAGCAGTGCATCAAGATCCGGATAGTCCCTCAAAAAACTCTGCACGACCAAGTTGAGCACATATGACAGACATGGTATGTGAGTGAGGTTGCCAAGGCCCAGAGCTGACACCAGATTTCGGCCATTGTCACACACTACCAAGCCTGCCTGTAGATTCTCTTCCAAAAACCACACGTCGCTCTCCTGCTTTATGGCATTACAGAGCTCCTGCGCTGTGTGGCTAAGATTCCCCATGGAAATTAATTTCAGGATGGCCTGTTGACATTTGGACACGGCTGTGCTCATATCGGTCGCAACAGGTAAACGTTCACGGGTCCATGTGGAGGTAGACCGTGACGGCTCCTGCAGCGATGATTCTGAGGAACTGGAATAGGAGGAGGAATCAATGTGTACAGACTTGATTCCTGCAATCCTTGGAGTTGGCAGAACACGTACAGCGCCACTCGCAAGATCAGTACCCGGCTGCACAACATTGACCCAATGGGCAGTGAGGGAAAGGTATTGTCCCTGGCCATGGGTGTTAGAACCCTCTTGTTAGGTTTTGTTTCAGTTTGCTGGTCACATGACCTTTTTTCCCTATTTAGTCTGGCTCCGCCCTTCTGGCTTTGCTTGACTTCATTGTATTATCTACTGTTAAGCTAGCCGGGTGCTTAGGTGCCTTAATCTGTCAGTTTTGCTTGATGTTAGGATCACAAAGTATTTATTTTTCTGTTTAATTATCCATGCTACAATTTATGTTAGGAGGTGTCCACCTTTTCTCACAGTCCCTAGATCTTGTAGGGATTACTCCCTCGCAACTATAGGTCTTCGTTCACACTAGATGAGGACTTTAGCGGGTCTGGTCGCAGGATCAGGTTCCCCGTTACATCGTAGGGATTCAGCTTAGTTGTATTGTAGGGACAGAACTCCCTTCTTTCCTTACTGGTTGTAGCAGATCATAACAATGGGTACTGGTCCACGCATCGGTGGTCAGGTGGACCTTGCTACTGAGGGCTTTTAGTAGCGCATGTTTAATTTTTCCCTCAACATGCTTTTGCAGACCAGGGACGGCTTGCCTGCTGAAATGAAATCGGCTTGGCACATTGTATTGTGGGATTGACAATGATATTCAGTTACGGAAACTGTCTGTCTCCACCAGCCTGAATCACAGCATTTCAAGGGACAGGAGTTTTGCAATGCCAGCATTCAGAGCCTGTGCTCGTGCATGGTTTGCGGAGTATGGCCGTCTTTTATCCCATGCCTGTGCTACCGATGGCTGTTTTGTGGCCTGGGAGTGTGAGGATGACAGGGAACTTGCTGCTGTGTGTGGAATAACAGTTTGTCTCTGGACAACAGTGGCCGAGGTTCTTCCATGGCGATCCTGTGAGGAAGCATAACCAGCTGTGTGTGAGCTCGATGAAGAGGCTTCAACACAACCTGAAGATGTAGGTGCTGCTGTAGGTTGGCCTACATCTCTAGTGTGTCTTTGTAACTCAACTACGTGCTTTGTCCGCACATGTTTCCACATATTTGTGGTATTGAGGTGACTGACACTTTTAGCTATTTTTAATTTTTAATTACACAGCTTGCATTTCACATAGCAAATATCATGTGCAAGTGTGTGAAAAAAGGACCACGCAGTGCAAGTCCTGGGAGCGCACGTTTTGACTTTTGGAAGACAACTGCTCCGAACAGGTGCCAAACTGGAGGCTACAGGCAACCGAGTCTGCAGCCTAACTCTCCCTCCTGTTTGTACCGTTGGGGCAATGTCTTCCTCTATCTTCCTTCTATCACTAACCATTTCTCTAGGCCTCTCCCAGCTTTCAACCAAAGTACTGGTTCTCACCCACAAAGCTCTCCACAGTGCAGCACCCCTCCTACATCTCCTCCCTCATTTCTATCTATCGGCCTAACCGACTGCTGCGCTCTGCAAACGACTTTCGACTAACCTCTGCACTAATACGTACCTCACACTCCCGACTCCAAGACTTCTCCTGCTCTACGCCAATCCTCTGGAATGCTGTACCCCAAGAAATTAGGACTATCCACAATTTGCATGGTTTCAGGCGCTCCCTCAAAACACATTTGTTCAGAGCGGCCTATCACATTCACTAATCAAAGTCATTCTATGTATTCTGTGTAAGTGTGTGTGTCTCTAGCCCATTCACTATCTCCATCCCTCAGTCCCTTAAGATGGCTGGAACATCATTGTAAATGCACCATTGTATATAAACACCTATACTTTGTATCTCCCCCATCTCATTGTACATTGTAAGCTGTCACGAGCAGGGCGACTTATTTAGCTTAAATTATTGTATTGTTAACGTTGTTACTTATGACTTGTGTTCTGAAACGGCTAAACTGTAAAGCGCTGCGGAATATGATGGCGCTATATAAATAAATATTATTATTATTCCTCTGAGCTGCTCCCACCACCTTCCTGTTCCTCATGCCATGTTGGGTCTTGGACCTCATCATCTCCACTACCCTCTTCCAACACCTGCTGTTGGGTGGTCTGGCCAGCACCATGCTCAACAGAAACTGGCACCTGGGTCTCATCATCATCAGATGCGTTCTGCGGTGTGCTGACCATCGGCACTGTCTCACCCGCCTCTTCAGATTCAGAGAGACACAGCTGTTGCGCATCACTGCATACTCCCTCTTCACATTACAGAATGCTGCTTGGCTGGGCCCCTGTTTGCAAGCCAATAGATTCTGAGAACAGAAGCAGACACTCAGCTGGCTCCTGTACAGAACTCTCTGACTGCCTGGGCAATTTGCCAGGTGGTGAAGAGACAGATGGTTGCCCAACAGTGCTGTGGTCCTGAGAGGAGGTGGAAGCAATTGAAGTCGATGCATTGGCTGACATCCAAACAACGGCTTCAATTTGTTCTTCCCGCAGCAGGGGGGTACTCCGAGCTCCTACAAAAGTGCGCATAAAGGAACGCTCACGGGGAAAACTGGTGGATGCTGTGTCACTGGGGGCCGCAGCAGCCACAGAATCCCCACGTCCTCTCCCTGAAGAAACTCCACGACCACGTGCCTTACTCCCTGCCTTCTTCATCTTGGTAGATTGATAAAGAAACTCTGAAAAGTTATAAGGTCTAAGTGTGGTTATTCCGCAGAGACTGCAGTGAACACTGCACACAACTGTTCACTACCCAATGCGTCTCAGCAGGAAGGCAGTCTGTGCGTCAAAACAAAGGCACAAGCATACATCCATGTACCCTGTTTATAAAGCTATATAAAAAAAATTATGTAGTAGTGACGCACACTTTATTGAGGTACAGTATTACATCGCCATTCACCATCTGTGGCTATGCAGTCTCATCTATATATACCTTATCTATCTGTTGTCATGCTTCCAAGTCGACAGTCACAGTCAGCCATAAATAGCAATTTTCACTATGCACTATGCACTTTTGAAAGGTTATGTTTGTTAATAAAAATGATTATTGCCACATATTATGAGTATTACATGATGGAAATTGTATAAATTTTGTATAAAATATTTAGTGACATTATTCAGCAAATGGAACATTTTAGTAATATCACAGATAACTTGTAATGCTGATGATGTTTTGAAGTCAGACATTCATTGTCTATACAATAAAAATGGTGTACATACTGTTACTTATCCATCATTAATGGATTCAGATATGTACTTGTATGCTTTTATGTACAACCGTATAGCAGATTCCTTAACTAATTTATTTTGTGGTTTGCATTGCTGTTCAACATGTTAATGTATGTGTTTATGTTTGTCAATTCTTTATTTATCTAGATATTAGTTTAAATGAAATCATCATCTTATGGTAGTAAAGGTTATCTTTCTCTTGTTTGAAGTATAGACATTTAAAATTGACAGGTAACAAGGAAATTACTTGATCTAGTATTTAAACATCCTCCTTGACCCTGGGCTCCAACACCGCCAGTTGTTGCTCGGAAGTGCTGTTAGCACAGTCAACACTTGCTCCTGTGTTACTGGGGTTCAGTAACGTCAGCTGGTCCTCGGTTGTGCCATTGGCTCTTTTCCTTCTGCTGCCCCTCCGGGTTCCAGCACAGTCAGCTGGTCCTCGTTACTTGCATTGGCTCTTGTACCTTCTGCTACCCGTCCGGGTTCCAGTACCGTCAACTGGTTCTCCGCAGTGCCTTTGGCCTAGGTGCCTCCATCTCGGTATCCGAGTTCCAGCAACGTCTGCTGGTCCTTGGTAGTGCTTTGGAGCACAGGTACCTCCTGCTTAGTAACCGTGTCCCAGTAACGTCAGCTGGTCCTCGGTTGTGCCATTGGCTCTTTTCCTTCTGCTGCCCCTCCGGGTTCCAGTACCGTCAACTGGTTCTCCGCAGTGCCTTTGGCCTAGGTGCCTCCATCTCGGTATCCGAGTTCCAGCAACGTCTGCTGGTCCTTGGTAGTGCTTTGGAGCACAGGTACCTCCTGCTTAGTAACCGTGTCCCAGTAACATCAGCTGGTACAAGATTGTGCTACAAATACAAGATACGGAACAAGAGACACAAGAACAATAAGCAGAAGATCTAAAAGCAGAAGAACATGAAGTATAAGACCAAAATGAAGAGCAAAATATATGCTCTAAATTCTAAGCAGAAGAAGACTAAGCAGTGTATGGGGGTGAGTCCGTTCCTCCTCGTGGTGCCCCTGGAAAATGCCTGCTGCTGCAGGCTAAACTGAACACGGACAAATACTGTTGTAATTTAAATCTTTTGTGACAGCAAGAACGGAAGGATGAAAAATTCATACTTTGACAGATTACAAGTACAGGATTCTCTGTCACAAATAAGAATATGATGAAGAAGATGAAGCAGAATATGAATAAGAATAATAGTTTAATAAGAAGAATATGAGTAATGTTAACAAAGATGAATAGCAAGAAGTTTAAGAAGAAGATAAAGAAGGTGAAGATGAAGAATAATTTGATGAAAAAGATGATGCTGCAGAAGATTATGAAGGAGAAAGTGTGTGAAAAGTTAAAAAGGTGAAGATGAAGAGCATGGAAGTTGTGTAATATACATATTTGCCAAAATAGAAAAAACGTTAACAACATTGTCAATTTCTTCGTCAATCCGAACATCTTTAAAAAAAAAAATATTTATGCTATTCCATTTGATTGGGTTAAACATCTATGCCTTTAATGTCTCCTCAACCTTCCCCAATACATTCTACATTACTCTTTCTTGTTTTCCTTCATGTACAATTAACCAACAAGGCAAGAATGGGTTTTTTTTAATTTCGATATTTTGTTCCCATAGACTTACATGGGACTTCCGGTATCGGTATCGGGTATCGCCGATATTTTAGTGATATCGGCGATACCATTCCGATTCCGATACTTTAGGATATCGGAAAGTATCGCTCAACTCTAGGTAAGACAAGTGACGTAAAGCAGAACTGTCATTATGGGAAATAGAGATGAACATAAATATTGGAACAGTTCATAGATAAGGAGTGTGAAAGTTTTATTGTCCTCTGATTGGTGTCTGGTATTGTTGTGATGACCTCAGAAGGTCTGAGGAGCACATTCCTTAATTGATGTAAAAAGACATAAATCCATGGGATACATTCATTCCAGCACTGAGTGTATCAAAGGTCGTCATAAGTTTATATTCCCAAACTTTTCAGTCTCTCTCAGATTTAAATTTAGCTTTTAGCACAAGTAATTTCATGTCCATCATACTATGACCGGGGATACAAAAGTGTTTGGCACAGGTAGATCCATTCTTTTTTCTCTTACTGTGTGGTGATGAGAATTCATCCTTGTTCTCAGTTTTTGACCGGTCTCTCCCACATACAGACCCCCAGTTGGACATTTAGTACAAATAATTAGGTACACCTCATTAGATGTGATGCAGCTGAAAGTACCTGGGATCTTGTAGTCCTGATGGGAGTTGGGGATCTTTATCTTGTCCGTGGTCATTATAAATGGACAGGTTTTACATTTTTTCTTGTTGCAAGGAAAGGTTCCTGCAGCTGTTGGGGAGGACAGGGAGCTTCTGACGATGATGCTTCTTAGATTTTGGGGCTGCATAAAACACAGTAGTGGGGGTCTGGAAATATGGATTGTAATCGGGCATCTTTTTGTAGTAAAGGTTGTAATTTCCGTGAAGCTCCCCTTAGCACTTCCAGATTTGGATTGTAGGTGAGCACTAGAGGCACCCGGTTATTTTCATCTTTAGCTTTGTAATGTAGCAGGTGATTCCTTTGTATTCTGGTGGCTCTTGTAATTTGGTTTTCAATTGTTCTTGGATGGTAGCCCTGGTTCAAAAAGGTCTTTCTGAGGCGAATAAGGTGTTCATCTCTATTCATGGGGTTGGAACATATACGATTGTATCTGATGGCTTGGCTGTAGACAATAGAGTTTTTTATGTGTTTTGGATGGAAACTGTCCCATTTAAGGTATGTTGGACGGTCGAGTGGCTTCTGATACAGTGAAGTCTCTATTTGATTGTTCTTTAGCTTAATGATGGTGTCTAAAAAGTTAATTTCAGTGCTGGAGTAGTTGAGTGTTAAGTTGATGGTGGGATGAAATTGATTAAACTGTTCATGGAATGTCTTTAGCTGTTGCTCAGACTCCGTCCAGATGATTAAGATATCATCAATGTAGCGGTAGTAGGCCCGAGGCCTGATGGGACATGAGGATAAAAAGTTGCTTTCAAGCTTGGCCATGAAAAGATTTTGCATACTGTGGAGCCATTTTACTTCCCATAGCTGTGCCAGTCTCCTGAAGATAGATCTTGTCGTCAAATTCAAAGTAATTGTGGGTGAGGATGAATTTTGTGAGTATCACCGCAGAATCAGCATCATTCCCAGTGTTTTCCATGAATACTTTGCAGGCATTTAATCCATCCTTGTGTGGGATATTAGAGTTCAAAGATTCCACATCCATGGTGGCCAGGATGGTTCCTTCTGGTAGAGGACCTATTGCTGCTAGTTTATTCAATAGGTCAGTTGTGTCCTGAATGTAGCTGGGTGTATCCTTTACCAGGGGTTTAAGAATACCCTCTACCCATCCAGATACCTGCTCAGTCAGTAAGGGTATCCACACATGAAAGAGACACATGAGAGAGACAGAAAAGTTTGGGAATATAAACCTATGACGACCTTTGATACACTCAGTGCTGGAATGAATGTATCCCATGGATTTATGTCTTTTTACATCAATTAAGGAATGAGCTCCTCAGACTTTCTGAGGTCATCACAACAATACCAGATCCTAATCAGAGGGCAATAAAACTTTCACACTCCTTATCTATGAACTGTTCCAATATTTATGATCATCCCTCTCCCATAATGACAGTTCTGCTTCACGTCACTTGTCTTATCTATTGCATTGTTTCTGTGCTGTGTTGTGTATAAATATGTGATTCTTCAGATTTTGTTTTTAGTCTTTGCCTGATGAAGAGACCTGAGTAGTCTCGAAAGCTTGCAATTTGTTACCATCTTTTCAGTTAGCCATTAAAAGGTATCAACCACTGAGGACTCTCAAGTCTAAATATTTTTCTATTCATATTGAATAAATTCTACTTGAATTGAATTTCATCACCAAATTCAAGTGAACCTGGTGAATGGAATTTCGGCAGATTTTCTCATCTCTATATAAGGCTATATTCACATGTCCCGTAATGATCCATTACCACGGATCCATCAGCAATCCGCAGGTGAAAAAGTTAATTAGCCATTAGTTTTTCTTTCATCTGTAAAAAATCTGTTTTTCTGCTTACTGGATCAGTTACAAATGGAAGAATACTGATGACTACCGTATATACCCATGTATAAGCCGAGATTTTCAGCCCATTATTTAGGGCTGAAAGTCCCCCTCTCAGCTTATATGCGGGTCATATATGGGGGTTGGCGGGGAGGGGGAGCGTGGGTGTCGGATCATACTCACCCCTCCGCCGGCGCGGTCTCTGCAGCCCCCCTGCTTCTCCCACGATCTCCGGCTCCTTCCTGCAGCGGTCACATGGCACCGCTCATTAAAGTCATGAATATGCACATATTCATGACTTTAATGAGCGGTAGCACGTGACCGCTGCAGGACTGAAGCGCTGCGGAGAGCGCCGGGAGAAGAGGAGAGGCTGCAGGAACGCGCGGCGGAGGGGTGAGTATAGCGATATTTACCTGTCCCCATGCCACCGTTGCGCGCTGCTCCCTTGGTCCTGACTGTGAATGTTCAGGCAGAGGGCGCGATGACGTCGTTAGTACGCGCCCCGCCCCCTGCCAGATCATTCACAGCCAGAGGAGTCAGACCGAGGGAGCAGTGCAGAGAGGACAGGTAAATATCTCAGGTGCCGGGGTCCTGAGCGAGCGGTGACACCGGCACCTGTCCCCCATAGCGCACCGCTGTCACCGCCTGCTCAGGACACCGGCACCTGGCCCCCAGCGACGAGAGGTGAGTATGTCATTTTTTTTTTTTTTTTTTTTTTGCAGCAGCATATGAGGCCTATACTATGGGGCATAATTGTGCAGCATGTGGGGCATAATATGGAGCATATGGGGGCATAATATGGAGCATATAGGGGCATAATATGGAGCATATGGGGCATAAGCTGTGGAACATATGGGGCATAATCTGGAGCATATGGGGGCATAATCTGGAGCATATGGGGGCATAAACTGTGGAACATATGGGGGCATAATCTGGAGCATATGGGGGCATAAGCTGTGGAACATATGGGGGCATAATCTGGAGCATATGGGGGCATAAACTGTGGAACATATGGGGGCATAATCTGGAGCATATGGGGGCATAAACTGTGGAACATATGGGGGCATAATATGGAGCATATGGGGCATAATCTGGAACATATGGGGGCATAATCCGGAGCATATGGGGCATAAGCTGTGGAACATATGGGGGCATAATCTGGAGCATATGGGGGCATAAGCTGTGGAACATATGGGGGCATAATATGGAGCATATGGGGGCATAATCGGTGGAACATATGGGGCATAATCTGGAGCATATGGGGGCATAAACTGTGGAACATATGGGGCATAATCTGGAGCATATGGGGGCATAATCTGTGGAACATATGGGGCATAATCTGGAGCATATGGGGGCATAAACTGTGGAACATATGGGGCATAATCTGGAGCATATTGGGCATAATCTGTGCAGCATATGGGGGCATAATCTGTGGAGCATCATATGGGGGCATAATCATTTTTCACCCTAGGCTTATACGCGAGTCAATAAGTTTTCCCAGTTTTTTGTGGCAAAATTAGGGGGTCGGCTTATACACGGGTGGGCTTATACATGAGTATATACGGTAATTAATGGATCCATTTTCCATAGACTTCAATGTTAAAATTAAAAAAATTAAAACGGACTAAAAAGTTGTGTCTGCAGAACTTTTTGCCGACGTATTTCTGCTGGATCCGTTCTAACGGAACATTACTGGACATGTGAGCATATCCTTAGATGTATAGATATAATGTCTTCAATTCCTAAGGATGACCATTATCCTTACGCTGACTCTTGGCTACTTATTACACCAAAATACCTCCCATTCTTTATATAATTGGAGAGCATTGTGTGTTTGTATCATATGTGTTCAGATGAGACCTTCGGCCTATGACACACATTATTCCTGATACCTTTTGACCTAATCTGAATTCTACCTAAAAAACGTGTTACTATTGATTGGCCTACAGCATGACAAATTGTACAGGAAGCTATGTCATGCTTAGCTGTGTTTGACTGAGAACAGATACAAGTCTCTTATCGCTGGAGGTAAACACTTGAAACATTTAACCCAGCCGAATGGTGCTAAATGGAGGTGGACAGTCATCTGGATTATGAATCACCTAAATGACATATGGAGGGAAACATTTTAATGCATACTCCTGAAGATTTCCTCTCAACATTCTTTCATTGAAACACAAAATTTCACCCCATAACAAGCCCAACATAAATCAATAGGGACAAAAGCCTTCAGATAATACATGCGAATAAAGGAAATATTAGAAAAGGTTTCATTCCAAGGTAGAACCTGAAGTTTTGGACCTCAATGCGAAATCTTGTTACCTCTCCATATCATTAGGTACCATATGCTATTTTTAATATTGGTCTCTAGTTATTTGGCCAAAAAGTCTTTGAGGTTGCTCAGGCACAAGGACTTGGGGGCAACTGCTGCTGTTGAACCCCCTATAGATACCCTCCTGATGTAAGTCGGCAATGTACTTTCAAACATTTTGATCTAATTTTGTATCTCTGCTCTCCTAATTGTCAAACTACATAGAGAGGTGGGATTTCAATTCTGGGTAAGCAAAGCAGGCATGTGTAGTGCACAGTGGAAAGTGAAATGAAAAGAAGTTCCAGAACCTATTGTACTGGCAGAACTTTGATGAAGAGGAAAATAGTGGATTGTAACTTATGGAGAATGAAAATCAGAACAATTCTAGAACATGGACTGTATTGTGAACCTAAAGTAACAAGACTACATTTTTCTACTGGTTTTGTATTAAAGGGCAGGTACATTTACATTTCTTAAGACATATTTATTACACAGACGTTATAAGCCTGCCGTTTTTATTATAACTCAATACTATAGGTAATTTGTACCTATATTTAGCAAGGGTAATTAAAAAAAATATCATGTATATCAACATTCATAATCATCAACATTAACAGAAATAAACACTTGAAATAGATCACTCTGTAATGACTCTATCTAATATATGAGATTCACTTTTTGTATTGAAGAAATGAAATAAATTAACTTTTTGATGATATAATTTTGTGAGATGCACCTGTATTACTCTCTTTTAAGGTGAATACAATTTTTTTTGTATCTGTTTCTTGAATATAGACAGTCCAGTGAACAAATCCCATGCACCATTGATAATGTATGTGCTTTCTCTTTAGAGCCTCTGACTAGTTTTGAAAAGCTAGAAATCCAAGAGATCCAAGGTATCAAAAGTATTTCTTATAAAAAAAAAATGATCTTTATTCCATAATATTGAAAAGAACTCACAATAATAGGCAGACAAAGCAATGTTTTGCCATATCTGGCCGCTTTCAAGCCTAAACAAATACAGCTATGATTCCTTTTTAATATTCTGAAATAAAGGTCAAGTTTTTTTACAAGAAATACTTTTGGTGCCTCGGATCTCTTGGATTTCTTGAATATATATATATTTTTTGCATTTATACCTGTCCTTTCCAATTATTTGCACATGTAGGTAATATGTTAGAACTTCATAAAAAAGAAGATATTAATATTAGCTTTTGTGATGAACGGGTCTGAATCCTATGATGAAAATTGATATTGAAAATTTCTAGTAATCACAGCATGGACTAAATAAAGCAGGCCAACCACAACTGTAAGGAAAGTCAATTGTAAAGTCCCACATACACTTTAGATAGCCGAACCATCGCTTGGCCGACAACTGATTGTTCAGCCAGCAGTCATCTCGCCCAAATCTCCAATACATACGTGCACTCCGTCTGTCGACCACTCCTGTGCTTTCTACGAGAGAGCTTATGCCAGACTTCTCTGATGGTGGCTTATTTCTTAGAGAACAAAAGTATCACAAGTCCAAAATCAGACATGCAGTATCCTCATCTCCCCTGACATCATCTGTTGGGGGAGAGTCGGGTGGCTCCTTACATATTAGTTTGCATTTATACATTTATGTGCTGTCCTTTTTTTCTCGGATAGCACACGGAACCATAGAGTTTCATTGATTCATTGTAGAAAGTAGTGCATGCTGTGATTTTTTTTTTTCACATGGACAGTCGGAGCGAGAGAAAAGTCGTTCTGATAGCACACATCCGATTTATACACTTGTCTGCAAGAACCTTACACAGATGAGTAAATGTAGCCTAAGCGCTCTTCACACATCTGTGCAATTCTGTACGATGGCAATGCACCGACTGGCCCTGGCTTTCTTGACATATTGACATAAGCTGTCACACGAATTCCACGGACGTGTGAAAGAGCCCTTAGACTGTTGGCAAAATCCAGTGAGAACGGCGGTTTTGGACAACATTAAACTATAGTGTACATTGACCTTAAGAAACTTTCAGTAGTTGTTTTCTTTTTGCAGTTCTTTTCTTTCTGTTTTTTTCCTGTTCTGCGTCCAGATGTTTGTTAGAAGTCAATACAGAAATATTAACTGCTGGTGTTTTTATTGTATTGTTTTGACCTTACAAATTATGTGGTAATAAGAAGACTTACATAATCTATAAGTCATATTGTTAGGGTCTGCAGAACGCACCTAATAAATAATGTAGAGAGGTGCGTTCGGAGCCCGGGGTCCACCATGCAGGCAGAGCCTGCTGCTAGTAAGATGGCGTGAGTAGCGAACTCTGTTATCCCGCAGAGTCGCTAAGATAAACGCCGTAGCGCGCTGTGGCAGATAGTGCGAACTCTGTTAATCCACAGAGCCGCTAGAGGGAATGCCGCAGCGCTATATGGCAATAAGTGCGAACTCACTTAGCTTCTGTGAGCCACAAAGTAAAATGCTAGGGCGCTGACTAAGCATTTTAAAGCGAACCCTGTTGCGTCACAGAGCCACTGAGAAACCCCACTGTGTCCAGGTACACAGTTGACTGCTAAGCGAACATAGGAAGTGGTCATGCGCTATCTGTGGCGTCTGTAGGCCAGGCCCTGAATATGGCAACCAAACTCCTCACCGGTTATGCCGGTATTCTAAAGGCATCTAAGACACCAACCCTGACCAGCTAGCATACCAAGCTCCTCACCAATTAGGTCGATATTGTAATGGCGTATTTCAGCCGCCCTAACCACACACACGCATGACCATACTAGAGCAAAGCACATAAAGGTTTGATACTAGCGCACGGCCGTGCGGTCAGGACAACCTTTTATTGCAGCCACAAGTAGAAGACCTTCCAGAAAGGACCAATAGAAAGCTGCTTCAGATCACAAACAGCTACAGGACCTTCCTGGAGGACCAATAGGAGTCGTAGCTGTATCTGAGCATGTGACCCCTGATCTCCAATGGGAGATCTTGCCCTGGGCATGCTCAGAAGAAGAGACAGAGGACTTAGTCCCAAATCTGCCTGCTCCAGTACTGGTTATAACCGAAGATCCAGGAGAGGCACCAGCAAGTCTCTGCACAGTATTAGACTGGGCAAGACGCTGTGACCGACGTCTCTGCTGAGCAGGTTCCACTGCGGCTGGAGACGGATGGGGGACTGCAGCGGGAATGGCTCGAGATTCCCCTTGTGCAGCATTGGGAACTCGAACCCTAACATTACCCCCCCTCCTAGGGCCCCCCTTCTTTGGGCCTCGCTGCGCTCAAAGGCAGCGATGAGCTGCGGAGCATGAATATGCTCGGCAGGCTCCCAAGACCTATCCTCAGGCCCATAACCCCTCCAGTCCATCAAATAAAACTTTTTGCCTCGTACCACCTTGCACCCAACAATGGCGTTCACCTCATGATCGTCGGTAGAGGAACCCAACGTGCCGGCAGAGGACTCAGAAAACCGGGAGATGGCCACGGGTTTCAAAAGGGACACGTGAAAGGTGTCGGTGATACCAAGGCGAGGCGGAAGGGCTAAGCGGTAAACTACAGGGTTTACCTGCTCAAGAATCTTAAAGGGGCCCAGATAACAAGGTGCCAACTTAGTTGACTCTACTCGCAGCCTGATGTTTCGGGCAGAGAGCCACACTAAGTCGCCCGGAGCAAATGTCGGAGCGGGGCGCCGATGAGCATCGGCAGAAGACCTCATCCTCTCCTTGGAGGCCTGGATGGTGTCCTGGGTACGGTCCCAAATGTCCCGTGCCTCCACAGCCCAGTCTGCTACCCTGGAGTCGGCGGAAGACACGGGCATGGGCACCGGGACCCGCGGATGCTGACCGTAGTTCAAGAGGAATGGGGTCTGTCCGGTGGAGTCAGCCACAGCATTATTGAGAGCAAACTCCGCCAACGGTAGCAAGGATGCCCAGACATCCTGCCTGGCTGAGACAAAATGTCGCAAGTATGTGACCAAGGTCTGGTTGGCCCTCTCTACCAACCCATTTGTCTCGGATGATACGCAGAGGAGAGGTTTAACTCAATACTGAGTAGCTGGCATAGCTCTCTCCAGAACCGAGACGCAAATTGGGGACCTCGATCACTGACAATTTTATCTGGCATACCGTGTAGGCGGAAAATATGTCTGATGAATAATGCAGCCAAGGCCCGTGCAGACGGTAACCGTGGTAACGGCACCAAGTGCACCATTTTGGAGAAATGGTCGGTTATCACCCAGATGATGGTGCAGCCCCGAGACTTGGGTAAGCTCACCACGAAATCCATCCTGACCATCTCCCAGGGCCTGTCTGCCACCAGTAAAGGGAAAAGTAGCCCAGCTGGCCGTTGTCGAGGGGACTTATTCTTGGCGCAGGAGACGCACGCCTGAACATATTCCCTGAGGTCACGGGCCATATGCAGCCAACAGTATGTCCTCGCCAGCAACTCAGAAGTCCTTTTTGTCCCAAAGTGTCCACCCACCCTGGACGAATGTGCACAAGAGAGTACTTCTGGTTGCAAATTGGTGGGCACAAAAGTCTTGCCCGGAGGCACAGACTCAAGCGAAACCGGGGCCACCGTTCTTAGACTCTGTGGGGAAAATAAGCCGAGGCTCCTCCTCCACCTCCTCAGAGGACACCACGGAGCGAGATACAGCGTCGGCGCGAATGTTCTTCTCACCGGAGAGGAAATGGAGGGTGAAATGGAACCGGGAGAAGAACAAGGACCATCTGGCCTGACGGGAATTTAGCCGCTGAGCTGTCTGCAAATACACCAAGTTCTTGTGGTCCGTGAATACTTGGAAGGGGAAGCGAGCCCCCTCCAGAAGATGTCTTCACTCGGAGAAGGCCAACTTCATAGCCAGTAACTCCCTGTCCCCGATGGAATAATTCCTCTTTGCTGGAGTAAAGGTCTTGGAAAAGAAGAAGCAGGGATGCTTCCGACCCTGGGCATCCTTTTGAAAAAGGACTGCTCCAGCACCAACAGAAGAGGCATCCACCTCTAAAATAAACGGCTTATCGACATCGGGGCGATGTAAGATGGGAGCACTGGCAAGATGCGACTTGATGGAGGAGAATGCCTTGGTGACCTCCTCTGACCACAACTTGGGATTAGCTCCCTTCTTGGTGAGGGCTACCAAGGGAGCTACCAAAGTAGAGAAGTGGGGAATGAATTGGCAATAATAGTTAATGAATCCCATAAAGCGCTGCACCGCTTTAAGAGAGTGGGGTTCTTGCCAATCCATTACAGCCTGTAGTTTGGCAGGATCCATAGCCAATCCCTGGGCGGAGATGATATAGCCCAGGAAAGGTAGAGACTCCTGCTCAAACATGCACTTCTCCAACTTCGCATATAGGGAATTTGCTCGCAAGAGGTCGAAGACCTTGCAGACATCTCTCCGGTGGGAGGTCATATCTGGAGAAAAGATGAGAATGTCATCCAGATAGACTACCACCGAGGTGGTCAACATATCCCGGAAGATGTCGTTCACAAAGTCTTGGAAGACAGCTGGGGCACTACAGAGCCCAAAGGGCATTACCAGATATTCGTAATGCCCATCCCTGGTATTAAATGCCGTCTTCCATTCGTCCCCCTCACGGATGCGAATCAGGTTATATGCACCCCGCAGGTCTAGCTTAGTAAATACCCTTGCTCCCCGAAGCCTGTCAAAGAGCTCAGAGATTAGCGGCAAAGGGTACTTATTTTTCACGGTGATAGTCTTGAGACCCCTATAATCAATGCACGGACGTAACACTCCGTTCTTCTTCTGCACAAAGAAGAACCCCGCTCCCGCTGGTGACACCGACTTCCTAATGAATCCCCTTGCCAAGTTCTCCTGAATATATTGGGACATGGCCTCTGTCTCAGGAAGAGAGAGGGGATAAACCCTTCCCCTAGGAGGCTCAGCTCCAGGCAAGAGGTCGATAGGACAGTCATAGGGGCGATGAGGCAGAAGAGTCTCCGCAGCCTTCTTCGAGAATACATCGAGATAGGACCAATAGACCTTGGGAAGAGGAGAGAGGTCTATGGGTATCTCAGTGGTGGTGACCTGCACGCTATCCCTAATGCATCTGCCTTTACATAATTTACCCCAATCCAGAATTCTCCCTGAAGACCACTCAATATGGGGAGAGTGGTGGCAGAGCCAGGGTAATCCCAACAAAACCTCATCTATACCCTCAGGTGGGATAAAAAATGATATATTCTCCTGATGGGAAGGAGACATAGACAAGGTGAGTGGGACAGACTGATGGGTGATTTGTGTGGGCAGAATTGTTCCGTTCAACACCCGTACCGACACTGGTTCAGCCAGCAACACCAAAGGCATGGTGTGGTGAGAAGCAAAGGATGACGACATAAAATTCCCCTCTGCCCCAGAGTCCACACACAGCTTGATGGGTAGGGTGGTTGAACCGTGGGTAATTATCCCCTTGAGGAGCACTTTAGGGGCAAAAGTCATGGCGTCCAGTGACCCTGTTCCTACGGTTACTGGGTGCCACCGTTTATTCAGCCACTGTGGACTTCGGTTGGCAAAATGTCCCTGCTGCTGGCAAATATAACAAATCGGGGATGGACGAGTGGCCTGAGATTGAGATCCCGCAGGAGCAACCTCCTGAAGGTCGGGCGCCTGAACGGGTGACTCCAGAGAGGTGGCGAAGGTAGGAGCCAGCCGAACCCTCTGCCTACACTGGGCACGTTCCAGCCTCCGCTCGTGGAAATGGAGGTCAACGAGGGTGGAAATAGCGATAAGCTTCTCCAGTGTGGCAGGAATCTCCCTGGTAGCCAAGGCGTCCTTCACATGACCCGCCAGTCCTCTCCAGAACACGGGAATGAGGACTTTATCTGGCCACTCTAATTCCGAGGCCAGAGTCCGAAATAGGACAGCAAAATGGCTGACCAAAGCCGAACTCTGGGTACATGCCAGCAGTTGGAGCGCCATATCGTGGGTGACCTGTGGTCCTAGAAAAACCTTTTTCAGAGCCTCCAGAAAACGAGGAGCGCTCTGCACCACACGGTCGTCACGCTCCCACAGCGGCGTTGCCCACTCCAACGCTCTGCCCGACAGAAGAGCTATCACAAAGCCCACTTGTGCCAGATCCGTGGGGAAACGTGCAGCCAGAAGCTCGAGGTGTATGGAGCACTGACTCACTAATCCCCTATATTGCTTGCTGTCACCAGCAAACTTGTCTGGAAACGGGAGGTGGGACAATGTAGGGGCAGAGGTGGCAGAGGACAAACTGGCTGCAGCTATGTTAGCAGCCTGAACAGCGACTGCGGTAACATCCACAGCT